>WOXC01004915.1:0-314126 GCA_011680675.1 Gymnobelideus leadbeateri | reverse complement strand
CACCTAAGCTTTGAGACTTCATAGGAACATATCAAAATAACACAAATTGGGTAATTTGAAAGCCAAATGCTGCCGTTGTAAATCTTTCCTCACATAGAAATAACAAAAAAAATTTAAAATGTACATAAATAGGGAGCAGAGTCAAGAAGGCATAGTAGAAACAGGACTTCTGAATGGCTTTGGCTTCCACATCCTCCAATGCATGTAAAAGGTGACTCTGAACAAACTTTGGAGCTACAGAACCCAAAAAAATGACAAAGAAGCTAACCTCCCAAAGAGGGCAGCCTGGCAGGCTGACAAGAAGTAGCCAGCACAGCACTCTTGGAGCTGACCCCAACCTCCCACAACCCTGAGATTTAACCTCAGGGTGGCCTAACCAGCTGAAGGCTAGAGGGACTTCAGATCACCAGCAGCTGTGGCAGTTTCCAGAATTATCAATACAGATGCTAATGACAAAGTAACAGGTCAGTGCAGTGTATACTTTGGGATGTGGTAGTTTGGTAGTTCAGTCTGGCCTTTATCCCCTGGAGGGAGATGCAGCTGAGGCACTTTGGCCATGCAGCCATAGCCACATGGCAGCTTCAGGTCTTGGCTTTCAGATTGTAGGGGGACAAACAACCAGTCTGAGGGGAAATTGCTCATGCTTTAACCTGCTTGGATCTGGATTGTGGTCTAGGGTGGAGTACCTGGGGTATGCGATCAGCTTTCCAGAGTGTGTGGAGGTTTCAGAGAGGGCACCCAACTAATGGCTTTGGCAGCAGAGAAAACACCAGCAATTTGGACAAATCTCCCCTGTCTGGTAGCAGAGTCCTACTGTGGCCAAAAGCTCAAAAATAAAGTAATTGAGTGGCAACATGAGCAGGCAAAGGAAGCAAAGCAAGCAGAGAAATCCAACTATATACTTCTATTTCAGGGACAAAAAAGGATCAAAGCATGGAACAGTAGGAAGACAGCTAAATCAAAACTCTTGCACCAAAAGCTTCCAAGAAAAATATGAGCTGGTTACAGACAATAAAGTACCTTAAGAAGGATTTTAATAACAAAATAAGAGAAGTGGAGGAAAAATTGGGAAAAGAACTGAGGAAAATGCAAGAAAATTATGAAATGAGAGTCAACAATCTGACTGAAGAAAATAACACCTTAAAAAAAGACTAACTCAAATGGCAAAAGAGGCTCAAAAAGGAAATGAGGAGAAGAATGTCTTAAAAAGGTGAATTTGCCAGAGGGAAAAAGAATCTCAAAAGCTCACTTAAGGGAATCATTCCTTCAGAATTAGATTGGAGCAAATGGAAGCTAGTAACTTTATGAGAAATCAAGATACTATTAAACAGATCCAAACAAATGAAAAAAAATTACAAGGCAATGTCAAATATATCATTGGGAATACCACTGACCTGGAAAATAGATCCAGAAGAGATAATTTATAAATTATTGGACTACCTGAAAGGCATGATCAAAGAAAGAACCTAGAAATCATTCTTCAAGAAATTCTCAAGGAAAATTGCCATGATGTTTTAGACCCAGAGGACAAAATAGAGGTTTAAAGAATCCATCGATTACCTCCTGAAAAAGATCCCCAAAAGAAAACTCCTAGGAATATTGTAGCCAGGTTCCAGAATTCCCAGATCAAAGAGAAAATATTACAAGCAGCCAGGAAGAAACAATTTCAATATTGTGGAAAGACAATCAGGATAACACAAGATCTGGCAGCTGCTACACGGAGGGATTGAAGGGCTTCTATTATGATATTCCGGAGGTCAAAGGAGCTAGCATTAAAATCAAGAATCACCTACCTAGCAAAACTGAGTATCATGTTTCGGGGGAAAATATGGTCATTCAGTGCAATAGAGGATTTTCAAGCATTCTAGATGAAAAAACCAGACTTGAGAGAAAATTTGACATTCAGATACAAGAAGCAAGAGAAGCATGAGAAGGTAAACAGGGAAAAGAAATCATAAGGAACTTATCAAAGTTGAACTATTTAAATACCTACATGGAAAAACGATAATTGTAACTTTTGAAACTTTTCTCAGTATGAGAATGGTTGAAGGGGATAGAAATGTATATGTACATATATAAATACATACATAAATATGTCTATATAGGAGGGTATATGTGCACATGAATACATATGTGAGTGTGTGTATATACGTGTACAGGTATACATAGATAGAGGGAAGAGGACCAATTTAATAGGATGGGATGATACTTAAAAGGTGAAATTAAGAAGTGAGAGAGGAACATAATGAGAGGAGATGGGAGAGAAAGAATGGGGTAAACTATCTCATATAGAAGAGGCAAGGGAAAATGGTTACAATGGAAGGGAAGGACAGAAAGTCAAAAGGTCAATCTTCTTCTCATTGAATTTAGCTTAGGGAGGGAATGACATACACACTAAATAGGGTATCTTACCCTACAGCAGAGCAGGAGGGAAATGGATGAGAGGGGGGATGATGGAAGGGAGGGCAGGCTAGGGGGGAGTGAATTTGGAAGCACCCACCTTTGAAAGGGGACAGGATCAAAGTAGAGAATAGAATAAGTGGGAGTTGAGATAGTGGGGAGGGAAATATAGTCAGTCTTTTACAATATATCCACTATGGAAAAGTTTTGCATAGCTACACATGTACAACCAATATTGAACTGCTTATCTTGCCAGAAAGGGTGGGTGACAAGGGAAGAAGGGAATGAATCTGGAATTCAAAGTTTTAAAAAATGTTTAATATATATATATATATATATGTATATATATATATATATATATGTATATATATATATATATATATGTGTGTGTGTGTGTGTGTGTGTGTGTGTGTGTGTGTGTGTGTGTAATTTATATTATTTTACATGTAACTGGGAAATAGGATATACAGGCACTGGGGCATGGAGATCCCTTTTGCCCTACTGGAAAGTCAAAGGGGATATGGGGGAAGATATGGGAGAGAACAGATTGGAGGATGGGCTATCCAGTGGGATCACTATTTTAGGGGTGGTGGGTAGGGAATAAATGGGGAGAAAAAAATTTTTTTGAGGGCAATTGGGGTTAAGTAACTTGCCCAAGGTCACACGGCTAGGTTTTTGTTTGTGTATGTGTTAAGTGTCTGAGGCCGGATCCGAACTCAGGTCTGTCTGACTCCAGGGCCGATGCTTTACTCACTGCGCCACCTAGCCACCCCTGGGGAGAAAATTTGTAACTCAAAATCTCATGGAAATGAATGATGTAAACTAGAAGTTAATAAAGCATTTGATAAAGAAAGAAATAAAACTTACAAAAATGAGGGTGAAGAGAATCAGCAACTTATGTTGAAAATTGTTATAGGAGAAAGAGGGGGGAAGAAAGGGAAAATATTTATTAAGAATTATAATGCTAGTGTCTGAGACCAAACTTGACTTTAGTTATTTCTAACACCAAATTCCATACTCTATCCCTTACTCCAGTATAGCATTAAAAAAGGTAAGAAAATTCCATGAATAAAGGCATGGTTGTTGCATATCATGAAATGTGTATGTGACATGTCATATGACACAATTAAGCTGAATTATATAGTACTTGTTCATGGGACATGGTATATGCTAAGTCTGGGAAGGCAGAAGGGGCTAAATTGTTGAGTGCCTTGGATACCAACCTAAGGAACTTGAATTTTATCTAGTGTACAAAAGAGAATAATTTGAAAACTTTGAAAAGTAGTATGATCACATTCATGTGTAAATGTATAAATTTATTAGTTGTATGAATGTCCTGAGACTGACAAAAATAGAAAGGGGTATAGAAAAGTATCACAATAAATCTAGGACCTTTCATTTTGTCAATGTGGGAACTTTCTTTAATAAATGCAGATCCAGCCCAGTTCATTTGCAATGTATATTTTATAGAGTTGTTCTACTTTAAGAGGGGTTAAATGACTTTCCCTTACAGACTTAAGTACTAAATATCAGAGTTGTGATTAAACCCATTTCTTTTTATATCTATGTCAAATATTATATCCTATATAAAATGTTTCCCTTCCTATGGATGGCTCGATACAATATACTCTACACAATGACATATTTTCTCAATATTAAAGTCCCTAAAATTGTTTATATGTTACTTCATCACAGAAATGCAGCTTTGTAATTTACTTGATTTTAAAGTTTTTCTCTTGGGTCAGAATAGAAAGTCATCAAAACTATTTATGGAAATTTTTGTTTTGTCTTTGGGTAATGTACGCAGTGAATAGAGATGAGGGTGCCTCAAAGTTATTCTTTCAGACAAGACTGGATGCCTTGACCAGGTCATAGACAATTGCTATTAGTAATGTCCAAAAGAAATCACCAAACTTATTATTTGGTTAAGTACCTATTTTCAGTGGCACTAAGATATTTCTCTCCAATGAAATTGGAAAGAAAATCTGTTCCCCTAAGAACACATAAGCCTAGGAACATATAAGTGAATTCCAAAGGAGAGATTGGATAATAGAAGATGACATTTATGCTGTATATTAGGAACCTTTTATGTGACACAACAATTTTTTATCCCTCCCTTCTTTCTTTTCTTCCCTCCCTCCCTTCTTTCTCCTCTCCTCTGCTCTCCTCTCCTCTCCTTTCCTTCCTCCATTCTTTCCTTCCTTCTTTCCTATCAGATTTCACTCTATGAACATACTTTTTTCTGTCAGTAATAAAGATATTCTCCTGGCCCTAAATCACATGTAGATTTGAGAGCAAATCCAAATGTTATAAAGGAAGGAAAACACAACTGTTTTGTAGAATTGTTCGTGGTTATATTAATGTTTGTCTGGAAAGAGACAGCAGTACAGAACATGAGTGCTCATGAGAGGTGACTCAGAAAAGAGGCCAAGGAACCCAGGGTGAGAATGTATAACCACTTGAATGTGTAAATCACTAGTGACTGAGTTGTGAAGAAGCTTAAAGCATTTAGAGACATTATTAATAGAAAGAGCAAAAAAGATAATTTTAAGAAAGAATTACATGAGAAAGTTTCAAAACTGTAATCATAAAACTGATTTAAAATCAAAAGAAACCTCAAAAACCAACTATTTCAACCTTTTCATTTTATAGATTAGCAAATTGAGGCCAATGGAGGTTAAAGTCACAAGTACTGAGATTTGAACACAGATCTTCTCATACAAGGATCAGAGTTCTTTCCACCATAAGCGTAAACACAGGAAAATAGGGTTGTTGAATGTAGATAAGATAAATGATCCTTCAGTGCTATTCTATGGGCAGAATTCAAGTTGCAGTTTCAAAAACTCCATGGAGATCAACTTTAACCTAAAAAAACATATTGTTTTAGATCTGATGTGACAAACATGCAGTTAAGGACCACAAGTGTCCTGTAACACTCTTGAGTGCAGCCAGAATCAGATGAAAATGTAATTCAGAAATATTTAACAAAATAAATAAAATAAAACAAAGATATTATTATAATTCTAAAACTTAGTTAATATATGCTCATATAAATCCTTATGTACAGATTAGTTGTCCCTGATTCTATTTGAGTTAAACATCAATGGTTTAAGGTAAAGATAGGCCACTTTTCCATTGACAATAGGAACTAAGAAAATGTTATGGCTTTCAATGGGATATTGAAAGAAAGAGGAAACTAGGTTAGGATTAGGGTTAGGGTTAGGTCATTTAGGGTTATATACAAACACATATATACATACACATGTATAGAAAGTATTCTGCAAACCTTGACATCTTAAATAAATATTAGATATTATTTATTTCAGTGCAAAGTAATTTTATACCTGAGAGGACTGAATCCCAGAGAAAGATGAAATTGCCTATCTAACTAATGTCCAGAATTGCTTAGGAACAAATCTAGGATGGGGACTCAGTTTTCCAACTCATCTTCTAACTCCTTCAATCTCCTGGCTTTGCCACCAAAACTCTGTTGCCTTCTTACCCTCCTGCTGTGGTTCTGCTCTCCCATCGTTGATTTCTTCCTGAAATCTCTATTTTATTTATTTTTATTTTGTAAATTTATTTATTTACTTTTAGTTTATAAAACATTCAGTTCCACAATACCTTGGGTTCCAAATTTTCTTCCCCTCCCTCCCCCCACCATGGTGGCATGTAATCCAATATAGGTTCTACAAATACCTTCACATTAACATTAGTCAAGTTATAAAGAAGAATTATAACCAGTGGAATGAACAATGAGAAAGAAGGACAAAAAAAGAGAGAGAGTGCAAGTAGTTTGCTTAAATCTGCATTCAGACTGTGTAGTCCTTTCTTTGGATGTGGACAGCCCTTTCCATCTTGAGTCTTCTGGACGTGTCTTATAACCTTGTATTACTGAGAGGAGACCAGTCTCTATCAAAGTTAGTCATCACAGTTATGATCTGTCTGTAATTGTGTACAAAGTTCTCCTTGTTCTGCTCTCCTCACTCGGCATCAGTTTATATAAGTCTCTCCAGGTTATGATGAAGTTTATCTGCTCCTCATTTCTTTTGTTTGTTTGTTTGTTGTTGTTGTTTTGCTTTTTGGAGGGGAAAAGGCAGGGCAATTGGGGTTAAGTGACTTACCCGAGGTCACATGGCTAGTAAGTGTTAAGTGTCTAAGGCCAGATTTGAAGTCAGGTCCTCCTGACTCCAGGGTCGGTGTTCTATTTGCTGCACCAACTAGCCTCCCCATGCTCCTCATTTCTTATAGCATGATAGTATATCATTACATTTATAAACCACAACTTGTTTAGCCATTCCCCAATTGATGGGATTGGGATCTTCATTTTAGAGGCAAGGCTCAAACTAGTCATTCTATATTCTTCACATATTGCCACCATGTCTCCCCTCCCTACTCCTTTAGCTCCCTTTTATTTATCATCTTCCTATATTAGGATGTAAGCCCATTGAAGACAGAAACTGTGTTTCTTTTTGCTCATATTTATGTCCCAATTGTTTAGGATGGTGCTTCACAAATGGTAAGTTCTTAAGAAATATTTGTGGATTTAGTGTGTTGATTCTTTCTACTCCTGACAAGCACTCAATACTGTCATTTATTCCAATTTTCAGAAGAACATACTTTACTAAATTTGAAGTATGGGAATCATGGTTCAAGTTCTAATTCTATAGGGTGGGGCATGGAGGATAATAGTTGTGTTTGAGGCCTGTATTGGGCCATATTTGTGGTTTAAATGAATATAGCTCCGTAGTTTGTGTTAAGTTAAAGCATGTTCTTAACAGGATACTTAAGACAATTTAGATATCCTGACCCACACCAAAATTATCTGTGTATCTTATTCATGTAGCATTTCCATTAACAGTTTTTAATTTTGAATTTCAGGGTACAGAAGATAAATATTTTCATAAGGGAGGTCTTGGGATCTCCAGCATCTCACCTATATTTGATCCTAAAATCCTAGAATATCAGACATAGACAGAATCCTATAAATGTTCCAGACTAACCTGTCCTATTCTACCCTCTTTCTTTTAAAATGTGGGGAAAAGGTAGCCCAGAGATAGCATAGCAAGTTAGTATCAATCAATCAATCAATGAAAAGCATTTCTTAGGCATCTTTTATAAGTCAGACAGTACTCTTTCCACTAGGTCATGAACCTTCTGTCCTGTGCCTCAGCAAAAGTTTAAATCTTTAATAAAAGTCAATTAAAAGGTCATCTCTTGATTATATGCTAATATTCATGGGTCAAGAGCCTTGAATACATTTCATTCATAACACATTTCTTCTGTTTTGTATGTCCTTTCAGATAGAGAAACATCCCTTTCCTACATGGTTCACTTTAGGGGAGTAAGAATCTGTAAACATTTTGATGGGAAAAATTTTATTTCTTTTACTTTTTGTGCCTTCCTCATTTTTCCATGGCATAAAGAAGAGAGGTTTGCTGTGGTGACTCAAAAAGGGCTTTGCTATTTTCTCTCTGGTTGAATGGAAAGAAGTACCCAATTTTTTGTTTTGAACTTTTAGAAAGTTGGTCATGATAAATGATATTTGGTGGTGAGGTGTTTTGGGGGGAGACACTTTCATTACTCCGTTGCTGTAATGACAACTAGATATTCTTTCTCTCACCAGTATAATGAATTCTATCATTAGATCATATGGACTATTAAATAAATGGGGGTGGGAGGAGGCGGGGGTAGGGAGTAGGCATTGTCAAATAGTTTTTTTTTTTTCTTTTTAGGTATACTTTTATTTTAGTTAACTTGTTAACTAAAGGCCCTTTCAATTAGGCATGCTTGGAATCCTTATATGACTAATGATGTTTCCTTCTGTCATTGGTTATTCAGTCATTTTCAATCATACCCAACTTTTTGTGACTCTATTTAGGGTTTTCTTTTTTTTTTTTTAATAAGCAATTGGGGTTAAGTAACTTGCTCAAGGTTACACGGCTAGTCATTATTTATGCGTGGGTGCTCATTTTCTGAGGCCAGATTTGATCTCGGGTCATCCCAACTCCGAGGCCGGTGTTCTTACTCACTGCGCCACCTAGCCGCCCCTTTTTAGGGCAATTGGGGTTAAGTAACTTGCCCAAGGTCACACGGCTAGGTTTTTGTTTGTGTGGGTTAAGTGTCTGAGGCCGGCTCCGAACTCAGGTCCTTCTGGCTCCAGAGCCAGCGCTCTATTCACTGCGCCACCTAGCTGCCCCTATTTAGGGTTTTCTTGACAAGGATAGTGGAGTGCCATTTCCTTCTTCAGCCCATTTTATAGCTGATCAAACTGAAGGAAACAAGATTAAGTGATTTGGGTAGGTTCACACAGCGTCACAGTGCTTGTAAATGTCTGAGGTTAGATTTGAACCAGGAAAATGATTCTTCCTGACTCCATGCCCCGCACTCTATCTCCCACACCACCTAGCTGCTACTGCTTCTGTCAGGGGACTTCATTATTTTGGTCTGTTGAATTTTTACTTGAATTGAAGCTATGATGCTCTTTGGAACAGGTCCACTGTTCTAGTTTTTGGCAAACACTAATCTATTGCATTGTATTCTAGCCTTTTTTTTTTACTTTAGAAAGGCCTCTGAGGCTTCTAGTATATTAAAATAATATCATTTGATCTTTAGGGAATTGGAATGCTGCATTCCAATAATTGAACAACTAATCACAAAGAATGCAAAAGCTTTTAGGGTATCAAATGTTCTTGCATTTCAACTAAAGTTTAGTTTCCAGGCTGATGTGAAAGATGAGGCATCAAAAGTATATAATTTGGCAGACTTTTCTCAAAATAATCACCTTTAGAAAACCTTTAAAATGTTTCCAATATGTGCTTATCTTACTTCACACTTTTCATTCTTATTTTTGACTGAGTTTCTAAGAAATCAGAATGATTCAATAAGAGACTATTTAATTTAAAATTCTTGTTAAAAAGTTTGGGGCAGGGGGTGGATCCAAGATGGTGCCGAAGAAGCAGGAAAATTCCATGAGCTCCCCACATAACTACCTCAAATATCTATAAAATATGACTCTAAACAAAATTTAGAGCTACATAACCCAGAAAGTGACAGACAGAAACCTCCTGCTGAAGAAGCCTGGTAGGCTGGCAGGCAGTGTCCATCAGAGCATGCTCGGAGCTGATGCCAGACCCCTGTGAGGCTGTGGTTTTTGTCACAGGGCATCCCTGACAAGCAGCAGTTAGAGCAGACAACAGGAGAGTGGATCAACAGAAGCTGTGGTGGTTTCCAGAAATATAAACCCATAAATGCAAAAGAGAAAGTAAAGGTCAGTGTAGAGCTCTGTTGGTACTGAGGGGAGCTAGGAGTGTGGTCTGGCCTCTGCTTCTGGAGGGAGAAGGCAAGAAGCAGCAAAGGCATGGCAGCCATGCAGCTGCCTCCATGTGGCTGCTTCAGAGCTCCCAGCCTGCAGATCATAGGTGGGGCAAGTGAACATTCAGAGGGTAATCACTTTTGCTTTAACCTGCCTGGATCTGACTTGCTATCTTGAGTGGAAGTCCTCACGTGTATGACCAGGTGCCAAAGCTTGTGGAGGCTTCAGAGAGGGCAACTAACTATTAGCTCTGGCAGCTGCAAAAAGCCCAGTGATTTGGGACAAAGTTCTCCCTTCTTGAAGCAGAGTTCTACTGTGGCAAAGGGCTCAAATGTCAAGTAATTGAGTGGCAACATGAACAAGCAAAGGAAGAAAAGCAAGTACAGCAATTGAACTTTAGATTCATTTCTGGGGACAAAAAGGATCAAAGTGTGGAATAGGTGGAAGACAACAAAACCATAACTACTGCACCAAAAGCTTCCAAGAAAAAATATGAATTGGTTATGGGCCATGGAAGAGTTCAAGAAGGATTTTGAAAAATCATATAAGAGAAGTGGAAGAAAAAATGGGAAGAAAAATGAGAATGATGCAAGAAAATCAGGAAAAGAGAGTCAACAACCTGACTGAAGAAAATAACACCTTAAAAATGGATTAACTCAAATGGCAAAAGAGGGCCAAAAGGCCAATGAGAAGAAGAATGCCTTAAAAACCTGAATTTGATGGTTAGAAATAGCATCTCAAAAGCTCACTAAAGAGAATCATTCATTCAGAATTATATTGGAGCAAATGGAAGCTAGTGACTTTATAAGAAATCAAGATACTTTTTTTTTTGGAGGACAATTGGGGTTAAGTAACTTGCCCAAGGTCACACGCCTAGGTTTTTGTTTGTGTATGCATTAAGTATCTGAGGCCGGATCCGAACTCAGGTCCTTCTGACTCCAGGGCCAATGCTCTACTCACTGCACCACCTAGCCGCCCCTAAATCAAGATACTTTTAAACAGATCCAAACAAATGAAAAAAGAGAAGGCAATGTGAAATATCTCATTGGTAAAACCACTGACCTGAAAAATAGGTCCAGGAGAGATCATTTAAAAATTATTGGACTACCTGAAAGCCACTATCAGAAAAAGAAATCAGAAATCATCATTCAAGAAATTCTCAAGGAAAATTGCCCTAATGTTTTAGAACCAGAGGGCAAAATAGAAATTGAAAGAATTCACCAATTACCTCTTGAAAAAGATCTGAAAAAGAAACCTCCTAGGAATATTATAGCCAGGTTCTAGAGTTCCCAGATCAAGGAGAAAATATTACAAACAGCCAAAAAGAAACAATTTGAATATTGTGGAAACATAATCAGGATACCACCAGATCTAATAGCTTCTATATTAAGGAATCAAAGGGCTTGGAATATGATATTCCAGAGCTCAAAGGAGCTAGGATTAAAACCAAAAATCACCTACACAGCAAAACTCAGTATAATGATTCGGTGGGGATATGGTCATTTAATGAAATAGAGGATGTTCAAGCATTCTTGATGAAAAATCTGGAGTTGAATAGAAAATTTGACATTCAAATACAAGAAGCAAGAGATGCATGAGAAGGTAAACAAAGAGAAGAAATCATAAGGAACTTATCAAAGTTGAACTATTTATATGCCTGCATGGAAAAATGATAACTGTAACTTTTGAAACTTTTCTCAGCATAAGAATAGTTGAAGGGAATAGAAATGTATATGTATATATATTATATACACACACACACACACACACATACATACATATGGCTATATAGTAAGGTATATGTGCCTATGAATATATATGTTATATATGTGAGTGTATGTATGTATATGTACAGGTGTATATATAGACAGAGGGCACTGGATCAATTGAATAGGAATAAATGATATTTAAAAGGTGAAATTGAGAGGGGAGAGAGGAATATAATGGGGAAAAATAAAGAATGGGGTAAATTAGCTCATATAGCAAAGGCAAGGGAAAACTGTTACAATGGAGGGGAATAAAAGGAAGGCCAAAGGGAATGGGTCAACCTTACTCTCATTGAATTTGTCTTAGGGAGGGAATGACATATACATTAAACTGGGTATCTTTCATTACAGGGGAGTAGGGGGTAAGGGGATAAGATGGGTGATGATAGAAGGGAGGGCAAACTATGGGGGAAGTTAGTTAGAAGCACACACTTTTGAAAAGGGACAGGGTCAAAGTAAAGAATAGAACAAGTGGTGGAGGGACAGGATGGAGGGAAATATTGTCAGTCTTTCACAATATATCCACTATAGAAATGTTTTGAGTAACTACACATGTACAACCTATATTGATTTGCTTATCTTCTCAGTAAGGGTGGGTGACGAGGGAGGAAAGGAAATAATGTGGAATTCAAAGTTTTAAAATCAAATGATTAAAAAATTATTATAAGGGGGCGGCTAGGTGGCACAGTGAATAGAGTGTCAGCCCTGGAGTCAGAAGGACCTGAGTTCGGATCCGGCCTCAGACACTTAATGCACACACAAACAAAAACTTAGCTGTGTGACCTTGGGCAAGTTACTTAACCCCCAATTGCCCTCCAAAAGGCAAAAAAAAATTATTATTATTTTATATGCAACTGGGAAACTAGATATACAGGCAATGGGGTATGGAGAGCTCCTTTCCCTACCAGAAAGTAGGAGGGGTGGATGGGGGAGGATATAGGAGAGAGCAAATTGGGCCAGGGGGTATACAGTGGGATTGCTGTTTTGGGGTGGTGGGTAGGGTAATGACAGGGAGAAAATTTGTAACAAGATCTTGTAGAAATGAATGATGTAAACTAAAAATAAACATAAAATTTAATTTTAAAAAGTTTAGTGCAAACAAATATTTCCAATTAATTATAAAGAGTAACATTAATTAACTTAATGCCCAGTTATTTTTCTGTTGTCTTTCCCATTAGAATATGAGCTTTTTGAGGGTAGAAGGCACATTTTTATATCCCTAGCCTTTAATATGGTTCTTAGCATATAGTAAGAGACTAATAAATGCTTATTTCCTTGACGACTTTGATATACAAAATTTTTTGTAATCTCAATTATTTTCAATATCAAAACCTTAAGAAGTTTCTCTTTATTATTTTGCTACCTAGTGGCGATTTTGTTCCTTTTTAGTTGTGGGCTTCATGAGGGCAGGGGCGATTTTTACTTTTCTTTGAGTCCCTGACACTTATAGCAGGTGCTTAATAAATGTATGTTGGATTTACCTGACTTGAGTAGACAAAAAATGTTGCTCATGATAGTGAAGTCATGGGATCAACCACTGAATAAAATATTCATCTTTGAGAGATTCCATGTTTGCAGACTACAGTATCTTCCTAACTATGACAATCAAAATAAGAAATGGCTGTTCATCCATGTCATGAATGATTGAACAAGAAAGTGTATTCACTATTAGTTAGCTTAGTCTCCAACCTATTCTCCTTACTCCAACTTGTTCTTCTTCCATACAATTCATTTTTCATACTAGTACCACATTTACTTTCATACATATGGTCATGGTATTCCTCTGCTCAATCAGTGAATGAATAGGGATTGCTTGCCAAAGTAATTCCAAACTCCTTATTAGCCAAAAGCATGTATTACCACTGATAGTGCTGAGACTTTATGAGAACATCAATTTTTTGAATGACTAATAAAAGTCCTAGCATTAGTTTAAGTGGATAAGGGTATTGTGTCTCAAATCTCTGAGCTGGGAACAGAAATATCCCACTTTGCAGAGCAAGTGAATCAGTTTGAGAGTAATAGGCAGGGTTTTCCCCTAAATGAACAATAGAACTACCTGAGATATGTCAGGTCTACTGTGTCATCTTCAAGAAGAGAGAACTCCTGAGGATATCATCCAGTCATCTACGTGCTGGACCTGATAAGTTTTTGTAGAAAGAATTTGGATTTAATTTCATTCTTAAAGGATGCATAACGTTTTTATCTGTGGAATAGGAGTATGGATATTAGTTTAGGTAGAATAAATGGCATTCTACAATATAGACATATAAAATTCTCAGTGCATGTTTGTTTTTACTAGAGCAGGTGGATCATGCTGGAGATTGGTAGAAAAGATTTCTGTCTTTTAGTTAATCTGAGTAAATCAAGAGGAGAGATATTACGAAGAAAGTAAATTGGCACAAGTTAGTGGAAGACCTTGAATACCAAGAGAAAGGATTTTTATTTTATTGTATAGTCAGTGGGGAAGTTTTGGCAGAAGAATGGAATGTTAAAAAGCATCTTTTAGTATGCTTAGTCTGGCAGCAATATTTATGCTGGGTCCTAGGAGAGAGAAATTGGAGATTGGGTAGATCAGGTTAGAAATCCCAAGCTTTGGTACTTAGTACAAAGATAAAATTCCCAATCTATTAATGGGTTCTATTATGGGTTCTGTTTATTGAAAATTCAAGGTATGGAATTCAGAATCCATACTCCCCACAGAAATAATGATTACACCAGCATTTAGGTTACCAGAATGGCCCACAAAACCGATTAAACAATTTAAGTTATAATATTTGAAAATTATTCAGAAGTGACAAGGAATAAAGGGTATATCTGATTATGGAGTCCACCTATATAGAGAGTTCATTTGTATCTGAAACATTCATATTGGAGGTACTTGAATGTCAAGAGAATGTCTATACTTCAAAATATTCTTTTTTATACTTTTGATGTGTTTAGGAAGAAATAAAACAAAATAGAAGCGCTAACTACAATGAAAAGCAAGATATAACAATTGTCAAAAGCCTCCTGCTGAAGGCCAAACCCTTGTTTGAAAAAGCTAGGGACAAAAGGAATAAAAACTGATGAGAAGAAATGATGCCACCCTTAATTGGCCTCCACTGGAATTTGATATTTTAGAGTAATTGGAAGTGATAAAGTAGGGAGACTGTATAGGAAGCTATTTTAGTAACATATTTATTTGATAATTACCATGTATAAGTGATTCTTATTTATTAATAATCTGCATGACAATGAGACCCTCTAGTCCAGGGAATTTTAACATGTTTCTTTTTTAATGGATAAGAGATCTCTTTGGAATTCTGGTTAATCCTATGGACCCATTCTCAGAATAATTTTTAAAAATATTAATTTAAGGCAATTCTAAATTTCAGTTACAGATCAGTGAAAATAAAGACACATTATATTTTTCACTCTGAGTTCACAGACCCTCTGAATCTATTATTGACCCCAGGTTAAGAATTCCTGCTCTAGAATCTGATTCTATCAGGATGAAAGAGGATTTGAAGATATAGACCTTATAAGAACTGAGTCAAATTAAAACACATAGTCCTACCATCAAATGCCTGACATTTATGTAGAGGGTAATCTGATTAGATAGAAATAATCTCCAGCCTTAGTGGTGCTAGAGTTTGCCATAATTGAATATATTCAGTGTTTTAATACTGGGTGTTACACTTCTGGATTTAGAGTCAGCTGGGTTGTACTAAAGTTTCTGAGTATAAAAACCTGTGATCAGTGAATTTTTGCATCAGGAATTATTCAGTCACAGAGTTGTCTACAGTTTGGAATTTTCTTAGCCCAAAACACTTTAATCAATGAGACCTTCGATTCTCAGCTGAAGTCCAAACATTTTGACCACTACTTATCTTTCACATTGTAGAAATTCTATATATTTTTTGATCTAAGGAAATAAATTCAAACTAGAAACTCTAAGGCATCTGAATTCCAAATGCTTGATGCCATGTTGTCCTTGGACACATGTTTAACACAAATGACAACTTACATTTCTCTATTAATGTTGATAACAATGATAGCCAACATTTCCAAAGTGCTATAATCTTTACAAAGTCTTTAACTATTAACAAATCAATGAAGTGTATAGTACACAATCTATTAGTTCTGGTTTTATAAATGAAAATATTGAGATTCAAAGAGCTTCATGAGATTTGGTCAAAGTCAAAGCAATAATAACTATCAGAATCAAGATGTAAATACAGGAATATAGAAAGTAAATCAAAGACTATATATGCCTCATCATGATTCTTTTCTTCTTTGAGACTGTGCCAGGTTAAATAACCATAGTAAAGATGAATACTTTGATAAAGATGAGCAACATTCAATCTATCAGACACAAAGATACTCCATGTATTAGTAAACATTTTTTCTTTTACAACAAACACCCCAGAAATTATTTTAAAATAAAATTTTCTCCAAAATCTTTCTTTTCTCTCATTCAGGATAAGAAAAAAAATTGTTGTATTTGTTGAATTTTTATTGTTGATATTTTATCATTCCAGTGGAAGTCTAAAAAGAGTGTGTTTATGTGTTCCACAATTAGAATAGTGCTGAATGCAATATGATTGTGTCTCCCTTTGTTAAAGAGTGGAATCTCTATCAGCTCATATAACTGACCAAGATCAGGTTCATTGTTATAGTACAAGCTAGAATAGACAGAAATTGGTTGAGGCATTGCTTAATCTGATCCATTTATACCAGTTTTAGACCTAGTAGAACCATGTGGTCATCTTTATTCAACTGAGAAGCTAATTATATTGTTATGAGAGCAAAAAGTCATATTTTCTGTCCCAGTTTGCTTATCCACAGGTGCATGATATTATAATAAAACTACCAAATACAAGGCACTTGTACTTCTTGTTATTAGAAAATTTGTCCTCTAGGAATTCATTGTAATCTGAAAAAAAAAGCAGGGACTCAGTCCAGAGACAAGACAATAATAGTTGGAGATACATGCAAAATTCAATTCACACCTGTTCATTTATATGTAATACTCTGCCTCACCCAAAATGGAAAAAAAAAAACGTTCAGGGGGCTGACACTTTTACTGGCCCTTGCCCCTGATCACAAAGTCTTCCCTTCCAGTTATGCCTGCCTGAGACATGGGGGTGGGGGGATGGGGAGATATGTTGTTTGGGGGCTAATTTCCCATTTGCACATGCATAATGGTTACTTTGGATACCCCAGGTTATCCTTTGGTAATAACTGTCTTGTGAGATGGAGACCTGACTCAAATAAGGGTACATATTGGTGAAAAACTTAAATATTGGAGTATTAGAGATATCATATGTGTAACTTGTTTTCACACAAATATATCAATATGTTATCACAGTTATCCCCATGATCTATTTGAGTCAGACCCTTTCGGGTGAGGTGAAAGCCCTCACTATGGCAACCACAGAGTTAAAATATTGAGCCCAATTAAAGAGTAATAAGTCTAGGAAGTATCTTTAGTTAGTGTTTCTAGAAAGATTTTTTAAATATCAGGTTAAAAAAGGAATTCAAATTTTATCCTATAGGCAATGGAAAAGCATTGACGATTTTGAAGTAGGAGAATTAAGTATAAGATACTGACAAGCCTTTAATATCAATGTGAGGATTTTTAGCTTCTTGGAGGAAATGGCACACAAATCATTCATCTTTGCATTCTTCTCTTGACCTAGACCAGTACCTCATACATAGTTGCTGCTTAATAAACATTTCTTTATGTTAATAAATGTGATGGGAGCAGAGCCAAGATGGCGGAGGAGAAACAGCTTGTCCAAGCCACTCTGCCCCCACATTACTGCCAAACCATGTAAAAGGGGACTCTGAACAACTTCTGGAGCCCCAGCACCCACAGAACGACAAAGAGAAGCTAACCGCCCGCTGAGGACAGCCCAGCAGCCCTGCAGGAAGGACCAGTTCAGTGGTCTGGGAGCTGGCAGCGCAGTGAGCACAGGTCCTCCTGATTTGTGGTTTTAGCCCAAGGGTGGCAGGGCCAGCAGCTAGCTGGAGGGACCCCAGAACACCAGCAGCTGTGGCGATTCCAGAATTATCAACATAGACATGCCTAGGAAAAAGTGAGAGGTTAGTGCCCTATGGACTTTGGGACCAGTATTTGGGGAATGCGTCGGCTTCCTCCCCTGGGGGCTAGAAGCCACTGAGGAGACATGTCATTTTGTAGTTTTCAGAGGCAGCTCCAGCTCCTGGCCTGCAAACTGTAGGGAGATCCAGTGATCAGTCTTGGGGGGTAGTCATTCTTGCTTTAACCTCCCTGGATCTGGATTGTGATCTGGGGTGGAGGTCGTGGGTGGGTTCCCAGCTTGCCAGAAATGGAAGTTGCCCCCCCACACACATTTGGGGCAAAAATTCTCCTATCTGGCGGCAAAGCCATACTGTGGCAACAAGCCCCAAAGTCAAGTAATTAAGTGGCAACATGCCAAGGCAAAGGAAACAAATTAAACAGAAAAATGCAACCTTAGACTCCTACTTTGGGGGCAAAGAAGATTGAAGCATAGAGCTGGAAGAGGACTGGGAGGTCAGAAGTCCTGCTCCAAAAGCCCCAGGGGAAAACATGAGTGGGTTGCAGGCCATAGAGGACCTTAAGAAGGACTTTAAAAATCAAATAAGAGAAGTGGAGGAAAAATTGGAAAGAGAAATGAGAAGGATGCAGAAAAAGTATGAAATGAGGGTCAACAGCCTGACTGAGGAAAACAACACCTTAAAAAATAGACTAACTCAAATGGCAAAGGAGGCCCAAAAGGGCAATGAGGAGAAGAATGCCTTAAAAAGTCAAATTTGCCAAATGGAAAAAGAATATCAAAAGTTTACTGAGGAGATTCATTCCTTCAGACTTAGAATGGAGCATCTGGATTGCAGTCTTGGGGTGTGTGACCAGCTTGCCAGAGCATGTGGAGGCTTCAGAGAGGACACCCAACTAATACCTCCAGCAGCTGAGAAAACCCCAGCGTTTGGGAAAAAAGCTCCCCTGGCTGGTGGCAGAGTCCTACTGTGGCAACAAGACCAAAAGTCTAGTAATTAAGTGGCAACATGCCTAGGCAAATGAAACAAAATAAACAGAAAAATTCAACATTAGACTCCTATTTTGGGGGCAAAGAGGATCGAAGCATGGAACAGGAGGAGGACTGGGAGGTCAGAACTCCTTCACCAAAAGCCCCAAATGAAAATACAAGCTCATTTCAGGCAACAGAGGAGATTAAGAAGCAGATAAGAGAACTGGGGAAAAAAATTGGGAAGAGAAATGAGAAAGATGCAAGAAAGGTATGACATGAGGTTTAACAAACTGAGTGAGGAAAATAACAACTTAAAAATAGACTAACTCCAATGGCAAAAAGAGGCTCACAAAGGCAATGAGGAGAAGAATGCCTTGAAAAGCTAAATTTGCCGGATGGAAAAAAAAATCTCAAAAGCCCACGGAGGAGATTCATTCCTTCAGAATTAGACTGGAGTAAATGGAAGCTAGTGACATTATGAGAAATCAAGATGCAGTTAAACAGATCCAAGCAATTGGAAGAATAGATGGCAATATAAAATATCTCATGGGAAAAACCACTGAGCTGAAGAATAGATCCAAGAGAGATAATTTAAACATTATTGGACTACCTTAAAGCCATGATCAAAGAAAGAACCTAGAAATCATCCTTTAAGAAATTCTTAAGGAAAATTGCCCTGATGTTTTAGACCCAGAGGGCAAAGAAGAGGTTGAAAGAATTCACAGATCACCTCCGAAATGATCCCGAAAAGAAAACTCCTAGGAATATTATAGCCAGGTTCCAGTATTCCCAAATTAAGGAGAAAATACTCTAAGTAGCCAGGAAGAAACAATTTCAATATTGTGGAAAAACAATCAGAATAGTGCAGGAGCTGGCAGCTTCTACACTGAGGGGTAGGAGGGCATGGAATATGATATTCTGCAGGGCAAAAGATCTGGTATTAAAACCAAGAATCACCTACCCAGCAAAACTGAGTATCTTGTTTCAGGGGAAAATATTGGTCATTCAATGGAATAGTGGACTTTCAAGCATTCTTGAGGAAAATAACAGGTTTGAATAGAAAATTTGACATTCAGACACAAGACGCAAGAGATGCTTGAGAAGGTAAACAGGGAAAAAATCAAAAGGAATTTGATTTACAGTTACATTCCTACATGGAAAAATGATAACTGTAACTGATGAAACCTTTCTCAGAAAATAGTTGAAGAAGTGTATATAGGCATATGAATGCTAAGAATGATATGTTATTGTTTGAATATATGTTTTCAGGTATATGTAGATGGAGGGCACAGTTTGAATTTAGTATGAAGGGATGATACTTAAAAGGTGAAATTAAGAGGTGAGAGAGGAATATAATGAGAGAAGATAGGGAAAGAGAGAATGGGTAAATTCTCTCATAGAGAAGAGGCAAGGGAAAATGGTTACAAGGGAGGGGGAGAACAGGAAAGCAAAAAGGCAAAACCATATTCTCATTGAATGTGGTCCAGGGAGAGAATGACATACTAAATGTGATATCTCACCATAGAGGAGAGTAGGGGAGAGGGGGATAAGAGGAGTAATGATGAAAGGGAGGGCGAGAGAGAAGGGGGGTAATTTGGAAGCACTCACTTTTGAAAAGGGACAGGATCAAAGTAGGGAATGGACCAAGTGGGGGGTGGAATAGGTGGGAGGGAAATATAGCCAGTCTTTTACAAGATATCTAATATAGTAATATTTTGCATAGCTATACATGTATACCATATACCAAATTGTTTATGTTTCCAGCAAGAGTGGGTGACAAGGTAGGAAGGGAATGAATCTGGAATGCAAAGTTTTAAAATTAAATGTTTCAAATATAAATAAATACTATTATTAATACTATTTTGCATATAATTGGGAGAGAAGATGTGCAGGCATTGGGCACAGAGATTCACCTTGCCCTAATGGAAAAGTTGAAGGGGGTATGGGAGAAGATATGGGAGAGAGCAGTTTGGATGAGGGGATATCCCGTAGGACTGCTATTCTGGGGTGGTGGGTAGGGAAAAGTGGAGAAAAAATTGTAACTCAAAATATCTGCTGGAAATTAATGGTGTAAACCAGAAGTTAATAAAGTATTTGGGAAAAAATGAGAAAAAAAGAATAATATTCCAATAATTAGTAGTCAAATGATACTATATTTTCAAAAGAATTGCAAATTATCAAACACTATATGAATTCTACAAATCAGTATTAATAAGAGAAAAACTTGTTATCATTATACTGAAGTCCTCATACCCAGAAAACAGACAACTTAACAAAAGATGGAACTACTCAAAACTCAAGGGTCTACAGGAAGATAGGAACATTATACATTGTGTTTGGTAGAGTTCTGATTGATTGAAACAGTCTGAAAAACATTTTGGAATTATGTGATGAAAGTGACTAAACTGTACATGCCATTTCATCCAGAGGTTTTATTCCTAGTCCCTAACAGAAGACATTAAGAGAGGTCTCACATACACCAAAATACACCTAGCCATTTTTTAATGTTAGCCACTGTAACACATCAAAAGCAATGCTAAAAACAAAATTATTTCTCATTGATTGGTAAGTGGTTAAACATATTTTAGACATGAATGTAATAAAATATCACAGCTCTTTATAAGCCACAAATGTAAGATATTCAAAGAAACAGGGAAAGATACAGGAACTTATAGTGAAGTAGGCAAAATTAGGGATATGGTATATATATATATATATATATATATATAATCAATGACCATGGAAACAAAGCTAGGGATTTTATTATTGCAATTAACTGTGGTCCAGGAAAAAAAAATTAGAACAGTCATCTCTTCTACATTCCTTGTAACAGTAAAGGAGCTATGAGGTACACGATATTATATTCATTGTACAGACATGACTTCTGATTGGTTTAGTTTAGCTGTCACCCCCACCCAAAAATAAATAAATAAAAACCACTCCTCTTCTGAACTTTCCTATTTTTGTCAACAAACTCGCCATTCTCCGAGATATCAACATTTGCAACCCTAGTGTTCTTCTTCGACTCCTCATTCTCAATCACCCTACATATCATGTCACTTGATAAATATTGTCATTTCTGACTTTACAACATCTCTCATAAATATCCCTTTTTCTTTACTGATATAGCTTTGGTGCTAGTTCAAGACTTTCTAACCTTTCCTTTGGACCATTGAAATAGCTTTCTTTTTGGTCTTCCAGCCTCACGATTTTCCCCCATACAAATTTGTCCTCCACACAGCTGCTAAAAGTGCAGATTTAATCATATCACCCCCTTACTAAACTCCAGTGGCAATAAAGTCCTCTGTTTGGCACTTAAAGCCCTTTATATATGACCTCTTCCTACTTTGCAAGTCTTCTGTTATATTGAATTACCCTGGCCTCCCACTGCCTGAAGGTTATTTATATTACATTATTATCCAGGATTCTCAGGTATTTTAAGAAAGATTGGTGGGGAAGGGTTTAGATCTTGTGCAAATGGCTCCTGACTTAACTGATGGTCTTCCATCAAGTGTTTGGATGGTTCTTTTTAACCCACTTTGTAACCCACTTCCATTTAACCACTAACAATTAGAATAGTTTTTACAAAGAAATATTAATTTCACAAATATTAACTTTACACAGAAATATTAAGTTCAAAAGGTATAATAATAAGTATATAAACTTACTCCCTAAGACATAGAGTATAATTCTTCTCTGTTTTTGCACTATCTTAGTCTCTAGGAAAGCAAAAATTTTAGTTCATGGGTTAGCTTAGTTCCTATAGAACACAGAGTCCCACTTTCAAGTACAAAGCCTCCTTTTGGCTTAAGCGCCATGCACCAGGCTTCTCCAGCTTTCCTGCTGGCCTATGTAGCTGTAACATCTTGCCTACAATTATGGCTCCAAGGTCTCCATGACTCAACTCCCAGGTTTTGTGAGGGATCAACACTAGCAAATGAAAATAAGGACAAATTACAAAGGATTGTAGTCACATTTCTATGTGCCAAAGAAGTTTTATAAAATCAACTTCAAAGTTCCTCCCATCTCTAAATCTATGACAAGGCTTCATAAAGGAAATGAGACTTAATACTGGTTTTGAAGCATTAGATAAGTAGAAGTTATTTTAAGAAGTAGTAAACCGGGGCGGCTAGGTGACGCAGTGAGTAGAGCGCTGGCCCTGGAGTCAGAAGGACCTGAGTTCGGTTCCGGCCTCAGACACTTAACACACACAAAAACAAAAACCTAGCCGTGTGACCTTAGGCAAGTTACTTAACCCCAATTGCCCTCGAAAAAGTAAAAAAAAAAAAAAAAAAAGAAGTAGTAAACCATTTTCAGAGTCTACTATGGATCCTGAACTAAGTATATTAAATGAATGTCTAGAGCCTCATTTTGTTCAGTTATTTCAGTCATATTCAACTCTTTATGACCCTGTTTGGGTTTTTCTTGGCAAAGTTACTCACATGGTTTGAATTTCCTTCTCCATCTCATTTTACAGATGGGGAAAATGAGGCAAAAAGGGTTAAGTGATTTGTGCAGGGTCATAAAGCTAGTAAGTATCTTAGATCAGGTTTGAACTTAAAAAGTCTGACCTATCAGTCTATCCACTGCACCACCTACTTACCCATTGTATAACTTCAACTAGCTGAGAAAAACTACTCCTATTACCTCAGAACAATGATTGTCAAACAGTGTTGTCTCAAGACCTCTTTATATTCTTAACAATTGAGAATTCCAGAGCTTTTGTTTATGTCACTTATACCAATTAAATATTTACCATATAGAAATTAAAACTGATAATATAGAAATAGTTAATTCATTTAAATGATAAGCCCTTGTAATGGTAATGGAGATTTGAAGATCTCCCCTGCCCCCTTGTAATGGCAAGCAAACAAGTACTTGGCATCTTATTTCAAGTTGAACCTTGCCCTTGATTTTATCAAGGTTTTGTTAAGAAACAAAACTTGTGAATCCCCAAATGGGAGGAACTTTCTGATGCAACAGGACGGGGCAGATCAGTGATGAGCTTATGACCAGAATAAAAAGCTGAGCACAAGCTGAAAGAGAACCAGAAATGCTGGGATTAAGCAATATGGAAGCTGAGCAGCTAGTGTGAGTGAGAGAGGGGCATTCTTACTTAAAGGAGTCTGTTTTATTGTGAACGCCTGATGGAGGAAAGGTTTGGGAAGGTGTGGGAATGTGGGTGTTCTCTGCATTGGTTATGTATACCAACTTTATGCTCACTATAATGAATTTGGCTTTCTGGTTTGGGGATTTGGTTTTCTTGGTTCCGTCCTCTATGTGGAGATCCTGTTACATTTTGTGATTCACAACTATGCCAGCATATTAATAGCTGCTGTGGGTGCTGTGAATACTTATTTGCCATATAGAAATTAAAGCTGATGATATAAAAATCATTAATTCATTTAAATGATAAGCCCTTTACATGTTAACAAAATATATTTTGTGAAAAATAACTATATTCTTTTCAAAACAAAAAATAAAAGAGAGAGTGGCATTGCTTTAATATTTTTTATAAATCTCTTTAATATCTAGTTTAATAGAAGACAGCTACTTCCCATATCTGTTTCTGCATTTCAATATGCTTTTGTTGAAATATATGAAGAAAATGAAGCCTCACACAGATGTGTAATTGGAAAAGGGATAGTTATTTCAATAGGCAAATATGTGGTTTCTTATAATTATGAAAATATGTTTGACCTTGAAGACCCCTTGAAAGGGTCTCAGGGATTCCTAGGATTTACATACCACGCTTTGGGTAACTACTCCCTTATAATATGTTCAATTTTGTCATCTTGAAAAAAAAAGTACTATAGACCATTAATAACCACCTGAGCCATTTCAATATAGCAATTAGCCCTTGCAAATGCTAATAATATAAGCCATAAAGAACAGATGGCAACAAGATCAGTATTTCCCCTCCCAACCCAAAGGGGTAAACAGTATGTCCAAACTGGAACCCTGCTGAGGAGACAGTCATTACAAAATTTCTTCTTTAGTCTCCATGCTACTGAATCTGATATCTAAAAGCATTAAATGTATTTGCTAGAGACAAGAGACATAATGGTATTGATGTTTTATGTCACTTAGAATAGTCTGAGATAACAGGGAGGTACATTTCCTGCCCAGTCTGCAAATGAACTTTGAAGGTAATCTTTTCAAAACTATGGACAAACTAACCCTGCTTCATTCAGTTCTCTATACTTTAGCATATTCAAAATATTAGGTATGATGCTGGAAGGAACAATTATTATACATTTATCTCAACATTTTTCAAACATAGGATTTTTCTCTCCTCAAAATCTAAGTAGGAATTTTTTTTTTTGGTCTAATCCAGGCATCGCCACCTGACTCCTTTTTATTTATTTATTTGTTTGCTTATTAGATTTTCTTTTTCATTTCCCACTTCCACCTACACCATAACAATTCTATATCTTGAATGGGGAAGCTTGGTAGTTGAAGTTTTTCCCCCCTTGATTATTGTTCTATTTTAATTGGCAAACACTTGGGACTGTTTTCTCTCTGGGGTGAGTATAATATAAATTGTTATTGAATTTGAAATCTTAAAATTATAGATGCATTTTAATGTGCACAATCAAATGTGTCCTCTAGGCAATCACTGGGTACTTGAAGACATGAAATAATAATTAATTATTTCCCCTGTCCTCCTGGAATTTATAATCTCAATACTCAGGTCTCCAGGAACAGGACAATCTATATCCATTAGATCAGGAAACTGTGGGATAGTGTTGAGTAGAAGCAGTTGAAGCTGAATATGATTTTTAGAGCATAGTAGTTCTGACAATTTTCTCCCTTTTATTTATGACAAATATGACAGGAGGGTCTTTGGAAAAATTTGGCAACCCTGATGTGACCATGACATTGGTTTGTCTCTATGGACTCCAAGGTTCTTGATACTATCATATAATAGATATGACCTGTCAGAAAGGGTTCACCTAGAACATATAAATATTGTATTTAGATCATTGTTATCAAAGGTTATCTCCAGATGGTGACAATGCACTTGAAGTCTGATTATTGGGCTAGAAGTAATTCGTTTGTGGATGAATGGATTGGGTTTTTTAGCTAGCAGTTGCAGGGCCCCACTTACAGTCAAATAATTTGTTAGATGGGACAGAAATGGAGCTATTCTGTGATTCAACTGATGATCTTGAAGGTCCTACTCATTAGATAGTTAATTTGAAAAGGAAAAAGAGGTACTTGGAAATATCAAGGGCAAGGAGCTCAGAGAGCTCCTCCACTAACACCTGTAGGGGTTCATATTTCAGAGTGATGGATCAGGGAAGAGCAAAGATGGTGGAGTAAAGGCCACAATGCAGCCTATCTCTCCCAGCATTCTCCTATAATAACTTTAAATTAACACCTCATCTCGATTTCTGGAGTGGCAGAGCCACCAAAATGTCAGGGTGAGACTTTTTTCGAGCACAATGCACTTTAGGAAGTTGGCAAGAGAGATCCCACACAGGGGTGGGAGCCCAGAGCACCTGCAGTGGCCACAACTTCAGCAGTGGGCCTTGGTGGCAGCAGCAGGAAAAGGTCGAAAGACAACTGTTCAGAAAGAGATTATGGGCAGACCTTTGCTGGCACTGGGTACAGGATTTCACACTGTTTCACAACTCTATTATCCATACACAGTTCTGAGCCACAGTTTCAAGGCAGAGAGGAACTGTCATGGTCACTCATAAGAAAGGAGAGAGAAGGATAAACAGGAGAAAAATCAGACTAAGGAAAACACACAGTAATTGTGAAAAAAAATTTTGAAGCAAGTTCCTCTGATAAAAGCCTCGTTTTTTTTTTTTTTTTTGCTTTTTTGGAGGGCAATTGGGGTTAAGTAACTTGCCCAAGGTCATATGGCTAGGTTTTTTGTTTTGTGTGTGTTGAGTGTCTGAGGCTGGATCCAAATTCAGGTCCTTCTGACTCCAGGGCCGGCACTCTACTCACTGTGCCACCTAGCCGCCCCTGAGACCTCATTTTCAAATATGTAGGGAACTGAATCAAATGTATAACAATACAAATCATTCCCCAAAATGATACATTATCAAAGGATATGAATAGATAGCTTTAGATGAAGAAATCAAAGCTATTTATAGTCACATGAAAAGTGCACTATATCACTATTGATTAGAGAAAGGCAAGTTAGAACAGCTTTGAAGTACCCCCTCAAACCTATCAGATTGGCTAATGTAACAGAAAAAGAAAATCACAAATGTTCAAAAGAATCTGGAAAAATTGGGACACTAATGCATGGCTGATGGAGTTGTGATCTGATCTAACCAATCTAGGGAGGAATTAGGAATTATGCCCAAAGGACTACAAGAATGTGCATAACCTTTGATTCATCGCTACTACTTCTAGTTCTGTATCCTAAACAGATATTTTTTAAAAAAGGAAGAGTTCCTATATGTACAAAAATGTTTATAGCAGCTCTTTTAGTAGTGGCAAAGAATTAGAAATTGAAGGGATGTCCATCATTTGGGAAATAGCTGAGCAAGTTCTGTGATGGAATATTATTCTGCAATAAGAAATAATGAGCAGAATGCTTTCAGAAAAACCTGATGGGAGGGAGGGAAAAAGTTGGAACTCATTTTTTTTAAATGTTAAAAATTAATAAACATTTTAAAAGAATAAAAAATGGAAAGATAGTCACCAAAGGCCTGAATGAACTCAAGAGGAACAGCAGAAATAGCATCAATGACCTGGAACTACAGGATCTAGTACAAAGTCTGCCTGGGACAAATGGTATTTGTGTTACTTGATATAAATCATTTTACCTCTATGGGCCCCACATTCCTGATCTATAAAAGGAAAAGGTTTGAATAAATGTCCTCTGAGACCCTTTCCAACTGAAAATCTCTGATCCTATAAGTTTATAAACTTTGTATCTTGTTTTAGTTTTGTTAATTCAAATGTATGGACACATACATAATAAGCATATATGTACATATATATGTAGTTAGAGACATACTATCTTAGTGCATCAAGAAATTAATGCATTTGTCTGATTTGTCTTCCTGCCCCAAAAAGCTCATGATAACGAAATAACAATCAGAATGTTAGTATTGGAAACTTCAAGATGAACTTGTTTATGTGCATAATTTTATAGATTAGGAAACCAATGTTAGTGACATACCCAAATTAAACAACTGGGAATCTTAATAGTCAACAACACTTTATGTTCATTTTTGTCTTTTAGGTAGAATTTTTTTAAATTCTTTTTTTCCACTCTTGTTTTATTTTTAGTTTATAGCATTCATTTCCAGAAAATTTTGAGTTACAAATTTTCTCCCCATTTTCCTGTACCCACCACCCCAAAACAGGGATCCCATTGAATATCACCTCCTCCAATCTGCTCTCTCCCATATCTTCCCCATACCCCCTCCAACTTTCCAGTAGGGCATGGTGGATCTATATACCCCAGGACCTGTATATCTTACTTCCCAGTTACATGTAAAATAATGATAATTAAATATATATATTTATTTAAAAATGTGATTATAAAACTTTGAATTCCAGATTCTTTCCCTTCCTCCCTCATCACAATACCCTTACAGGGAAGATAAGCAATTGAATATAGGTTGTACATGTGTAGCTATGCAAAATATTTCCATAGTGGATATATTGTGAAAGACTGACTATATTTCCTTCCATCCCGTCCCAACCCACACTTTTTCTATTCTCTACTTTGATCCTGTCCCCCCCAACCTGCCTTCCCTTCCATCATCCCCCCTCTCATCCCCTTCCCCCTACTCTCCTATAGCATGAGATAGCATTTTTAGTGTGTATGTCATTTCCTCCCTAAGCCAAATTCAATGAGAGTAAGGTTGACTCATTCCCTTTTGTGTTCCTGCTCTTCCCCTCCATTGTAACCATTTTCCCTTGCTTCTTTTATATGAGATAATTTACCCCATTCTGTTTCTCCCCATCTCCTCTCATCATATTCCTCTCTCATCTCTTAATTTCACCTTTTAAGTATCATCCGTTCCTATTAAATTGTTTCTGTGTCCTCTGGCTATGTATACCTGTACACATATATACACACACTCACATATGTATTCATATGCCCATATACCTTTCTATATAGATATATAGTATGTACACACACACACACACACACACACACACATTTCTATTCCCTTCAACTATTCTCATACTGAAAAAAGTTTCTTAAGTTACAATTATCATTTTTCCACGTAGGAATATAAGTAGTTCAACTTTGATAAGTTCCTTATGATTTCTTTTCCCTGTTTACCTTCTCATGCATCTCTTGCTTCTTGCATCTGAATGTTACATTTTCTATTCAACTCTGGATTTTTCATCAAGAATGCTTGAAAGTCCTTTATTCCATTGAATGATGATATTTTCCCCAGAGCCATGAGACTCAGTTTTTCTGGGTAGGTGATTCTCGGTTTTAATCCCAGCTCTTTTGACCTCCGAAATATCATATTCCAAGTCCTTCTATACATCAGTGTAGAAGCTGCCAGATCCTGTGTTCTCCTGATTGTATTTCCACAATATTGAAATTGTTTCTTCCTGACTGCTTGCAATATTTTCTCTTTGATCTGGGAACTCTGGAACCTCGCTAAAACATTCCTAGGAGTATTCTTTTGGGGATCTTTTTCAAGAGGTGATTGGTGGATTCTTTCAACCTCTATTTTGCCCTGTGGTTCTAAAACATCTGGTCAATTTTCCTTGAGAAATTGCTGAAGGATGATTTCTAGGTTCTTTTTTTTTTATCATGACTTTCAGGTGTTCCAATAATTTTTAAATGATCTCTCCTGGATCTATTTTCTAGGTCAGTGGTTTTTCCAAGGAGATATTTCACATTGCCTTCTATTTTTTTCATTTATTTGGATATGTTTAACAGTATCTTGATTTCTCATAAAGTCACTAGCTTCCATTTTCTCCAATATAATTCTGAAGGAATGATTCTCTTCCGTAAGCTTTTTTTTCTTTTTGGAGGGCAATTGGGGTTAAAGTAACTTGCCCAAGGTCACATGCCTAGGTTTTTGTTTGTGTGTGTGTTAAGTGTCTGAGGCCGGATCTGAACTCAGGTCCTTCTGACTCCAGGGTGGACACTATACTCACTGCGCCACCTAGCCACCCTTCCAGTAAGCTTTTGAGATTCTTTTCCTATCTGGCAAATTTGGCTTTTTAAGGCATTCTTCTTCTCATTGGCTCTTTTGCCATCTGAGTTAGTCTATTTTTTAAGGTGTAATTTTCTTCAGTCAGATAGTTGACTCTCATTTCATAATTTTCTTGTATCATTCTCATTTTTCTTCCCAATTTTCCTCCTCTTCTATTACTTGGTTTTTAATATCCTTCCTAAGCTCCTCTATGGCCTGTAACCAGCTCATATTTTTCTTGGAAACTTTTGGTGCAGGAGTTCTGACTTTGATGTCTTCCTCCTGTTTCGTGCTTTGATCCTTTTTGTCCCTAAAATGGAAGTCTAATATTGGATTGCTCTGCTTGCTTTGCTTCCTTTGCTTGCTCATGTTGCCACTCAATTACTTACTTCTGAGCTTTTTGCAACAGTAGAACTCTGCTACCAGACAGGGGAGCTTTGTCCCAGTGGCTGGGGTTTTCACAGCTGCTGGAGGCTATTAATTGGGTGCCCTCTCTGAAGCCTCCACACCCTCTAGCAAACTGTTCTCACACACCAGGACCTCCACCCTAGGCAAAAATCCAGATCCAAGCAGGTTAAAGCAAGATTAATTACCCTTCAGACTGGTGGCTTTGTCCCCCTACAATCTGCAGGCCAGGAGTCTGAAGCAGCCAGCCATTGTCAGACACAGATCTTCAGCCACTTCTCACCCCAGGGGGCAAAGGCTGGACTGCACTCCTGAACTCCCTGTTCCTGCAGAGTCTACCCTGACTTCTCACTTTGTCTTTGGCATCTATGGTTTGATAATTCTGGAAACCACCACAGTTTCTGGTTATCTGAAGTCCCTCCATCTGGCAGCTGGTTGTGGCTGCCCTAAAGCTAAAACTTCTGGCTTATGTAGGGGTCAGCTCCCAGAGTGCTGCACTGGCACCTTCCTGCCAGCCTGCTAGGCTGTCTTCAGCAGGAAGTTAGCTTCTCTCATTTTGTGGGTTCTGGAGCTCCAAAGTTTGTTTAGAATTATTTTTTACATGGAGGAGGTGGAAGTGGGAGCCACATAAAAGTCGTGTTTCTTCTCCACCCTCTTGACTCTGCCCCCTAGGTAGAAATTTGTTTATCTACTCTTTCCTATTGGGATTTGAGAATTGATTTAGCAAACTTCAGGTATTATTGGTTATCTTTTTCTAACTGTAACAAAAAGGCTACTTACTCATATGAACTTTTAAATGGATTGAAGTTCTAACATTCTATTTTTTTTTCATTTCAGTTCCTTCCTTCCATTATTTATATCCTATTTGTCCTCAATATAGCTTGCTTTGTTTGCATAGTAAACTCCATTAGATTGTAAGCTACTTGAGTGCAAGGACTTTCTTTTTGTCCTTTTTCTGCATCACCAGAGCGTACTACAGTGCCTGGAATATAGTAGGTATTTAATAAATGTTTATGGAATTGAAATTTAAAGAAGCACCCCACATTTGAGTTAGAAGGGACCTCAGTAATTATCTAATGCAACAACTACCCAAACCATAGATACTGTTAATAATAATGTAAATAAGACAGAATTCAGCCTTCCCTTCTGGAATTATAATAATGAGGAATTTATTATAGAAAAATTTTAAAAGTACTGAAAAATAAAGTTGTAATACATACACCAAGTCATTTGGGAGGCTTCCTTATAATGTGACCATCAATAGGAACTTAAATAAATGAATATTTTTATTAATGAACAGGGAATCCTATATATATTAAATGCATCAACTTTATCTTATTATAATGACTGCTTTCTCTTGTTATGAGCCTGGAGAGTATACTAGATTGTTGAAAAGAGATAGTCTTTTTTGCCAGATACATTAGTAAGTGGTTTCATGTCTCTGAAATGGCTATGCCTTCAGTTCAATTTAAAATTGAAAGCCACAATATTAAAGGTTTGTACTCTCTGTGAGTTGTTTTCTTTTCTTTTCTTTCTTTTTTTCATAGGCCCTGGGAAGAGATTCATGATATAACATTTACCAAGTGCTTTATGTCTCTTGGAAAAAGACACACATTTTTTCAAATGCTTAATATATTGAATAATAAAGGATAGCAACTGCAGTTTGGAAACTATGAAGTTATAGTACTAATAGGATAAAAATAAATATGTATGTATTTATATATTGTACATATACATATGTACATATATACATATATGTGTGCAGATTGAGCGAGGGAAGAAGAGATAGAAAGAAAGGGAAAGAGAGAGAGGAAGAGAGAGAAAGAAAAAGAGAGACAGAGACAGAGACAGAGAGAGAGATATCCTTTCCTTGGTTTTGCTAACTTATTGACTTTGAATTAAGCAAAGATTTGTACTGAAGAGTGGACGATGATGAAGACTGAACTACTCCTTCCACACCATCACCAATTGCAGTGGCCAAGCAATGAGCTACTCTTTTAGGTCTTTGTACAGAAGTCTTAGCTATGTGAGGCCACTGAGGTTCCCCTTATTCCACTTCCTTTTTTCGATATTTTATTTTTCCCCAATTGCGTGTTAAAATAATTTTAACATTTTGTTTAAAAGTTTTGAGTTCTAAACTTTATCTATCCTCTCTTTCCTCAAACTGCCCCCTTTACTCAAGATGGTAAGTAATCTGATGTAAATTATGTATCTGTAATCATGCAAAATATATTTTCATATTTTCCATTTTATGTAAGAAAACTCAAAAAAGAAGAAATGGGGAAAGAAAGTAAAAAATATTATGTTTCTGTCTGTAATGCAGACACCATTAGTTCTTTCTCTGGAAACAAATAGTACTTTTCATCATGGTACTTTGGGATTTTCTTGGATCACTGTTGTTCACTGTACAATTTTGTTGTTTCTGTGTACAATGTTCTCCCAATTCTGCTTACTTCACTCTGCATCAGTTCAGGTAAGTTTAGTGTTTTGTTTTGTTGTGTTTTTTTTAATCCACCTGTTTGTCATTACTTATATAAGACAATAATATTTCATTATACTCATAAACCACATCTAGTTTAACCATTCTCCAACTGATGGACAGCACTTCAATTTCCAGTTCTTACAAATTATGAAAACAACTGTTGTAACTATTTTATATAAAATTGTCATTATTAAACATCTCTATGGGATACATAGTATCCCAAAGTAATAGTATTACTGAATCAAAGATATCCATAATTTTGTAAATAATTCTATTTATTTCTTTTTAATTTTCAACAATCATTTCAATAAAATTTGAGTTCCAAATTTTCTCCCCATCCTTACATTCCCCCACCCCAAGACAGAATATAAATTGATATAGGATCAACATATGCATTCATATTTAACCTATTTTTACATTAGTCATGTTGTAAAGAAGAATTAGAAACAACTGGAGAAACCATGAGAAAGAGAAAGGGAGGGAGGGAAGAAGGAGAGAGACAGAGATAAATATGTATAGTATTAATTCTTAATACTATACATATTTATGTATTGTACATAAGCATTATATGTATATATGTATACAAATATATATGTGTGTACAAGTGTAATTGTGTCAAACTCAAATGGAAATGGAGACACTAAATCTTATAAAAGGAATTCTGACACACTGACTTATAAAACCTTATATTAATATTATTTATATTCTACTGAATTTTTACATTTTAAAAAATATTGCCCAAATTCATTTTAATCTAGTTCAAGCAAAATGAAAGTGTTGTGAGCTTCATTTTATCTACATGTTTCACACCTCTGTTGTAGTGAATGAAGAGTTGGCTTTATGATCTGGAAGACAGAGTTTCAAATACTATTCCCTCTAATATATACCAGCTATGCAACATTGAGCAAGTCACTTAACCTCGTATTGATCGAGTAAACTGTCTAAGACTGGAACCTTTTTTGTAAATTACAATCTTCATTGGGCCAGTCCTCTCAGTTAAGAGTTCCTTATGTTAACAAAATCACAGGTCCAGTCTCTTCCTTTATTTCTATCCAAATCATATATAGGTTAAATATCAAACTTTTATTGTTTGTGACTTGATTCTTTTGCTTTTGCAAATTGTAAGTTTCCTGTCTTATCCTAGATGCATTTATCTTGTTTGTACAAAAGTGTTTTAATTGCTTGTAATCAAAATTCTGTTTTCTCTTTTTTGCTTTCCTGTTTCGCTTGTTAGCTTAAGAATTATTCCTGTAGTAATAGTTGTGAAGCTGCCTCCTTTGATTCTCCTCTAATTATTTTTGGTAATTTTTCTATCAAATATTTAAAGAACAAATAATTCCTTTGCTAACTAAACAGCATGCAAAATAGAGAAGAAAGGCACCTTACCAAGCTCATTATATCAGATAAATACAGTCCTGATGCACAAGCCATAGAAAAAAAAGAGAAAGATAATTTACAAGCCAGTCTCTGAAACAAATAATGATACTAAAATACTAAATAAAATATTAAGAAAAACTGGGTCAAACATTCTGACAATGATAGATGTATAGCAAGAACACCAGAATGAATTATAAGTAGGACAATTAAAATCATGAGAAATCTCTCAAATTTAATTTAAAAAAAAACTTTTTTACCACTAAATACAGAAAATGTTTGGACACAGTATACAACTCACTTATGTTAAAAATGTTTACAAAAGTAAATTTTATAAAAATAAAAGGAAATTATCTTTATATTATCATTTTTAGCTTAAAATTCAAAGTTGGTATTATTTGTAGAAGAGAAATGATGGAAATTTTCCTCATAAGATCAAGGACAAAGAACTGATCCAATGTTCCAGTTTCTCTCCATGAATATTTGATATAAAGCTACACATGCTGGCTATAGCAATAAGACAAGGAAAGGAGATGTAAACGATAATACATAAAAGGGGCAATATCATTTCAATTTGCAAATGGTATGATTATTTAGAAAACACTAAAGAATCAGATTCAACAATAAAGAGATAATTGAAATCTTGATTTTGAATGATGATCCCACAAAATAAATGAATAAAGTATAACTATAACAATGAGCTCCTTTTTAGTATATAAGTCTCAAATTTAAGAGGAAGAGACATTACATTTAAGATGACAGTGAAAAAAAATTCATTAAATATCTGGAAATCATCATGTCATGAGGATACAGATAACTGAAATCACCAAATATTATTTATATAAAAAAGTTCTAAATTTTTAAAGAGCTATGTTATATTCATAGTTACTCCATGACAGTATTTTAAAACTTTCAGCCAAATTATTATACATATTTAATAGTATACAAATCAGTCAACCAAAGGTATGCTTTATAGAATTCATAATTTTAAGGTTGGGCTAAATGACATCATTGGACTGATGACATCATGATGCGATTGGTGATGTCTTACCTTGTGTGTACTTGTATTTGAATGAGTCAGAGTTGCACAAAGACATTAGCCTCATTCTCTCTTCCATTATTTGAAGTTCAGTGACAGCAAAAATAAGTCCAGACAACTGGTAAAGACCCAGTGAATGACCTTGGCATCTCTAATGTCTGACCTAGTCCTAAGTACTCTAAAGTAATTGCATCAGCTGCCTTCATGGTCCCTGGAACAAATTTTTCTCATGTGCCGATTCCACCAAGGGAAGGCTTCACATTCTTGGGGTAGATACCCTTCTAACTCATCAACAGGTTTGATATTGGTTACCCTCAACCTGGTTTAGCCCATCTTCCAAGACAGTGTGTTCAGGTGTGATTACTATACCTGCTAAAGTTTCTTACAGCCATATGTTAGAGTTCAGTGACATGCAATCATCAAAAGTGGATGAGCAGTCCTGAAAAGGGTTTGGAGAACCCTCAAACCAGAGAAGCTATTTCTCCCTGATCACCCCATATAACCCATGCTATATATATTTATTTATATATTTATATATTTATATCTATATTTATATTTATATATAAATATAAAATATATACATATATACATATATTTTATATATATGTTGATATATATAAATATATTTATATGTAATATATATACAGATAGATATAAATATATATATATATATATCAATATATTAATAAACTGCTTGGACAGATATACTTTGTGGACTACCCCCCACCCCATTTTCTCTGCTATAGATCTTGATACCATAAAAATCACCCATTCAGAAAACATTTGCTGCCAAAAAATAGGGCCTGATAGAATAACAAATCTACTTTTGAAGGGGACCTTAGAAGTCATCTAAAACATCCCTTTTTTACAGTTGAGGAAAGAGTCAGGGAGGTTAAGTAACCTCCCAGTTTCACATGAATAGTAGGAGCAGAGACAAAATGTAAACTTTGCTGCTTTGATGTCCTAAATCTAGCACTCTTTCCATTGTGATATAGTGCCTTTCACTGGCACCAATAAGGTTCCATGCTTCTTCATCTCCCAAACAAAAACAAAAATAGAGACAGAAGCATATGGTGGTGGAAGCCCAGAGAAAGTAAAATTGTTTCCCGTTAAGGGAAGGGATAGGAACAATTTCATGGAGGAGATGGCATATTACTTCTGATTAAAGCATGGTTTAAATTTGCAAAGTTGTAAAACAATGATCTTTTTTTATGATTAAAGAGCTTAACATGAGCTCATTTGTATCCAATTATCACAATGAAACAAACAGTGTCACTATCATTTTCCAAATGAAGAAACTGAGACTGAGAGTTGAAATAGGTTACCCAACTTTTTCAGTACTTTCAAAGACTCAAAGATTCCAAAGTTCAAGAAAAATTTAAATTTTATCTCCACTATGAAAATGTTCCTCTTTCCTCAACCTGGACTGTTGTTGTTTTGTTTGTCCTTAGTTCCTTTTTTTTTTTTAATTCCCAAATGCTTTATTAAATTGTGGTTTACAGCATTCATTTCTGCCAGATTTTGAGTTACAACTTTTTCCCCCATTTTCCCCTACCCCCCACAATAGCAGTCCTACAGGATATCCCCTCATCAAATCTGCTCTCTCCCATATATTCTCCTATACGCCTCTAGACTCTCCCAATAGGGCAAGGTAAATCTCCATGCCCCAATGCCTGTACAACTAATTTAACAATTATATGCAAAATAGTATTAATAATAGTATTCATAAATTTTTACACATTTGATTTTAATACTTTGAATTCTAGATTCATTCCCTTCCTCTCTTGTCACCCACCCTTAATGGGAAGATAAGCAGTTCAGTATACGTTGTGCATGTGTAGCTATGCAAAACATCACCATAGTAGATATATTGTAAAAGACCGACTATATTCCCTCCCTCCTATCCCACTTCCCACTTGGTCCATTCCCTACTTTGATCCTGTCCCATTTTATAAGTGGATGCTTCCCTCTCTGCTTCTGTCCTCCCCTCCCTTCCATCATCCCCCGTCTCATCCCTTTCACCCCTACTCTCCTGTAGGGTGAGATATCCTAATTAGTATGTATGTCATTCTCTCCCTGATCCAAATTCAATGAGAAAAAGGTTTTGTCTTTTTGCCTTCCAGTTCTTCCCATCCCTCGCAACCATCTTCCCCTGCCTCTTCCATATGAAATAGTTTACCGAATTCTGTCTCTCCCCATCTGCTCTCACTACATTCCTCTCTCACCTCTTGATTTCACCCTTTAAGTAGCATCCCTTCCTATTACATTTGACCTGTGTCCTCTATCTATGTATACCTGTAAACATATATATATATATAAACATTTACATATGTATTCATATGCCCATATACCCTTCTTCAACTATTTTCATACTGAGAAGTTTCATCAGTTACAGTTATTGTTTTGCCATGTAGGAATGTAAATAGTTCAACTTTGATAAGTTCATGATGATTTCTTTTCCCTGTTCACTTTCTCAAGCATCTCTTGCTTCTCGTATCTGAATTTCAAATTTTCTATTCAATTCTGTTTTTTTTTTTCATCAAGAATGCTTGAAAGTCCTCTATTCCACTGAATGACCATATTTTCCTCTGAAAGAGAATACTCAGTTTTCCTGAGTAGGTGATTCTTGGTTTTAATTCCAGCTCTTTTGTCCTCGGGAATATCATATTCCAAGGCCTTTGATCCCTCAGTGTAGAAGCAGCCAGATCTTGTGCTATCCTGACTGCATTTCCACAGTATTCATATTGTTTCTTCCTAGCTGCTTATAATATTCTCTCCTTCATCTGGGAATTCTGGAACCTGACTATAATATCCCTGGGAGCTTTTTTTTTGGGGGGGGGATCTTTTTTCAGGAGGTGATCAGTGGATTCTTTTTTTTAAATTAATTTATTAGTTTAGTTTCAGTTAACAAGATTCAATTCCATAGTTCCCTGATTTTCAAATTTCCTTTACTTACCTCTCCCCACCACCCACAACAGCATATAGTACAGTATAAAATCTGCAAATACATTCATATTAGACATTAGTCCAATTACAAAGGCTTATTGTACTAGGTGGGATGAAAAATGGTAAAGAAGAAATAAAACCAAACAATGAAAAGAAAAAGATCAATTAGTTTGTTTCCATCAGGATTCAAGCTCAATTCTTTCTAGTTATATCTCTGGATGTCACATTTCTCTATTTCATGAGTCTTTCGGGATTGACTTATATCACTGCTTTGCTGAAAAGAGTCCAGTCTGTCATAGTTGGTCATCACAGATATGGCTTCTCAGTGGCTTCTTGCCCCCAGGGTAAGAGGCCAAAAACCTCTCCCAAATAATGAATCCCAATGTCCCTAGGGCACTAACATGTCACTTTGTCTGTGGCATCTATGTGTTGGTAATTCTGGAAACACCACAACTGCTGGTGCTCTGGAGTCTCTCCAGCTGGCTGCTGGTCCCGCCACCCTGGGGTAAAGACTTTTGACTCAAGTGGTGCTGGGCTCAGCTCCCAGATTGCTGTGCTGGCTGCTCCCTGCCAGTCTGCAGGACTGTCCTCAGAGGGAACTTAGCTTCTCTGTGTCATTTTCTGGGTTCTGGAGCTCCAAAGGTTGTTCAGAATCCCCCTATAACATAACTTTGAAGTGATGTGGGCTGGAGCCCCATGGAAGTCCTTAGTTTTTTTTTTAAACAAATGCTTTATTAACTTCTGTTTTACATCATTCATTTCCACCAGATTTTGTGTTACAATCATTTTCCCCCCATTATTCCCCTACCCAACCTCCCAGAATAGCAGTCCCACAAGATATCGCTTCCTCCAATCTGCTCTCTCCCATACCTTCTCCCACACCCCCTTCGACTTTTCCATTAGAGGAAGGTGAATCTTTGTGTCCCAATGCCTGCACATCTTATCTCCCAATTACATGCAAAAGAGTATTAATAATAGTATTTACATATATTTGAAACATTTAATTTTAAGACCTCGACTTTCAGATCCATTTCCTTCCTCCCTTGTCACCCATTCCCTCTTGGGAGATAAGTAATTCAGTATATGTTGTACATGTCTAGCTATGCAAAATATTATCATAGTATATATATTGTACAAGGCTGCTTATAATTCCCTCCCACTCATCCCACCCCCCACCTGGTCCATTCCCTACATGATCCTGTCCCTCTTCTATAGTGGGTACTTCCAACCTCCCCTTCCCCCAAGGATGTCCTCCCATCCATCATCCCTCCTCTCATCCCCCTTCCCCCTATTCTGCTGCAGGTTGAGATATCCCATTTAGTATGTATGTCATTCTCTCCCTGAACCAAATTCAATGAGAATGTGGTTTTGCCTTTTTTGCCTTCCTATTCTCCTCCTCCCTTGCAACCACTTCCCCTTGCTTCTTCTACATGAGATAGTTTACCCGCCCCTGTCTCTCCCCATCTCCTCTTGCCACTTTCCTCTCTCACCTCATAATTTCATCCCTTGAGTATTCTCCCTTCCCAACAAATTCAACCTATGCCCTCTATCCATATATAACTGTAACCATATACACACACATTCACATATGTATTTATATGACCACACACCCTTCTTCCATTATTTTCATACTGAGAAAGATATCATCAGTCACAGTTATTGCTTTTCAATATAGGAATGTAATTGGTTCAACTTTGATAATTTTCTTTTGATTTCTTTTCCCTGATTAACTTCTCAGCATCTCTTCCTTCTTGTGTCTGAATGTCAAATTTTCTATTCAATTCTGGTTTTTTCCTCAAGAATGCTTGAAAGTCCTCTATTCCACTGAATGACCATATTTTCCCCTGAAACAAAATACTCAGTTTTGCTGGGTAGGTGACCCTTGGGTTCATTCCCAGTTCTTTTGCCCTCTGGAATATCATATTCTATGCCTTTCAATCCCTCAGTGTACAAGCTGCTAGGTCCTGGGCTATTCTGATTGTGTCTCCACAATAATGAAATTGTTTCTTCCTGGTTGCTTGTAGTAGTATCTCCTTGATCTGGGGATTCTGGAACCTGGCTATAATATTCCTGGGAGTTTTCTTTTTGGGATCTTTTTCAGGAGGTGATCTGTGGATTCTTTCAACCTCTGTTTTGCCCTCTGGATCTAAAACATCAGGGCAATTTTCCTTGAGAATTTCTTGAAGGGTGATTTCTAGGTTCTTTCTTTGATCATGACTTTCGGGTAGTCCAATAATTTTTAAATTATCTCTCCTGTATCTATTCTCCAGGTCAGTGGTTTTTCTTATGAGATATTTCACATTGCCTTCTAATCTTTCATTTGTTTGGATCTGTTTAACAGCATCTTGATTTCTCATAAAGTCATTAGCTTCCATTTGCTCCAGTCTAACTCTGGAGGAATGAATCTCCTCAGTGAACTTTTGAGATTCTTTTTCCATCTAGAAAATTCGACTTTTTAAGGCATTCTTCTCCTCATTGCCCCTTTGGGCCTCCTTTGCCATTTGAGTAGGTCTATTTTTTAAGGTGTTGTTTTCCTCAGTCAGGCTATTGACCCTCATTTCATAGTTTTCCTGCATCTTTCTCATTTCTTTTTCCAATTTTTCCTCCACTTCTCTTATTTGATTTTTTTTTAAAGCAATTGGGGTTAAGTAACTTGCTCAAGGTTACACGGCTAGTCATTATTTATGCGTGGGTGCTCATTTTCTGAGGCCAGATCTGATCTCGGGTCATCCAAACTCCGAGGCCGGCACTCTTACTCACTGTGCCACCTAGCCGCCCTTTAGGGCAATTGGGGTTAAATAACTTGCCCAAGGTTACACGGCTAGGTTTTTGTTTGTGTGGATTAAGTGTCGGAGGCCGGCTCCGAACTCAGGTCCTTCTGATTCCAGGGCCGGCGCTCTATTCACCTCTTATTTGATTTTTAAAGTCCTTCTTAAGGTCCTCTATGGCCTGCAACCCACTCGTGTTTTCCCCTGGGGCTTTTGGAGCAGGACTTCTGACCTCCCAGTCCTTTTCCCGCTCTATGCCCCCAAAATAGGAGTCTAGTGTTGCATTTTTCTGTTTCCTTTGCCTTGGCATATTGGCATTTAATTACTTGACTTTTGGCCTTGTTGCTTTAAGGCCAGATAGAGGAATTTTCGTCCCTAATGTGTGGGGGGCAATTCTGTTTCTGGCAAGCTGTAAATCCTCCCACGACTTCCACCCTAGATCACAGGGAGGTTAAAGCAAGAGTGATTACCCCCCAAGACTGATTGCTGAATCTCCCTACAATTCACAGGCCAGGAGCTGGAGCTGCCTCTGAAAACTACAAAATGGCATGTCTCCTCAGCGGCTTCTTGCCCCCTGTGGAGGGAGCTGACACATTCCCCATATACTGGTCCTAAAGTCCATAGGACACTAACCTCTTTGTCCTAGGCATGTCTATGATGATAATTCTGGAGTCGCCACAGCTGCTGGTGTTCTGGGGTCTCTCCAGCAGCTTCTGGCCCTGCTGCCATGGGGCTAAAACCTCGGCTCACAGGGACCTGGGCTGGGCTCGGCTCCCCGTGCTCTTCATGCTTCATGCTGCTGGCTCCCAGACCACTGCGCTGGTCCTTCCTGCAGGGCTGCTGGGCTGTCCTCAGCAGGGGGTTAGCTTCTCTGTGTCTTTCTGTGGGTGCTGCAGCTCCAGAAGTTGTTCAGAGTTCCCTTTTACATAGTTTGGGGGGAATCTGGGGTCAGAGTGGCTTGGATGAGCTGTTTCTACTCTGCCATCTTGGCTCGGCCCCCGTAAGTCCTTAGTTTTTCAAGAGGACCATGACATCAGGGAAATGTTGACATGACTTGTAGTTGACTGGGTTTTGAGTGAGTGAGGGTTGTGAGAGATCACCAGCCTTAATTTGTCCCTCAGAGCCATTTGGGTTCAGTGGCCAGACATTCATCAGGATGACTGGAGATGGCCTAGGATGCACTGGGAGACCATCTGGACTGTAAGCTTAATATAAATAAGCCATGTTATATGGCAGCACCATAAGCAAGTGAGATCTTAGCTTTCGTTAAGACAGGTATAGAGAAGTGATAGATCTTCTGGTTAGACTACATGCAATTTATTCTTTTGAGATGAATGCACAGAATCTTAAGGAGAGTAACAATAAATTGGCAGTTGTCTATAGGAGGGTGACCTGGACCACCTGAATAAGCATGAAGAAGGAAGATAGGAAGAATGGAGGGAAGAAGGGAGAGAAAAAATGAAGAAGGGAATAGACGAATGGAAGGAAAGAAGGGAGGAAGGAGGGAAAGAAGAGAGAAACTATAAATATACATGTACAGATATGTGTGTATTTGAGTATACATACACACATATACACACAACAACTTTAAATTGTTCTGCCACAACAAATCACATCTGTTGAAAAGGAGAAAAGGCTCTTTCTACTATATATCACTGTCTCTGATATATTCTTTGTTGTAGTCATTTGACAAGCTTAAGAGTCTTGGTTTTAAAAATATAAAAAGGTCATGACTAAGTGCTAAATTTGGTTTGGTATATGTCAAAGCTAATAAGTTTAATAGAGAGTGACATTAAAGTAGATTGAACCATGTTGAAATGAGTTTACTTGGACAACTCCAAGTATATTATTTACTTTGGCACCTGTTCAATGCACACGAGCTCTTCTTTTTAGTGTCTTCAACTAATTGTATCTGGAGCTCAACTGGCACATTAAGTAATTCAATACATGTACTTCCCTTAACATCATATCCACCAGGTGTCCATTGCTCCAATAACTCATTTCATCTGCTATGTTGCCAAAGTAATCTTTTTTCTTGTGTCTGCTTCTATAATTTTATTCTCTTGGCTTTGTCTAGGTTGTCTTACTGTTTTTATTGATGAGTTTTGCTTCTGTATTATTTGTCTAACTTCATCTTCTATTAAATGCTTTATCCTATATTTAAAAGGAAAGAGGTTATGCCACAGGACTACATCATCATCATTACCATCACCATCATCATCATCTTTATTATCATCAAACTAGCATTTATGCAGCATTCAAAGTTTACAAAGTGTTTTGCTAATATTTAATTTTATCCTAGAAACAATCTTGGGAGAAAAATGCTATTATTATCTCCCCTTTACATCTGAGGAAATAGATTGAGCAAGGTTAAGTGATTTTCCCAACATCACACAGCTAGAAAGTGTCTTAGGATGAATTTGAACCTGTCTTTCTATGTTCTAATTCTTAAATTAAAAACAAGATTAATAGCAATAAATCAAATAAATTGTTTTTGTTATCACTTTTACCACTGCTTCATTTCCCAACATCTTTTTCTCCTCTTCTCCCATAAAAGTATTTGTTATAAGAAAGAACAAGACATTTGGGGAAAAGTGAAGCAAAATCACCTTATACGTAGACAAAGTCTAATATTATGTGCAATGTTCCATATCCATAGTCCCCTACATCTAAAAAAAGGGATGGGAGGAGAGCATAAGTCCTTTCTTAAGTGCTTCTTTGGGGACAACCTTGAAGTAAACTTAATTTTTAAAAAGAAAGTAGGCCTTTATTTCTGGTGTGATAGAAATAATAGGCTGTACTAGGGAGAAGGGTATAATCTGAACAAGGGGAAATAGGAATTGGGAGAGCATTCCAGATGGAGGGGCTATATTAGTAGAGACGAAGAGCAGGGGAAGCCTACGAGTGGTTTGGGGATAGAGAATAGTTCACTTTGGCCAGACTGTAAGTTTTAGAGCAGAGTTGGCTAGGATCTAAATTGTCTCTGGTGCATTTGGAAATTCAACACCTGTGCTAAAGATGCATGGAAAGATGCCAGAAGAAAATTGATCAAATAAACTGTCCTCAGAAGATATATTTTCCTTTCTTTTACATAAACTGTTCTCCCAGAGAGATGAAACTTCTCCAATTTCCATCCCTCATAGACAATCATCCCACTTTGATAGTTCATTGCAATATTTAATTTGTTTATTATTCTTGTTTTGCAGAAAGTTATTGTTTTGCATTTAATTATTATTTCTAAAGTATTTCTACCATTTAAATGTTTTAAAATAAGTAAATATTTTTGTCTTCTGATGGGCAGGACAAAGAAATATATTTCTGAAAATACAAAGTAAATCAAAGGGAAAATAGTATTTGGTTTACAAAACAAATCAGTTTGAACATACTTTTTGGGAATGTGTCTGTTAAGTACACCGAATTCCTCATAGCTAGAAACAGAGTAAATGATACCCCTCATACATTAAATTGAGTTAATCAGGTGTTACCTACCCAGATTTTATGTGAAATAATACAAGTATAAAGCACTTTTTATGTGATTGTGGAAGAATGGAGAAATTTCTAAAATAAGACCTTTAACCCTTAAATGGAGTGAGGAGTGAGTTTTATAAAATGTATATGGGGTCAGGTTTTCTTAATCTTTTTACTAAGAAATATGAATACACAGTTCAGGATTATATAGTGGCATGTAGAATGTTCTCTAGCAAACACTGTGCAGACACTTATCAAGTAATTGGTCTTTCTGTGGCTTTTACTGTTATTGTTATAGAGAGAGTAGTCCTGGGGAGGGTGGAGTGTAGCCAATAAATGCTGAGTAAGCTTCACCTTCTCAAAGAAAGCAGTCAATGAAGGCATTTAAAGCAGCAGCAGCAGTAATAGCAACCCAGCAGAAGCTTTGTTAACAAGACCACCTGTTTCCATCACCCTAGACTCATCCACCATTCCCTTACCCTCTATTGGCATCCAATATGCAATCCCTATATCTGAATAGTTTTTTAATGAAAAAATTCATTTTCTGTTAGAGCTTCAGTTGACAATGTGTCACTGAGGCAGCAGGAGGAAGCAATCCCATGGTGAGAGAGTGAGAATTTTAAAGGTTAGATTATTTTGAAAACAAATTTTTGACTGTGCTTCTGAGCTGGCTCTGACTGAGAAACTTATGTACACATTACTGTTACTAGGTCACATGGCAAACTCAGTGGCAGTTACAATTAGAACATGCTGTCCCTGAATTTTTGGCCTTTTATTTAGTTGACTGAGCCATGAACTGTCTTTATTTCTCACAAGGTAATTAAGTGACTTCATGGGAAAAAATGAGTTCCAAAGGAATCAAGAAACATTTATAATTTGTGGGAGCAAAATTCCCATGAAACTTCATTTGGGTATATTCTGATCAGTAGGACTTTGTACTTTTATATCTTAAATTAAGCACATTGAATCTCTAGTTCACCACAAGGTGGGGGTGGGATAGGGAACCTACATACTAACATACATTATGTCAAATAACTTACTTTGCAATTTTGGAGGAAAATTATTTATTTGCTAGATACATTCAAAATATCACAGAATCTTAGATTTGGAAAGGAAGGTACCAGATTTGCACTTTAAGGTCTCAGACCATCCTTTCACTTCCAGGGATGGGGAACAAACTACATTGCAAAGCAGCCCATTCCATTGGCAGTCTATTTTAATTGTTTACTTTAATGTCTAATGTAATTGTTTAGAAAACTCTTCCTCGAGTTCCTCACAATAATTAAGAGGACATTAAGGGCTCACTATTTTTTTCATTTTTTAATAGTATTTTCCCCAAATGTCTACATGTGACACTTTTTAGCATTCATTTTTGCAAAATTTTGAGTTGCAAATTTTTCTTCCTCTCCATTCTTCCTAAAATGGTAGACAATTTGATATAAGTTATAAATGAACTATCATGTAAAACATAATTCCATATTAGTTACAAATGTAAAAGAAGAAACAGATCAAAAGGGGAAAAAAGAAAAAAAGAATAAAGCAAGTGAAAAAAAGTATTTTTTCAGTCTATATTCTGAGTCCATCAGTTATTTATCTGGGTGTGGATAGCATTTTCTTTCATGACTACTTTATATTTGTCTTGGATAATTGTGTTCCTGAGAAGAGCTGAGTTATTCATTGTTGATCATCACACAATGTTGCTGATTCTATTTACAATATTTTCGTGATTCTGCTCATTTCACTTTGTACTATTCCTACAAGTGTTTCCAGTTTTTTCTGAAATCTGCCTGTTCATCATTGCTTATTACACCATAGTATTCCATTACACATTACAAGTATACCACAGGTTGCTCAACTATTTCCCAGTTAGTGGACATTCCCTCAGTTTTCAATACTTTGTCACCATAAAAAGGGCTGACATAAGTATGTTTGCACATGTAGGTCCTTTCCTCTTTTTATGATCCCTTTAGTAGTGTTAGTGCTGGATCAAAGGGTATATACAGTTTGGTTGCCTTTTGGACGTAGCTCCAAATTGCTTTTAGAATGGTTGGATCAGTTCACCAACTCCACAACAGTGTATCAGTCTCTCAATTTTCCTCTCTAACAGTTGTCATTTTCCTTTTTTTTTTTGTCATATTAGCTAATTTGACATGTGGGAGGTGGTACCTCAGAGTTGTTTTAATTTGCATTTCTCTAATCAAAAGTTATTTAGGGCACTTTTTCATAAGCCCACAGACTGCCTGTTCATATTCTTTGGCCATTTATCAATTGGGGAGTGATTTGTATTCTTATAATTTTGACTCAATTCTCTATAAATTTGAGAAATGAGGCCTTTTTCAGAGATACTTTTGCTGAAAATATTGTTTCCCAGCTTTCTGCTTTCTTTCTAATCTTGGTTGCATTAGGTTTATTAGTGCAAGAGCTTTTTAATGTAATATAATCCAAATTATCTATTTCAGATTTCATAATGCTCTCTCTCTTATTTGGTCATGAATCTGTAACTTATTTAACTTTTCCTTTAAGAATTTGGATTCTGTACCACTTGGTGCATATATGTTTACTATTGATATTACTTCATTGTCTGTGGTGCCTTTTAGCAAGATGTAGTTTCCTTCCTTATCTCTTTTAATTAGGTCTATTTTTGCTTTTGTTAAGATCAAGATTACTACCCCTACATTTTTTTTTTACTTCCGTCAGAGATTCTGCTTTAGCCGCATACCTTTGCTCTGTGTGTGTGTATTCTGCTACAAGTACATTTCTCATAAACAAGATATGGTAGAATTCCGGTTTTTGATCCACTCTACTACCTCCCATTTTATGGGAGAGTTCATCACACTCACATTCACAGTTATGATTGCTACTTGTATATTTCACTCTATCCTATTCTTCCTCCTGTTTGTCCTTCCTCTCCTTTCACCCTTTCCTACCTCACCAGCATTTTGTTTTTGTCTACCACCTCTCCTTGTCTACACTCTCTTCTGTCAGTTCCTGCCTCCCCTTTAGTTAATCTCTTCCCGTAATTTCCTATTTGTTACAAAAGATATTTATATTCAACTAATTGTGCATATTATTTCCTTTTTTAGCCAATATTCATGTAAGATTCAAGCTGTCCATCACCTATCCTCCTATCTTTTCCTCCACTATATTAGATTTCTTGTGCCTCCCTGTGTGAAATAATTTACCCCCTTCTCTTTACTCCCTTCTATCTGCAGCCAGTGTACTGCTCTTCCCCATCCTTTAATTAGTTTTTTTTTTTTTTTTGGTGGCGCGAAGTCAAGATGGAAGAGTAGAAACAGGGCTTCTGAGAAGCTCTGGCTCCCACCACTTCAAATTTATGTAAAAGGAGACTCTGAACAAACTTTGGAGCTACAGAACCTACAGAATGAAACAGAGAAGCTAACCTCCCACTGAGGACATCCCAGCAGGCTGCCAGGAAGTGGCCAGCACAGGACTCTGGGAGCTCACCCCAGCCCCACATGAACCAGAGATTTTAGCCCCAGGCAGGCCTAGCCAGCAGCCAGCTGGAGGGACTCCAGAACACCAGCAGCTGTGTCTGTATTCAGAATTATCAACACATAGATGCCAAGGACAAAGTGAGAGGTCAGTACAGTATGGACTTTGGGACCCAGTAATTGGGATGGAGTCAGCCTATTCCCCCAGGATGAGAAGCCACTGAGGAGCTGCAGCATGCCTCCACATTGCAGCTTCAGCTCTTGGACTACAAACTGTAAGGGGACAAAGCGATCAGTCTAAGGGGTAATCACTCTTGCTTTAACCTTCTTGGATCTGTATTGCAGGTCTAGGGCAGAGGTCTTGGGGTGTGTGACCAACTTGCCAGAGTATGTGGAGGCTTCAGAGAGGGTACTCAAGTAATAACTCTGGCAGCTAAGGAAACTCCAGTGTTTGGGACTGAAGCTCCCCTGTCTGGTGTCAGAAACCTACTGTGGCAACAAGCCCAAAAGTCAAGCAATTGAGTGGCAACATGCCTAGGCAAAGGGAGCAAAACAAACAGAAAAATTCAACATTAGACTCCTATTTGGGGGGCAAAGAGGATCAAAGCATGGCACAGGAGGAGGACTGGGAGGTCAAACTCCTATAACAAAACTTCAAATGAAAATACAAGATGGTTACAGGCCATAGAGGACATTAAGAAGCAGATAAGAGAAGTGGAGGAAAAATTGGGAAGAGAAATGAGAATGATGCAAGAAAATTATGAAATGAGAGTCAACACCCTGACTGAGGAAAATAACACCTTAAAAATAGACTAACTTAAATGGCAAAAGAGGCTCATAAAGGCAACGAAGAGAAGAATGCCTTAAAGAGCTGAACTTGTGAGATGGAAAAAGAATCTCAAAAACTCACTGAGGAAAATCATTCCTTCAGTATTAGACTAGAGCAAATGGAAGGTAGTGACTTTATGAGAAATCAAGATGCTGTTAAGCAGATCCAAACAAATGAAAGAATAGAAGACAATGTGAAATATCTCATGGGAAAAATCATTGACCTGGAAAATAGATCCAGGAAAGATAATTTAAAAAGTATTGGACTACCTGAAAGCCATGCTCAAAAAAAGAACCTAGAAATCATGCTTCAAAAAATCCTCAAGGAAAATTGCCCTGATGTATTAGACCCAGAAGGCAAAATAGAGGTTGAAAGAATCCACTGATCACCTCCTGAAAAAGGTCCCAAAAAGAAAACTCCTAGGAATATTATTGCCAGGTTCCAGAATTCCCAGATTAAGGAGAAAATATTATAAGCAGCCACAAAGAAACAATTATTTTTTTAATGATTATACCCTCCTATTTATAATCTTTCTATCTGATATTAATGGTGGAAATTTTTACCAATTACAAGTATCACCTCCCCATGTAGAGACATAAAAAGTTTAGCTACATTAAATCCCTTATGTTTTCTTTTCTCTTTTTACCTTTAAGGCTTGTCTTGGATCTTTACACTGGAGATCAAATTTTTTGTTCAGTCTTCTTCTTTTCTTTATGAAAGATTGAAATCTTTCTATTTCATTGAATGATCATCTTCACCTCAAAGAATTATGCTTTATTTCACCAGATATATGACTCTTGGTTTTAGTGCTAGCTCCTTTGCCTTCCAGAATATCATGTTCCATGACCTCTGGTCCTTTAATATTGCACCTGTTAAATCCTATGTAATCCTGATTGTGACTACCTGATATTGGAATTGTTTCTGGTCACACATTGAATTTTTTCCCCTTTACCCGGTAGTTCTATAATTTGGCTATAATGTTCCTTGGAATTCTTATTTGGAGATCTCTTTTCTGAGATGATCAGTGGATTTTTTTCAATGCCTATTTTTGCCTCCAGGTTCCAGGATATTAAGGCAGTTTGTGTTGATAATTTCTTGAAAGATGCTACCCAGGTATTCCTTTCGCTTATGACTTCCAGGTAGTCCAATGATTCTCACATTTTCTCCACTGGATCAATTTCCCAAATCAGTTGTTTTTCCAATGAGGTATTTTAAATTGTTTCTATTTTTTCTTCAATTTTTTGAATTTGTTTGATTCTTGATGCTTCATAAAGTCATTACCTCCCACTTTCTCAATTTTAACTTTTAAAAAATGGTTTTCCTCATTTAGCTTTTGAGCTCCCTTTTTCCCACATGGCCAATTTTACTTTTTAAGGAGTTCTTTTCTTTTTCCAACCATTGACTCTTCTATTATAATTCTTTTGCATCCCTCTAATATTTCCCCAGTTTTCCTTCTACCTTTCTCGTGTGATTTATAATCCTTCTGTTGAACTTTTCCATGAGTTCTTTTTGGGCTTGAGGCTACTTCCTGTTTTACTTTGGGTTTTTGCCCATAGGCTCTCTGACATTGTTGTGCTCTTCTAAGTTTGTGTTTTCATCTTCCCTATCACCATATTAACTTTCTATGGTCAGATTTCTTCCTTTTTTTTTTTTTTTTTTTGTTGTTGTTCATTTTTTTTTTTTTTGGTCTTTTCCCTTTCTTTTAATTTTGAACTCTGCTCCATGGGATGGAAGGGGCACTGTCTCAGGCTTCTTATGCCATTGGGTACAGGTCCTAACCATTTACCTGGTGCTGCATAAATGTTGCCTTGAGTCCCACAGGGGACTGTCATGTCTGGTGCTGTGCTGAGTGCATGGGATGGGGTGTGGCTGGTACTTCTGGAGGCTGTAGGAATCTGGTAGCTTCCCTGGTGCTGATCTGGGGTTTCTAGTGGTGAAGTCTGGTGTGTGCTGAGGTAGCCAGGCTTTTTCTGTGTTTTTCTGTGGCTACACTGAAGCACATGGCTGTCTGATTGCTGGAGGCTGCCAGTTTTCTTGGGGCTCTGCTGAAGCACTTGGCAGTTCTTGGAGCTGTAGTCTGTCCATTCCCCTGGCTATGCTGAGGCACATAGCAGAACATGGTATTGGGTTTTGCCTGCTTCACTGCACTGGGTCTCAGGATCTCCTACTGGTTTGCTGAGGTAGGGCTTGTAGCTCACTTGTTTGAATGCGTTCTGCCCTAGATTGTTTTCCCCTTTTACAACTGAGCTAAATTGACCTTTCTTGCCAATCTTCCAAGTTTCTTGGGCTCAAAAACTGTTTCACAATGTCTTTTTGCTGGTTCTATTGTTCTAGAATTTGTTTTAGGGTGCCCTTTTATGGTTGTTTGGAGGTGAATATGGGAGAGTTATGGTGATTTAGTGCTTACTTCACCATCTTGACTCCTGGAAATCAAAGGCTCACTATTTCTACTGTTAATATTTTGACAATGATGATGAATTTTCAAGTAACTGAAACTGCTTGTTAAAAAGGTGGGAAAGAAGCTGTCTGGAGATAAAAACCTGGTACATGCCCAGATTCTCACATTGACATTATTTTTCCAATTTTAAATATGGTTAAGAGATTGCCCATAATCAGTGAAGCACAGACAATGGGCATAATTATAACAACTTGCCCTTTGCCCAAAGTATCTCTCAGAACCAACTGGAAGCAATTTTCTCTAACCCACAATTAGTATTGTGGATTAAATTGTATTCAAATAATTCTGTACTGCCTTTATGAGTTTTTCACAAGATAGTGGTCATCTTCTCCCAACTAACAGATAAAATAAAACTATATTTAATGGTGATACTTTCTTAAGAATTCATATATGAATACTTAGACTTTTAATCTGTCTCTTATGACTTCAAAAGGGATATTTTTGGAAATCCTCATTCAGTAAGATTGGGAAAAGTCTGTATCAGTCATTGAAAGCTGATGAACATAGTTCACGCAGTAATGAGAAATCAATATAAAAAAAGCAGAATAAGTAATGGATGGTAGTGGGTTAATGAGGAGAAGTCCATTGGTTAAAGCACTATCAACTGTTGGGCAAAACAATTTGTAGAGACATCCTGATACTTAGGAGCCGAAAAAGATCTACACTGGGGCAGCTAGTTGGCGCAGTGAGTAGAGCACCTGCCCTGGATCAGGAGGACCTGAGTGCAAATCTGATTTCAGGCACTTAACTCTGCCCCCTAATAGGCTGAATGTGGTCACATGGAGCCTGTGGCAGGAGGCTTGGTTTTAAGGAATGCTCATACCTTGGTGCTATGTGATTGGGTAATGAGTCAAGAGGGTTTTTACATTCTCTGACCCAGGAGAAGGCTATATAATCCCTGATGTGAGGCTTTGCTTTGGGGCTCACTTTGAGAAGTGTTGTGTGACTTGACCAGATGAGACTCTGGACAGCAGTTAATCCCCCCAGCTTTGAAAATCCAGATGTTGATGCTTCCCTCTCTGGTAACTGTGATTTAGTATGGATGTAATGGTTGGACAGTTTGGAAGCCTGTTTGATCTGTTCCTCTGTCTTTTAACTTCTGTCTTTATACTCTGAAGTTTGGGGTGATGACCTTTTTCCCCTGAACTAGGTAAATGATATATGTTTGATTGATTTAAGTAAGCTTGTTAACCTATTTTGAGTTGCTTTCCTTCAGAAAAGCAGATCTAAGGACCTGTGTTGGCAGCCACCCTGGGGATGCTGGGGTGCTTGCTGCTACAGGGGTCTATGACAATAATTAGCAATTATATAGTGCTTTAAGTTTTATACAGCAGTTTACAAAGATTATCTCATTCTCTTTCCAGAACAACCCAGGGAGGTAAGTGCTATTATAACCTCCACTTTTCCAATGAGGAAATTGAGACTGAAAGAGGTTAAGTGACTTGCACAGGGGTACAGAACCAGTAAAATTTTGAGGTAGGACTTGAACTAAGTCTTCCAGACTCCGTGTCCAGCACTCTTCCTATTGTACCACCTAGCTGCCCTGATAGAATTCCAAATAATTTTATGTCTCAAAAAAGGCAAAAACCTTGTTTGGGATGAAAAACTCCATTCAAAATTTAATCAAGAACATGGAGATTTCTTAGGATAAGAACAGGAAATTTTATTCTCTTCCCCTGGGGGACAAGGGTGGTCCTCCACATGACTGATCATGAATAGGAAGCAAATTACAATACGCAGAAAAATGATTTATACCCTAACTCAGTCAAGGCCCCTATCCCAGCTGTCCCTTCTCTCATTGGCTGAGAGGTGGGATCAAGTCTCAGTGCAAAAATCTTCCCCAATGGCAAATGACAAGGAAGCAGACCACTATCCCTCAGTGGCTGGGAGGCTGGCTTACAAAGAACAGGGAAATGAAGGATAGCCAATTCAAATGTACCTATCCTTATTTGCAAATGTCAAAGTGAAGAAGGGAGGAACTAAAGTCACTAGCAAGGTTGGAGGTCTAAAAACCCTAAAGGGCCTAATGCTGATAAGGGTGTGGCCAACAAGGGTGGAGGTCAAAAGACTCCTGAAAGGCTTGCTGCTGATTGATAGCAGAAGTGAAAGGGGGGAAGGGAGAAGGCAATCATCCTGAGAAGTTTTTACTCCCCACACAACCTCCTTCTCTGTGAGTGTTGCCCTCTGGGTACAAAGGGGAGAACAACTCATCTTTAGGGTCTCCTTGGTTTATTATTTTGAGCTTCTATGATAGTTGCCCAATGTGTGCTACAGCCCTGCTTGAGTTTTGCTGCTTCCTAAGATTCCTAAGAAACTAAGGAAAGACATGACTGGGAAAAGAGGAAGATAGGAGTGACCTCTGTGGAGTCCTTGCAGACAGGTTCTGGAGCACCCATCCAATCATTTCTAAGGATGTCCCTTCAGAGGCAGCAGGAACTTAGAATCAGGGAAACCTGGGCTCAAATCTTATTTCAGATATACACTAGCTATGTGACCCTAGGCAAATCATTTAATCCCTCATGACCTTAGATTCCTCATCTTTATTTATTTGTTCATTTTTTCACTTTCTGGAGGGGGGAAGGCAGGGCAGTTGGGGTTAAGTGACTTGAACAAGGTCACACAGCTAAGTGTCTGAATCTGTATTTGAACTCAGGTCTTCCTGACTCCAAGGCTGGTGCTCTATTCACTGAGTCATCTAGCCACTTGAATTCCTCATCTCTAAAATAAAGGGATTGGACTTGATCTCTGGGGTCCCTTCCAGCTCAATATCTATAATTCTTCGTTTCTTGATACCAAAGTTATGCAAGAGCCTTGTATCCAAAAGTAGGTTACAGACCCTATGCCTTTTTCCCCAAGGGGGAAAAAAAGAACATTGTTATTATGCTTTCTGTGTTAACAGAATCTGGCCAAAGCCATTGGTATTTATAGTATCTTACATGTTTCATTTGCCTAAGGGGAAGTTTTTCCTGAATGTCATTTAAGTCTTTGACCAGGAGTCATTTGTCCTTTGCTTTTCACTCTGAATTATTTCTGTCCTTTATTCTGTTGGGTCTATCATACAGAACTGTTATTTCTTCCTCCATAAATAGCTAGCTCTAAGATCTTTCCTTTCTTCTCCATTTCCCAGATAACACCTTTTTTAATGCTCTATTCTTTCTACTCCACTTAGATTTCTTTTCCAGAAATCAACATCTCTACCCCCCTTACTTTTAGTTAAAATTCAGGTACATACTGATTTCTCTTTTCTTTGCACTAAGACCTCTGTACAAGTATTTTCATTGTGCAGAAGAGGAAACTGAGGTTTTGAAAATGTTTTGCTAAATTTCATGAGTTCTCTAATGTTCTACTCTAAGTTTTAAAGGAAATCACATTTATTTGCAGGAAATCAACATGTTCTCTCTGGCCTCCATGCATTTAGACAAGCTACCTTATATAACTGGAATGCATTCCTTTCTGATATCTACCTTTCACATTCCTTAAATCTCCTCAAGGTGTAGTTAGGCCCAAGCCCTCCTTATCTTCTTTCCTGCTCCTCTTAGCTCTCTCCATCTTCAACTATTTTTAGAAGACTTTGTTAGATTACTTCTTCTCCCTAAACCTTATGTTGAATTATATTTACCTTGGTATGTGTGTAGCAAAACTGCCCAAGAGAGCTGCTCAGTGGAACTTGTCTTTACTTCTTTTCCTTTATTTCTTCTTCTCTGAAAGGAGATAGGAGGATTTATGCAGTTAGGAAAGGATTTACTTTCCAGTGAGTGTGTTCCTATCAAGGTGCATGTTGACATAGGGCTAAGTAAGGATAGCTAAGAGAACCTTGAAGAAGACAAAGGAATAGTTGCTAAGGAACTTAATTAATAAAGGGGAAAATTAAGTAGCAACAGTACAGGGAATGACTGGGCTACCTTTTATGACTTCCTGAAGAAAGATAACAATTGCCTAAAACAGGGGTGGGGAACCTGAGGCTTCAAGGTCACATGTGACCCTCTAGATCCTCAAGTGCAGCCCTTTGACTGAATCTAAACTTCACAGAACAAATCCTTTTAATAAAAGGATTTTTTTTTCTATAATACTTGGATTAAGTCAAAAGGCTGCACCCAAGGACCTAGAAGGCCACAAGCCTGTAGGTTCCCCACCTCTGGTCCACAACTTTTGAAAACAAACAAAAAATATAATGATGGTCCATGAAATAGAGGTATCATCTATGAGTTCATCTTATGGGACCCAGAAAGAAGATAGAGCTAGGTGAGAATATAAATAACAATTCACAAGGGACTAGTCCTGGAACCAATCCATGACAAGAGTATACTTAAGCTATTTTAATTTCTCATGGGCAGATGCAACCCTTCCTGGTGAGCCTCAGGGAGGTAGAGTCTACAGTCCCGCATCCTGAAAACAGAGCTAGTATAGTATCCTCTGTGAAATCTCTCACCTGAGACAGGGAACCCTGGGTCATTCTAATCACATTCTTCCCTCAATAGTTTTCTCTTTTGGCAAGAATATAAGTGAAATAATTACTCACTCCACCCAAATTATTCTGACCTCCTCCTCCCAACCATTATTGCACAATCCTCATTTTCTACCTCTCACTCTCTTACCCTTTGAGTAAGATATCAGTAATTGCTGCCTCTACTTTCTTTCTTCACATTCTTTTCTAAATCCCCTAGAGTTTGGTGTCTGGCCTTATCATTCATCTCAAACTGCTATCTCCAAGTTTATTGATTATCTCTTAATTACCAAATCTAATAGCTTTTTTAAAATCTTCATTCTCTTTGAGGTCTCAGTTTTTGATACTGTCAAGTTCCTTCCTCTCCTTGATTCTCTGTCTGTCTGTCACACACACACACACACACACACACACACACACACACACACACACACACACACACAGAGAAAAAAGAGAGGGGGGGGGGAGATGCTTCTCTCTCTGACTTTTCCTACCTAACTACTCTTCTCAGCCTACTTTGCTGAATCTTTATCCAGATTATGCCCATTAATACAATGCCCTCTTCTCTTCTTCCTCCCTATTATCTCTCTTAGTGATCTCATCAGTTCCCATGGTTTCAACTATCATGTCTATGTAGATTATATTCAGATCTATTTATCATCTTAACCTTTCAGATCAAGACTTCCCAAGAGATATCATCAATGCTAGTCTCTCATCAATAACTAACTGTTGGAGACCTTGAACTGAATATTTCATAGACAACTAAAATGTAACATGACCAAAGCAGAACTCACTATTATTTTCCCCAAAACCTCCTCTCTTCTGAACTTACCGACCATTGTCAAGGCCATCATCATGCTTCCAGCAACATGAAAATTATAAATCAGATTTCATTCTTGATTGCTCACTTGCAATCACCCTTACATATTCAGGTTGTTACCCAATAATGTCATGTCTACCTTCAAACATCTTTTGTTTCTATTACCTTCTCACCTCTGATGCAGCCACTATCCTGTTGTAGTCCTGATCCCCTCATGCCTGGACTATTGCAATAACCTTTTTTTCTCCCTGCCAGTTCTTCTCCCTGCCCCAAGTCCATTCTCTTTCCATCTGCTCCTCAACTCAGCTGCCAAAGTGAACTTTTTGAAGCATAGACCTGACCAAATTACTAAACTTCTCAATAAGCTCCTGTGGCTTCCTGTTACCTTTAAGATCAAGTATAATATCCCATTATTGGCTCTTAAAGCTGTTCACACCTCCCAGCCTTTCTAGTCTTCTGGTACTTTCCTCCCCTCCATGTAATCTATGATTTAGAAATATTGGCCTTCTTGCTGTTCTTCCCATAATCCATTTGATCTCCTGACTGTTCATTTTCAATGGGTGTCTCTTGTTCCTGAAATGCTGTCCCTTCAAATCCCTGTCTCCTAGTTTTCTTCAGTATTCAGCTTAAATTCTACCATCTGTCAGAGGTCTTTTTATGCCTCCTCTTTCCTTACTGCCTTCCTCATGTTGATTAATTATCTACATATTTTCTTTGTACATTGTCCTTTGCATATTGTGTCTGTGTTAGAATGTGAGTTCCTTAAAGGAAAGGACTTTTTTTTTTTTCTTTACAAGGATTTGGCACAACACTTTGCAAATCATGAGTGCTTAATAAATGTTTGCTGATTAACTTCTATTAGAACCATCAGGTTTTCATAATAACTGAGACTTAATCATTTGGTTACAGAGAAATAGGAAGGAAAAAATTGGGAGATATAACAGTCATCTGCTGAACTTACCACTCATTTACTTATGTCTTCTTTCCTAAACTTATGTCATCAAGGTTGTCACTATCTACATTGTTCATCTCCATAGTCAAAATCTGGAATTGAGTATCTGCATACCAAGAAGGTGTCTTTTGATATATGTCAGGGTGTTGACTGGAAGAAACAGTGAATTAAGTTTTTCTCAGTAACCCAATTACTTTTAGACACAGGGAAACATGCATAATTGAAAACTGTCCCCTCCCCAGATGTCTCATGTAAACACTGCTATTGGAAGGTAATAAGTAATCATTCTAAGAATATGATTAAAGTATCCTAATCCTTTAAAACAGAGATCCCATTCCTAGATACAAATAGATAAATAAAAAAGAAAAATCCAATATATAACATTACATTTATAGAAACAGTTTTTATGATAGTAAAGAAGTAGAAATAACATTAGATGTCTGATTGGGGAAAGGCTAAACAGGTTGTAAATAAATATAATAAAATGTTACTTAGATAAATATAAAGAATAAAGAAATGCAGAAAGGAATGGGAAGATTTTCTATCGACTGACACAAAGTAAAGTAAGAAGCTTGTCCTCAAAGAAAATATATCTAAATGTTTCTTCCCTGTTACTTTGGGTATAGACATGTCTACTATATGTAATGTCAAACTTGGTTAATGTATTAATTTGCCTTTCTGAACCTTTTTCTTCTTCTCCTTTTTGTATTCTTTGGTTGATGAACTCTCATTACCCAAAGGAATGTTGAGAGTTTTACTATTGGCCAAACAAGCAAAGAACCTTCAATCTATCACCTAGTAGAGACGAGGTGAAATAATGGAAAGGACTCTAGACTCTGAGTCCAAGGACTTGAGTTAAAAGTCCTTATTGTTTCTTTTTTGATTTCCAAGCAAATTTTTTTGGATATCTTTTGTTTTTGTATCACTTACATTTTCTAAGATAGCTCTCCATTTTGTCCTGTATTTATAACAAAACAAAATAAAGGGGAAGGAGGGAAAAGGTTCACCAAAACTAATTTCTCAAAAAGTTATTATATTGCATATAATGTATTATACCCATATTCGTTCACCACTTCAAAGAAGCTGGATGAAATCTTGGGGATTATATAGTCCAAGCCCTGATTTTACACTGCATAGGACAGGTTAAATGAATTGCTTAGGAATGTACAAATAGTAAGCATCTGAGAAGTTTTTCAAACATAGATTGTCTGACTCTAGAAACAACATTCTTTCCACTGTACCAAGATAAATCCCCACTCATTGGAGTTGAAGCTCTGTGTTATGTTTCACAGTACTCAGTATTTTTTGTTTTGTTTTGTTTTCATTTTTATTACCCCTGAATTATATTACTTACTACTGGTATGATTTTGGGCAAGTCACTTGATTTTAAAGAGGAATTGTAATGTTAATGGAGATGTAGATCTTCCCTGCCCATTAATAGGCTTCATGGGGAGCCCCTTAAGGGAAGCTTGCTTAGAGGAGGCTTGCTTGTAGGAGGCTTGCTTGTTTGTAGGAAGGCTTTTACACCTTGTACTAATTTATAATTAGGCACTGAGTCACAAGGGTTGTGATGATGCCTTTTGGCTCTGAGAAGTGTAGATATACTCTGAGTTGGTATTTTGCTTTGGGTGCTTAACTACAATAAGGATCTTGTGATTCCTTGGTTGAGATTCTGAGGGGTTGAACTCCCCAACTGCTCAGATGTAAAGGCTCTCTTGATCCACTAATGTATGTAAAATGTATAGCAATGTTGCTTTGATTCAGGCAGTCAGAGACCTGTCTCATAGTCTTTATTTTTCTGTTTGTATTTTCTTTGAAGTTCAGGGTGCTGACTTTTCCCTTGAAATATTGAATGTAATTTTTTTAAAAAATATTGAGCCCTTAAACATCTATCTTTCCTAATAAAGCAGATCTAAGATCCTGTGCTAGCAGCCATCTTGGATATGCCAGCGTTTTTGCAGTTACAGGAACTAACACAGATTTTTAAGTCAATGGCATTTGTTCAAATCCTATCCTATGCCAATTACTACCTGTATGACTTTTGACCAGTCATTTAACTTTTTGGGACCTCAGTTCTGTCACACAAAGTGAAGATTTTGCGGCTAATAGCTAACCTCTAAGGTCCCTTTGTTTTCTAGAGTTATGAAACCTATGCCTGAGAATCTAACACTCTGTGCTACTGTTTCCTCACCTTTGAAAAGAAAATTTGGAGAAGAGATGATCTCTCCATTTACTTTTATCTCTATTTTCAAGATCCTATGAAACACCTGATTATAGACCTCTTCAAAATTAGATAGCATAATCTTTGGATCACAGAATATTCAGTTTGTTGCAGAACCCATACTCAAATTTTCCATTTTCTATTGCTTAGTAGAGAGCTTCCAGATATAGATGGTACATGTTAAGTGAATTGTCCAGAATCATACGGTAGCTACCTATCTGAAGGAAGAATTCAACTTAGGTCTGCCTGACCCCAAATCCAGCACTTTACTGTGGTCTCTCTTTGCAAATAGATTTATTTTTAACTCAAGAATCATTATTTAAAACTCAACCTCACAATGAACTAATGAGCCTACAAATTTTTTGTTTGTCTTTTTCCTTTAGCATATGATGACTTTGAAAGCTGAATCTATTTTGAAGAAGATGCTTGAACATACTCAATGAAAGATTCTATCTTCTTTAAAAAAAATTATTAGAAACAAAGACAACACAATTCTTAACTGATACTTTTATAGTTGTGTGGTATTAAAACACCTTAGCAGTTATAAAGTTCTTTCCTCAACACTCTTGTGAGGCAGGTAGCATAAATTTTATTATTTCCATTTTATGGAAGAAGTAACTAAAGCAAAACACCAATTAAGTGACTTGCCCAGAATCACACAGCTACCTAAGTATCAGATCCTGGAATCAAGTATCCAGGTCTCTTTAATTTGAATCATGTGTTCTCTCCATTTCACTAAACAGTTGTGCTCATTTAGAACCTTTTCTAGGTAGATATTCTTTAAACATGATTTCTGCTCTAATCCCAAAGATAAATAATGACATGAAATATGTCCATAATTAAACAGATCTAGAAGAATTTCTTAAGATTCCAGGTGCCTAAGGTTGTTTCTTGATATTAGAAATCATTGTCTATTAGTGTAACTTCATCATAAATCTAGGAGTAAAAGTTTGAGTTTTTCATTTAATGCTAAGCTGTTTACATAAGAGGCAGCATGACTTAGTGGATAGATTGCCTGTTGTGGAACCAGGAAGCTCTCAGCTTGAAAACTACTTCCAATATGAATTAGCAGTCTGACTGTGAGCCAGTGAGCTAACCTCTACGAACTTCAATTTCCTCATCAATTAACTGAGAGGTTTAGAAGGAGATGGCAGTGAAGGTTTTTTTTTTTTTCCTCTGTACAAATCCTAAGAACAGAGGTGTCCTCACTCATTTTGGGAAAAAAAAAGCTACATGCTCTGTTTCTTTTTTTCCCTTCAAATGCTCCCCTAAAAACTAAACCAAACAGTGATAGTTTAACTTTGTACTTACCCTATTTATTGCTTTGCTGCCCTATCAGATGAGTAGGCAAAGAAGTATGTTGACAATCTTTCTGATTACTAATGACCAACAAGTATAAACTGGCAAATAAGAACTTAATAAGTCCTTATTGATTGACTGATTAATGCACCATATAATATGCATGAAAATGAATCACAACCTTACTTTCTTCACAACCTGAAACAGGTTATTGCTTTATTTCTCATACCTCAATCCATTTACCTACCTATCTGTCTGTCTACTATTTATCTTTCTATCCATGTGGCATATGTGTGTGTGTGTACCCACATATACACATATGGGACTTCCCAAGCCTCAATTCATACATACACACATTTATATATAATTTTATATCAACATATAGATATAGATTATAGATATATAAAATTTATGGTCCTTGGGTACATGAAGGTGGCAGATTAATCTACTTTGTTCTAAATGCCTAGAGGAATAAGAAGCATTGTACAGAGTACAAATTAGATCTGTGAAGTGGGAATCTAAAGACTCATGTGATTCACCCTGAAGATAAACAAAGTTCCAAGTTTGGTACTCTATTATTGATGATTTTAAGAGCTTACCCTGACTTGGTAAATTTACTATTTCAGGAAAGAAATTTTTAGGGGAGAAAGTTTTAAATTCAAAGTGCTTTCTTCAGCTACTTTTCATCTTGGAATGCAGAGTAATTGTGTTGTGTGCTGATTTATATTCAGGAAAAAATGCTGATTGTTAGGTCTTCACCTCTACCACTTAAAGGTTAGTTGACCATATACCATTTCTGAGCCTCAATTTCCTCTCCTGTAAAATGGAGATACACATATTTTTCTAGAATTTTGTTTTATGCTGTATATACTTTGAAACAGAAGCTAAACTTTGGGTATTATTATCAAACTGGCAATTTGGGAATAAAAATAAAATGTGTTATTGGTACATTATGTTTTATTGTCACATTAAAACTTTAAAGAAAATATGAACACATAAAGTACATTATGAATGAGAGATGCACAGTTTTTACATCTGTATATGCTGTCAGAATGAGAATGAGCAATCAAGCTTCATACTACCTCCAAATCTTCATTCAATCAACTCCAAGCTTGTTAGTCTATAGCTCCTCAAACCTCAGTTGTCCATTCTGCCCACAATTGATCCTTCATGCCATGGTATCATCTGAGCACTTTACTCTGCTTTTATTACAAAAGTATTTAGCACATACATAGTGCTATAAGGCTTGCAAAACACTTTACAGAAGAGGCAGCTAGGTGGTGCAGTGAGTAGAGTGTCGGCCCTGGAGTCAGAAGGACCTGAGTTTGGATCTGGCCTCAGATTCTTAATGCACACACAAACAAAAACCTAGCCGTATGACCTTGGGCAAGTTACTTAACCCCAATTGCCCTCCAAAAAGCAAAAAAACAAAACAAAAACAAAAAACCCAACACTTTTAACCTCACATCAATCCCAGGATGTAAGACTTACTATCCAAATTTACTGATGAGGAGATTGAGGCAGGGGTTAAGTGACTTACTTATATGATAGTCTCTGGTTGTTAAATAGCTTCAGATTGGCCTCCTCAGAATTAATTGCTTTCATCAGGATCATTAAACTGAGTGAATAGAGCACCCGCCCTGGATTCAGAAGGACCTGAGTTCAAATTTGTCCTCAGACACTTAACACAAAACTAGCCAAGTGACCTCGACCAAGTCACATAACCCCAAATGCCTTACCTTCCCCTTCCAAAAAGCATAAAAAAATCATCAAGCTATTTTGAATCCTTTGTAACTGAGTATGACAACTCTGTGTTGGTAAGTTTCCAGCTCTATCCAGTCCATCTCAGAACTAGCATCCACCTCTCTAAAGTTTCTTTGATTTCAAAATCACATTTTGGCACACTTCATCAATTTTCCATTTCTTCCCATGATTCTCCCCCCCCCCAAAAAAAAAGAGCCCTCCCCCCATGCTTTAGAAGCTATTTAATGGCTAGAACATGGAGGAGGGGGAAGAAATTATAAAGGAAATTGTTCTCAGGTGCTAACAATAAGAGAGTGAAACTAGAGCCTACAAATCATTATGCCCTCTGCCAAAGGCTATAATGACTTGGTCAGAAAACTTAAATACCATTAATTACTCTTTAAGAAGTCTCCCTTTTTACATTTTTCAGCTGCTTGACAATGACTTCAGGTGATGCTGATGGCCAAAATAGCTACTGGAGGTAAAAGCATACCTAATAGAAAATAATCAGCATTACCCATGTGGATAAAGAGCTTTAAGGTTTACAAAGAGTTTTTCCTATAATTCTCTGATATATTCTGTTGCTGTACAAATGAAGGATCAGCATTGTGTGACCATTGCTTGTCAAATGCATTTTAAAACACCTTAATTTTCTAGATACAGAAACTTAATTTTCTAGATACAGAAATTGAAGAACAACAGTGGAAAATAGCAATGTTTGAGGGGGTCCTCAGTGCCCCCTTTGTAGAGTAATTATTAAAGAATAATCATTTTCAAAACGTCCCTGATAAGACAGGAAATCTCAAAAAATGAAAGCAAATGAATTGTTAACAGTGATCAATTGACAAGTGAATCAGAAAATCAAACTGAGGGACTTTGATTCTCAAACTAGGCATGTTTCTCTATGGAGAGGAGAAATGCATATTCTGTTTAAGAATTTGTTCTGGAGAGATATGTGAAAATGGAGAATAGAGGTATAGAATGCTGCTTCACAATATGTGAATCTTAGGTCACCTAGATTTCCAAGAGAATTTTGGTTATATTTAATAGTGTGTTGCTCTCACAATATGTACTCCATAAGAAAATTATTACCAGAAAGATTCTTTGAGATACACTCTAACCTCCTCATGCAATGGATTAAAAAAAAAGAAAATAAGAGAAAAATAGAAAAACAACTGAGACCCAGAACCGTAAAGACTTACCTAAAACAGTGCTAATATTAGTATCCCCATTAAAGGCAGATAAGTAGCAGAAGTAGGAACCGAACTCAGGGATTCATGTAATGAGTAACCTGTCCACTGTCACTCAAACATGTAGTATAGAAACCCCTCTTAGAGAACTCTCTGTTATAACAACCAAAATAGAAGAGGGGGAAAGCATCAAAAATAGCCAACAAATAATTGCAATAGCCAATTAACAACAAAAAATGCCTCATAGTGTATATAGTATTCCTTACCTGCATTCTTACATATCTTCAAAGAAGCAAGGGGAATGAGTCTTATTGTATCTCTTCTTTCAAGCCAACCTTGGTCATTAAAATTTTTAAGCATTCAAATTCTTCAATTTTATCATTGTTCATTCCAAGCGGTTGTAGTCATGTGTTTGTGTGTGTGTGTGTGTGTGTGTGTTTGTGTGTGTTTTACTAGGTTCATCTTGCTTCACTGTGTATCATTTAGATGCACAATGATGAATAAGATGACTGATGATATCAGAAACTTCCCTGAGCTGATGACTCATATTATAGAGGCTAAACTCTTTAAACTATGTATAGAAATAATAAAATTTCATAAAACATTATTATCATCATCAGAATTTTTGTATGTATCTAACTCTGTCCCGACTATTGAATAAAAGTCCAGTAGGATTCTAGAAATCCAAACACTATTATGTAGCAAAGGGAAGTTCTACTTACCACCTCCCATGAATTAGAATGCCATAGATTTTTCCTCATTCCTCTTAGAAACAAATCGTATTCTATTTTTGGCAATTTCAACAGAGAAAGATGTCTGTTGACTAGTCTATGATATCCATTAAATCCATAAGATATCCAGGAATCCTAAAATTTTTTGTGTCATGGACACATTTGGCAGTCTACTGAAACCTATTCAATTCTTCTCAGTAGAATGTTTTAAATGCATATAGTAAAATGCATGGGATTACAAAACATACCTATAATATAGATAAACAGTTATCAGCATATGTGGATGGAGGAAAGAAGCATTCATTAATCATTTACTTATTATGTGTTAGGCACTGCGCTAAGCACATTACAAATGTTACCTCATTTGATCCTCAAAACAACCCTGAGAGGTAGGTGCTATTATCATTCTCATTTTACAGTTGGAGAAACTGTAGCAGACAGAAGTGGCTTGCCCAGGGTGACACAGCTAATAAATACCTGAGGTCCCATTAGTACCCACATCTTCCTAAGTGCAGGCCTAGCACTCTATCTACTGTACCACCTAACTAACCCCAAATTAAGAACTCCTGATTAGTTGGATAACAAACTCTGCAAGTGAACAGTGAACTGGGATGTATATTGAATGGAAGAATAGAATGCTGGACTGAGTCTGGAATAATCTAAAATTCTTTCAATGATCCCTGATTTCTCATGAAAAAAAAAAAAGGCTAAAAAGCCCCCAAACAAGCAAAAAGTGTTATTCATTGGATGCTGTATGGCTATGAATCATGGATTGCTACATTCCAAGAAACGAAAATTAATTTTAGCCAGAAGGCAATGGAAAGGAATATGAAGATTGTCAATCAGTATGCCACAACATATTACAAAGAAGCAATTTGAAGAAGAGTGGTAAAATTATATCATGAAATTATGATAAAAGAAAATCATGACATAAATGTATGAGCAAAAATGATGATCTATTGGTTATATGGCAAGAGCAAGAAATAACTGGTGGTTTGCTTCATTACTCTACATATGATGTTAAAAGGAAATAAAGATCACCATAGTGGATAGAGACCCTTTCAGTGAACCCTTGTAGGAGGTCATGGGCAAGAGTTTTATAAGATGGACAGATATGAGAGGGTTCAAACAACTATATTATTTGAGGTAATATCCACAAGCATAAAGTCACCATATTTATTTGCATATTTGTATGTAGAGATCATATATAAGTACAAATATATGCATATATACACATGAATAAATGTAAATATATGTATATTTGTATGCCAGAGTAATTTCCCCATCCTAACTCATTTTTCCATTGCTGGATTATCTTTCTGAAGGATTGATTAATATTTTTGCTTAGTGATATAGAGGTAATCTTGGAGGTACATGGAGTTTCTTGTATCCATCATAAAGTATCTCCCACCATTGATGTGCTCCCCATAGATTTATCAGCCATATTTAGTTTTTATTAGCAAATTGCCCAAGCAAGTATATCAAGAACAATTGTTACAACTAGGGGTGAATTCTCCACTTGAAGACAGAAGGTCTCTTGGGAGAGTATGCTAAAAATTAAAGCTTGAAAGTCATTAGGCACCCATGTGGAGGTCACATATAACAAAGGGGCACCCCATAGTCACTAACAGCTGGGAATACTTGTATCCTCTTGGAGAATATTTTTTGAAGTTTTCCTTGGGTTTTGCTTATTTCAGCATTCCAAGAGTTGTTGCCTTTGTAGGAGTCCAAAGCTTACACTTGCCTCCACCCAAAGTGGTCATGATACCTAAAACTGCATTTCCTCTAGAGGCTAGTTTGTCTTTGATGTGTGGCTCAACTTCTGAGCCAGCCACTGCTCTTGAAGTGACTACTATAAACATTGAAGAGAATTCCAGATTTTCTAACCTTCTGAAGTTCACAAGGTCATCTCCTCGTCATTGAGGTGAACTGATAAAAAGGGAAAATTTTTCCTCTTTCGTAGTGGTAATTCCCTCTCAGGAATCATTTAACCTCAGATCCAGGCTGCCACAGAACTGAATGGCTATGAACTAGCCAGATTTTTGTTGTTGTTGTTGTTGTTGTTGTTTATCAGCGGTCCTCATTTTTCTCTGATTTTTTTCAGCCATTCAGGGTATTTCTTGTGTGGTATCATTTGTCTTTTCCCAATGACCAAAGTACTTTATTCCTTTCACTGTTGTTTGAGTGATTTAATCAAGCTCTTTAGGGTTTTAAGGTTATATTAATTGTGATAGAGAGAAATATGTAATGTAGGAGCTGGTCAATGAGGGCGCAGTCTTTAGAGTACAGATATATGCGTTTTCCTGGTAGATTATGCAGAGCAGGTAATGATGATATTTGCATGTTCCAATCCAGTGACGTGTGGATGCTTGGTAAGGCAACTTTTTACCCTGAGTAACAGAGGGGTTATGTGGTGATCACGACTTTTCTGGTTGACTGAGAAATGGTAAATATGAATGAATGGAATTACTGAAATGGAGTTGAGTGTTCATGCAACAGGATTTAGGTGTCTCTCAATAGGTTTTTTTTTCCTTTTCTTTATCTCCTTCCTGAAAGAGAACTTAGAATTGCTATGAGCTGTCTGGTGGGTAATGAACAAGCACAGTTTTCCTACCTGGATGCCAGATGTCCATTAGCACATGGTACTCTTATTTTTTATATATTCATTCTTTCATGCTCTAAGCTGAACAGGTATTATCAGAAGAGAGTGACCAGGCAGTTGGTAGTTCTATCAGACTTATCAAGACCTCCCCTAGACAACCAAACTGGAAGGAGTTTGCCAGAGTGGCAGAGTGGAGAAGCAAATACTGTGAAGGAGAAGCCAGGCAGCCTTACCAACTACCAACCAATTACCACACACAGGCAAGCCAGGCTAAATGAAGCTGCAAGGCACCCCAAGGGAGAGATAGGAGGCAGCATGGGTTAAGTGATTTAAATAATCATCAATACCTTGACCACCATCTTTGCTCAGACCCTGATGGATCTTGAACCCAGGATCTTGAACACAGAAGCTTTGGCAAGAACAATGCTTCTAGCCCAGTGTGCTCAGCCATCATCCTGAGAAGCAAATGCTATGTAGGTCAAGCCTGTCAAATATAACTGCTGGTGCTACAGCCACAATTAAAGACAGAAACAAAGAAAGTCTACCCCACCAAATTTCTTGGTGCTGTCACAAGCTGTAATGGAAATAGGAATTTGAAGATCTTCCCTGACCCTTAATAGGTCTAATGGGAATTTGAAGACCTTCCCTGCTTTGAAAGTAAACTCTGCCCCCTAATAGGCTGAATATAATCACATAGAGCCTATAATAGGAGGAGTTTGCTAAAGGGTAGAGCAGAGCCACAGGTAGCTAGGAGTCTGAGCTAGGCAGGGAAGAGAGAGCAGCTCAGGCAAGGAGATAGAGAGGCTTGTGAATAAATATTGATCTTGTATTGGTTTGTGGGAAGGCTGAAGGATGGCATGTCTCTCTATATTGTTATGACTTGTTAATTTCTTTACTATTATGATGGAATCAACTAACTGGTTTGGGAATTTGGTTTTGTGGGGTCTAAATAAATATTTCAGTTCTGTCATCTATATGGAGAGTTTGTTATATTTTATGATCAAACATCATGAGATATTTATAGTCACATTCTTTATTGTGATCATGGGAGCTATACATATTGCATTGACAATACACATGGTCCAATATTAAAATTGGATATGATTTTATCAGTGGAAATGGCATCAAATTAGAGGTAACGCCAACTGCAGGGTGCCTCGGGGTCCTTTGGGTGCTACATCAATGGTGGGACTTTTCCTTCTGACTTGCAACTGGAACCTCCCATATATGTTGTCATTCACATTAGAATGTGAACTTCCTGAGATTAGGGACTCTTTTCTATTTTTATCAAAATGTTTCACACATTGTAAGCTCTCAATAAATACTTTTCTCGCGCCCACCCATCCTTCCATTCATTTACTCATTTATTCATTCATTCATAGGAAATAAGTGCATAAGGATGTGGCAAGTTAGTCACACAAGACAGGACAGTTTCAGGGAATGGGACCCTTGAAGTGCAAAAGAGTCAAACAGGAGTGGCTAATAGATGGGGGGGGGGTAAGATTACTCATTTTGTATCTTCCTGCATTTCATACTCAATACCTCATCTGTTCTTTCATATCTCTCCTCAGATAGACAGAAGATACTTTAGTACCATATTGTCCCAACATCTTAGTCACTCAGGACAAAAAGTTGGCTCCCAAAGCCTCAACAAATGATTGGAAGCAGAAATATGACACCTTTGCAAGTTTTGTATTATCCATTAGGAAGGGTTTACATTGAGCATACTTTGAGTACTAAGCCCTTGTTGGTCAGTTCCTCATTGGTCAGTCCCCACATTCTACACACCTTTTTGTGGTATTCATAATTTACTATTAAAAATACTTTTTCTAGTACATTTAGGTTTTCAAGAGTCTTCCTGACAATAATTCCCATTTAGAGCAGGAGTTCCTTAAAATTTAATTTTTATTTATTGCCTTTGGTTCTTCTAGCAATCTTTCAATAATGAGCCCTTGGTAACTCCACTGAGGGTTTGTCCCCTTTGGATATTCTGAAGTTAGCATTAAGCTGGGGTGTCATTACATCCCCCAAATCTGATTAATATATTGCATTTATCCCCAAAGCAGTTGTGAAACTAGTCCAAGAACACATGATTTCAACAAATCACTAGATTTAAATTGCTTGTCGAAAAATAGGATTGATGTTTATATTCCCAGACTGCTTACCTCTGAATGGCTTATTTTATCTCATAAAAGTCAATATCAGAAGCAAAGTCCAAATAATTTGAGAGAAGAAAAGTTTCATCTCTCATGCCAGCCATGGATTCTGTTGCTTTTTACTTCAAGGATCTGGTCAGAACAACTGAATAAGAAAATAATTATTTCTATCTTACGCATCAATCTTCTAAAGGCCTTTGATCTTTTTAAAGGTATTCATGCTCTAAATAACTACCCCATTCTTAGAGAAATAACTCAAGCCTGGATTGAAAATAATTGACACCAAAGGGAAAACTTAGTAAATGTAGTAGTCTTGATCCACTACTCAAAAAGGCTTTTCAGGCCAAACATTAAAGGTTAACTAATCCTTATATTTTTCCACCATAAAAACTGGAGAATTAGTACAAGTTAGGTCATTCATCATTCACTCTCTATTAAGATGGAAGAGACCTTAGAAAGAAAGATTATTTAAGTAAGAATGGCATCACCAACTTCTTCACTCTACAAGGAAACATCTTCCATACCCTATCCACCTTTGATTCAAAGAGGTTGTCAGTACATGATAAAACAGCAATAATGATTGTGATGCCAGAATTTCTAACCTGCAGCTAAATCTTTAAGATTTATACCACTTCTGTTTAGGTCTAGATGCTAAGGCAGATTTCTTGAGAACCAATAATCCTTACCTTAATTTTAAGGCACTGTTGTGTGATTTTACCTTAACTGGGAATATTTTACACCAGTGGTGTTAAACGTGAATAGAAACAGATGTCTAAAGGAGGGAAATTGACTTCCAAAACCACAAGTTAACATCATCTATATGGTACTGTATTTATTTGTTTAAAATTTTTCTATTAAATTTTAATCTAGTCCTACAGGAGGGATCTCATGTTTGACATTTTATTTTACACTACTAATGAAATTAAATACACTTTCTGACTTTTGCATTCACTTCGATTATTTCAAGTTTAAATCATCTTTTACAGAAATTTATCAAACAAAATTATATTAACTCTAAGGAATTTTATCCCCAAGGCCCCTTTTGCAGTAATGAAAAACCATATGGCTAAAGAGTTATTATTATCATGCTTACCTGTTTGTATGATCACAGGATGAATGGTTTACAGGGACACAGAAAGAGCCCAGTTTTTCACAGAGCTGCTGATTTAAGTGTCAGTTATTCATAGAGGGAAAGCAAAACAATACTCCAAAAGACTTGAGATTTCATTGGTATGGCTACTCCCCCCACTGTTACTGCTCTCAACCACCCAGTAACTTAGTGGATGGTCCCCATCAGTTAATCACCATTTTGTAGGCAAAATTCTGGTAATGGGCTTCTCCAAATTTAGCTGTGCTGGTTTTTAGGCATCACATAATGTTTTTCAGATTCTAATCTGGTGGCATAGCCTTTGAAAGAATTGAGGGTTGCCTATATGCCATCATGAGACACACTGGAGTAAGACTTTAGTGGGATAACTAAATGAGGCTAAGAGTAAGTAGCTATGATTCAGATGAAATTGCAGCAATAACAACAACAGAAATCTTCTGCCTTCTGTGGAAAAAAATCTTAAGTGTTCCAAATATACATGCCTCAACTTCTATTTTGGCTTGATGAGAACAATATTTTTCCTATGTTTCCTGAATCCTGGTGTCCAAAGGTCATTTCTGTACTCTTTGATATCTGAGTGACCAATGCTAATTCACAAGATGGGCAAGACATCATTTAATGGGCTTGTCTTCCTCCCAGACCATGCCCATGAGTTTTAGATTTCATGTGTATAAATTTATATGACTTGCATGATAGACAACATTGGTTCCATGTGTATTCCTTTAATAAGGAAAGCATGGGATCACCATTACAGCCTTATCCCACTGATACTCATATTTTCTTCAGAAATAGGATCCCTGGGAAGCTGCAATTTAACAACCACAGGTCTCTGACCTGCACCATGTGGAAGTGAGGCTGGGTTGAGTAATAATGAACAGACCACTCTGAGTTGTTAAAATGGAAGCATATTATATAGGAGCACCATGCCTGGTACACAAACCTTTAGTCACAGTGATCACAAGGATTTCAAATCAAATATATGATTTCCTTCAAAATCCTTTCTGAAAGTAAAAATTCAGAGTTGGAGTCATCTATTCTAGAGAAAAGATAGTTTGTGTGACTCAGTGATATTCTTCAAGTTATTATAAGGAGGGCACTAACCTTCCTTACAGGTGTTCTCCATCTACAAAAAACAAAAATTACCTAGACACAATGGGAACGTGAAGATAGACAATAGAAAGAATTTTGCACTCTATACGTAAGTTAACAGTGGGAAACCATACTATTTTTCCCTTTAAAATTATGGTAGGCACTAATCTATCTTAAGAAAGTTTGGGTGTTTGGGAGAGAACTAGATTTGATAACTTCTCCATATTTTTTATTTTATTCTCTCTCATTGCATTTCAAATGGAATGGTGTGGTTATATGGCCAATTTCCACATTCTTTTGTCTGCATACATAAATACCTTTGGAAATTAAACATTTAAAATAAAGATTATTCATTGCAACATAAGCCATGTTTAGATCATTGGAATTTGTAGCAGTTGTTTTAGAGTATCCTGGGAATTCTTGTTTCCATATTTTCTTCTTAAATTATAAGCATTTCCTGACCCTTAGCCAAACCTTTGGTAGTGAAATTTATTAGGAAGATCAAACATATATCATATGAAAGAAACATCTGCTGTAGTTATTGTTTTTCAAAAGTTCAGGTTGCCTACAAGGTCCTTCTGGCCATATTTTTCTTAGTTCTTGCCTTGGTGGCAGGGAAGGATCAAGAGCTGCTCTGTTTCATGTTTGGAAATGGGATGAACGGAAGGGATTATAAATAAGATTGTGAGGGAAAAAAAAAAATTAGCCGATCCAAACTGAATTCAGCCTTTTCTGGTCCTGAGGACTAAACCAGAACTCTATGGTATGCCATAGGAAATAGATAAGAAAAGCAAAAATGAAATGTGGAAGAGATTTGGGAAACAGCTGCCACTTTATTCTGCTGTCCCCCCACCCCCCACCATACACACCTTTATTCCCCTGCCTAATTCCCACTCACTGCTTCTATACCAAAGACTTAGTCCTTTCCTGGGCCAACACTCTTCCTATTTCCTCTACCCCCTGCTTCCCAATCAGCTGTCATGCCTGCAATACTCTTTTGAAATAGATCAAAATAGGGAAAGTAATTTATATTTTAATGACAAGGCACAGTTATGTGTTGGACACAGAGGGTTTAGAGCCCTGGGAGGTAATTACTCGGGTTGAAAGGTGCTTCATCTGTTCTGATTGCAGCTTCCAACTGAGCCATATTCTCAGAGAAAGTGGTGATGGCAAAGAGGTCTGGAATATAATGCTATGAAATTGCATTTACAGAATATTATCCTTATTTCCCACTTGTTAAAATCAAAATTAATCACAAGCATTGTACCTTTAAAAAACCACTGAAAACACCTAAATATGATGTTTAAAACCTGGAATGTTACTGAAAAGGAAATGGCATGGTATATTAGAAAGCCTATTACACTGGGAGTAAAGAACGAGACCTGGGGTCTTGTTCTAGCTCTGCCATTTGTATACTAATTATTTAATACTTTAAATATTGCTCCTCTTTTCTGGGTTTCAGTTTTCCTTTTTAAGTCCTTTGCCATTTAAGCATTATGGTCCAAAATTGCTTGTTTTAGTGCTTACTGGATCTTTGGTTGGCCCTCTCAGCCCTCAATTGTCACCCTTTGACTGAATCCAAACTACACAGAACTAATTCCCTTAATAAAACGATTAGTCCTGTAAAACTTGAACTCAGTCAAAAGACCTCACCCATGGACCTAGAAGACTACATGTGGCCTCCACATTGAAGTTCCACATGCCTGGCATAACAGTCCTGGGAGGACTTCCTCCAGGTATTTTTCCATTTCAAATTCTGCAGAGTTTAAACCCAACCCTTAACATTATAAAAATATTGGCTATCAGACCTGAAAGGAGCCCTAAAGATCATCTAATCAAGTTCTTTCACTTTGTAGATGGGAGAAGTGAGACCCAAAGTTGAGATATCATAGCCAGAATCTCACAAATTACAAGTGCTAGAGTTAAGCCATGAGCTCAGATTGCCTTGACTCCAATTATATTGCTTATTCCTTAATGCCATGATGCATCTACATTAATCCAGTTTTTTTTCCACATTATGAAATTTCACTTAAACTGAACACAGGTACAGTATAAGTGTGTGTATGTGTGTGTGTGTACCAAAATGACAGTCTCAACCATGAAGGAGATTACATTCTCCCAGAGAAAGCAATACATAGATCAGGGAACAGAAGATTGAAATAGAGTCCACAGGAATAGTGAGTGGGGCTACAGGGCAATCAATTTGCAAGCTCTACAGAAGTGATGATTGTGTTGATATGATTTCTGTGCCTAAGTGTTTACATAGGTAGGAGATATGGCAAAATGACAATGGTGGATGGCTTAACTGGGTGGATATAGTGAGCTATCATGGTAAAATCAGAAGATGTTCTGGGAGAATTTATTCTTGATTTTTTTGATTTGCAGTGGTTTATCACAATACCTTTTACTAATTCATTGATTAGAAGCTGGTGAATAAAAGTTCATACAGGATCAGTCCAAATCAAAACTAAGGAAAACAATATCTTAACACTTACAATTTATGAGGGAAAAAAAAAGATGATTTCTCACTTTTCAGTATCATCTCTTTTATTTCCAAGAAACATTTAATAACTACTCTAGGTCAGTGATCATGTAATAAAAGTTACCATAGGGGTCATTCACTACTCAAGATATTTAATGTCATTTAGATCAGCAATGTTGATATATGTACATATACAGATGAATGATAGTCAAGAAGTCAGACCAAGACTTATGCAATGATATAAATGCACATGCTCCTTAAACCCATGCTCATATTAACACTAACAAGAAAGTATGCACAAATGAACATTTAGATGCCAGTTGTGTGTACCTGGAGAAAATAGGAATGGGGAGCCTGGTCTTGCTATCCAATTTCAGAAGTGACTTGGAGGAATTGTAATTTTGGTAGGTCCTTGAATGAAAGTATGTGTGCACATATGTGTGTTTATACCCTAAGAGTACCTATACTGGCAAACTGTTGGCATTTTCTGTTGAAAAAAAAACAATACCCTTCTACTGTTCAGATGGTAAGCTGGTTGCTTAATAATTTTGTATTCAGCTGCCTTGCAAGTGCATTAGATTTTATTTCATTTTTCATGTCTTCATTTTTTCTTCCAGAGAGAGATTAGTTTTAGAGGTGGGATTTAGGGTGGGGAAAGAATCCCATCAGGAAATCATGAATGTGTTGTTTATATGATAAATCATCTCTGGGAATATGAACAATTGAGTACAGGAAGCTACAGTGTGTGTTATTTATTTTCCACTTTGCAAAAAAAAAAAAAAAAAAGACCTTTCTTCCCCTGCACACAGTCCATTACTAAATAAAAAAAAGTTAATGGGTTCTTCCTTGATGACATCTCTGGGGTTTACTTACCTTGGGCAAGTCACTTATCCTCTTTGGGCTCAATTTACTTACTGGTAAAGTAAGGGGATTGGAATAGCTCTAAATTTATAAAACTCTAAAACCTCTTCTTTTTCAAGTTTAATTGACAATCTAATCTAGACCATTAGTATCTTTCCCTCATGCTGCAACCTACTGCCTGGACTTTGCTGTTTCTAGTCTTTCCCTTTTCCAAGTCTTCTTACAAATAATGATTAGAATAATTTTAATGACAACTACTTCATCCCCTCCATTAACAGTACATTGTGCCTCACTATAGCAGAGAGGGAACTCTGTATAGTAAGAGATTATCCCAGGAGAGCACAGATTGGAGTGGAAACCAAGTTGGAAGGCATTAAGTATAAGTTAAGCAGCAAAATAACTACATAATAGTTGTGTGTAGATTAGCCTAGTTAAATTTATATTCTTCGCCATGTGGTTGGCTATGTGGGTGTCTTGTTGTTTTTGTTTTTTGTTTTGATTTATGTTGGCCACAGTAGTTTATAATTATGAATGTAGATGTAATCGCAGATACTGAAATATTACAGAAAGTATCGAATCATCATGTTACTTGCTGTTTTTCAAGCATCTATAGTGGCTCCTTATTGCAAAATTCTTCACATTGTTTGTCCTTGTCCACTCCTATATGGCCAACCTTATTTTTAGGTTATTCTCTAGCAGTGATTCTCTGTTTCTGATAAATTAATCTTTTGAGTCCTTGCAACAAGTGATTCTCTGGTTCTTATGTTTTACCCTGCTCTTGGTAGTCTCTCCTCTTACCTCCATAATTAATTTGCATCTTCTAACATCTTACTCTAAACTCTTCTATTTATGAGATCTTCATTGATTTAAGTGCAGCTGGGTGGTGCAGTGGATAGAGAGCCAGACCTAGAATCAGGAAGATCTGAGTTCAACTCTGGTCTCAGACGCTAACTAGCTGTGTGATGCTGGGTCACTTAAGCCTATTTGCCTCCTTTTCCTGACCTGTAAAATGATATGGGGAAGGAAATTGAAAACCACTCCAAGAAAACACCAAACAGGTTCATGAAGGGTCAAACATGACTGAAATGACAGAACAACAATATTGATTGATGTCATCCTAATATCACAGTTAAATGTTAAAAAGGACTTTTTGGACACTCTCTCAGAAGGAGTGATTCTGATGGTAGTAGAATTTTTTGAGACAGCTATACGTTCATTCAGGAAATATGTCATGAGAGGTGACTATTTCATTGCCCTTAAAATCTCACCTGTTTTCTGTTCTGTACATAAAATCTGCTGTAGTGACAGAAGGGAGAAGGTAAATATTTTTTAGAAGTATGGGAATATGACAGTTTAGAGAAATAAAGTTCTTGAGATATTCATCTGAAGAGTTTTCATTTGGAAGATGAATTAGTCTAATTCTCTTTGCCTTCACAGGGCAGAATGCTTAGAGATAACCTGACACAATAGAAAGAACATGAGATCAGAAATCATGAAAAATGGGTTTAAACCATTTGGAAGTCTATTACTTGTGTCATCTTTGAAAAGTCATTTCACCTCCTTTGGTTACATTTTTCTCATCTGTAAAATGAAGAGGTTGTAGTAGCCAGCTGCTATGGTACCATCTGCATCTATACCTATAGTGCTTTAATCCTATTACTTCTTGTCTTTTACTCCAAGGGGTTCCTTCCAAACAAGTGTATGATGGAGCAGGCTCTAACAACTTTTGAGAGTCGGTTGTTAAATTTTCATTGTGAGCATTTGCACCTCAGAAATCAGCAACCGTTGTATATCTTATAATGTAAAAACAGTGATACATATTGATCTGACTGCCTGTCTATACCAATGTGAATGACAATCATTTACACTTGGAATAAACACCACAGAGCTATTATTTTTGAATCGTTTCGGTATTGTGACATTATTCAGATTAGGTAGGTAATGGTGGATTCTGAAATTGACTTCTTATGTCTTTTGCTTCAAAAGTCTTAGCTTTGAGTTTTGAGGATGATAAATTTAAATTTTGATATTTTTTCTGTTATGAAAGATAATTCTTTATGTTCATATTCATATATAGGTATGCCTGTACACAGCAAGATATGGATATTATATGTGCACATATATGTATGTGTTTGCATATATATATATAGTGGTTAACTCAAAAACCTTAGTGTAATTGTAGTAGCCACCCACACTAAGAATTTTGGTATACCTGGCATATGGATGTATACATAAAAATATATACATTCGCATATATATATATATATACATGCCATATAATATTTTGGGTAATATGTATCATATTTTATGCTACAAAAATCAAATAATATATTCATATTCCATATAGCTGAGGAATGTTATCTTACTAAATACATATATGGCACACATTATATACAAGTGCATCTATATGTATATTTTACATGCATGCATGTCTATACATTTGTGTATGTGTGTGCGAGTGTGTGTGTGTGTGTGTGTGTGTGTGTGTGTGTGTGTGACATTTAAAAAAAGTAATGGGCGCATGCTAGATTTGATTGTCAAGTTGTGAATTCAGAAAGATCTTTAGCCAGTCCTGTCCAACCTTTTGGAGAGTCCTGTTTACTTCCATTTTATTTCTATTCTCTTTATGAAGCTTTAATATATTCCCTAGATTCACAACAAACTGGTTCTTACCTTAAGTAAAGCTTGTTTCTTTTAACTCCATTTAACATTTTGCCTCAAACTAGGTGCAGTTCCTATGGAAGTAAAGGGATGCTTTAAATGCCATCTAAAGGATCATAGTTCTAGAATTTCTTCAGTTGTAAAATGAGGGAGATATATGAGCTCTAAAATAGACTAGATAACATTTAAGGCCCATTCCACCTAGAAGATATAGAAACCTATGATGTTATCCATGATGCATCTTCTTTTTCCATCTTCAGAGCATACAATAGCTGGAGCATAGTGGACCTTTTGGTCCAAGGTCACTTTCCATTTGCATTAGTTCTCAGTCCATTTAAAGATCTACAAAGGCAGAACAACTCAATGAATATTTCACAACTGTCATGGCCCAACCCTCAGTTCCTCCCATTTCATTAAAAATTCAGGATGATATGTGTCTGACTTTTGCTTCCCATATTCTTCTCATCCATAGCCAAGGCAGTTATTTCTTTCTTAGAAGAGGATAATAGTAGTTAGCCCAGTCCTCTTATTTTATAAATAATGAAGCTCAATTAAGGAAAGAGAATTGTCCATGCTGTAATCGGATTGTTAACCCAAATTCTATTGTTGTTGCTGCTATTATTAGTAGTACCAGTAGTATTAGAATTATTTTGCAACTAGAAATGCTGTTCTGAGAAATTCAATGGGTTTTATGAGAATGCCAAAGAGATCTATGGCGCACAAAAATGTTAAAAAAAAACCCTTTCTAAAAGATTACTTTTACTGATATTACCTCTATTAATAATAACTCACTTTTTTATCATTTAAAGACTTGAATAGTACTTATCAAATGTTATTTAATAAGCGTTTATTGAGCAATTGGTGTGCACCAGTTTGGCTGTGCCAGAAAGTGCAAGTGGAATGGTGTCTAAGGATAGACTGATAATTTGGGACCAGTTTGTGACAAATATGAAAAGTCAAACAAGAGAATTTATATTTTAACCTGGAGGAAATAGGGAGCCACTCAATTCTTTTTCTTATTTGAGCCTACAATAACCCTATAAGGCAGGTGATATTATTATTCCCACTTTACAGAAGAAGGAATTGAGTCTCAGAGTGGTTAAATGATTTGCCCAGGTCACAAAGATAGGAAGTGTCTGATGTGGGATTTATATTCTTTTCTTCTTGACTACAAGGCCAGCAGGCTATATCTTATGTGATACTGTCTCTGTTGATAGAAAAGCAGCCATAGTCCTATTAACTGCTATACTGAGGGTCGCACATTTGAAAAGGAAAAGTAAGGAGTATTGCTAAAAGACAATCATTGAAAAAAAACACCCTTTTCCCATTCTGTCCCATCTATAATAGCCCAACTTGGTAAGTGCTCCTGCCTTTTGAAAGTTTTTACCTTGACCATGAAAGCTCAGTAAATTCCACTGACAATCTTCATTTCAAAAGAAATGATCACATTTGCCTTAGTTTCTCTCACATAGTAATATAGCCCCTGGGTGGACATTCTTTTGTGTCTGGGTGTATTTCCCAGGAAGTTCAGCCCTTGTTTATGTGGTTATAGGGGGCATTCATTTAGCAGCTTTACAACAGTCTAATATTTTAAACACTCTAAAATCTCCACTGTCTAACAGCATGTCAGAAAGACTAAAAATGGAGAGAAGCATAGTACAGAGAAGCTTTCTGAATAACTGAGTGTCATATCAGTCATCAAGCACCAAATATTGTTTTTGGCCCTGATTTCTTCTGTCATGGCCAGGTTGCTGTGAGGTCCTAAGGAGACTGGTTTGGAAGCCCATGCAAGTAAATCACTACTCCCCCCTTTATGTCATCAAGCTTTGGCTGAGTTCAATAATGGGCTCAGACAAGAGAGGCAATATATAGTGTGAAAAAGGAAATTACAATGCATTCTTGGCAGAGAAGTCAAACAAATAGGAGCTTGTTGAGGCAGTTGTGGGGAAGCAGGAAAAGTGGCAGATCTTGTTGAGAGAATTTATTAAGTAGGAGAAAAGGATAATGAGGGTGGCAGGGCAGTAAGAGAGAAAGTAGTTTTCAGAGGGAGTGGATAATCCACCCAGCATATAAATTATTGATGAGAACTTGGAAGAATAATAACTAATTATCTATCTAAGTTTGCCAATGACTTGTGATCATCTCTTCCTCAGTAAAGAATAAACTTCCCCTAAGACAGTGCATTTGTCTTGCTTCTCAGCAGGGTAGAACAATTAGCAAATTTATTAATTAGCTTCATGCATATATTACTATTAAAATCTTATTTGTTTGAATTAATGTAATCTGATTTAATCATTTGTCCTTTGGACCAGTGAGTTATAGATAGTATGTTTAAATTTCGCAATTGAAATTCGTAAATTGGAAATTTACAAGGTTATGCAGTTCAAAGCAAGGACCCAGGCTTGGTTAATGTTTTCATAGAATTACAATTCATAGGAATGGATTTAAATGAACATATTATTATTCTGCACAGAATAATCATTATCAGAATACTGATTTGTGAATTTCATATTATAAGTTTATTAAATGCTTTGCTAGAAACAGCCTTCTAAGGCTTCAATTCAATTCAGCAAAAGCAAAACAGAGCAGACTTACATTGAGAGTCTGCTTTGTTCAACACAATACAGTAGGCATTGAAACTACAAAGATTAAACCTGGTTTATGAGGAATTTATAATCCAGTAAAATTGAGGAGAGGAAACAATGCTCCTGAGATGGAAGTGATTTTCCTCTCACATGTCAATAATTAACGGTAGAACAAAAACAAGATTATAGGCCTCTTCATTTTTAACTCAGTATTATTTCTGCTACTTCACACTACCTCCCCATCCTGGCTATTTGGATACTTCTATAGAAACAATTATTGAAAACAATGCTGTTGAATATAAGCTCCTTGAGGTCAAGCACAGTTTGATTTCTGTCTTTGTATCCCCAGTGCTAAGTACAATGCCAGCAACAGAGTGACCAGTGTTTGCTGAATATCATGAAGTATTTATGGCTGTTTGTATCAATGTTTTCCTAGAGCAGAGCAATTGGCCATACATATGGTAAATGTCTACTTTGTCTTTATTTTCTAGACGTTGTTACAATTGTCTCTTGAACAAAAATAGCGCATATATGCTTAAGACATAAGTGATATTTAGCTTGTTTTTTTCCTGATTTTGGTGACGGTCACCAGCACATTCCTACTATGCAATATGTCAGACATTCAAGAAAAGTTGTTGAACACAATGGTCTATTATACACAACAGTTTGGCAATTGACATGTCCACAAAAAGTCAGTTTGGTATATTCCACACTGATATACATGTGCTACTCGTGTGACCTTCTTTCAAGGTCATTTGACTCCCCTTTTCACAATTTAATATCTTTTCTAAAATTTCATCTTTCCTCCTTTTTTCAATCTATTTATGTGAAACAGCCTCAATTATCTCATTATGAATTCAGTCAAATGTGTCTTGCAGAATGCCCATTTTAATCATTCAACCCTGAAATCTTTTTCTGCTTTCCCTTTATTTTCTTCCATGAAATGCTTTCAAAACCCTCTAGGGGACTGGCCTACAAAAGTTGAGGATTCTCACAGTGTTTAAATGAAAGGTGCTATATTTCTACACAGCAGGATTATTGTTCCCTTTTCTTTTCCATTTTGGGTTGCCCTGCCTGATCTGTTCTGCATTGTAAGTGCACTGGCCTTTTTTTCAATCTTAATTTTATTCACTTCTGGGCTTTCTTCCTTTTGGAGGGATATTAGGTAAGTGTTAAGTGAATGATAGGTGAGGGAATTATAAGGAAAGCCTCGTCACATAACTTCCCTTTTCACCTTTGTTCCATTTCCAGAATTTTCTATGGCCAGTTGGCTGAAGGCAGCCCTTACTTGATCTGTCCCTCCCCCCACAAACATTAGTGGGAAATGTAGTTTTCCTCTGAGCTTTCTTTCTGCCCAGGACTTGCCTAACCCAATCAAAGCAAACTGCAAAATTAAATTAATTTAACTTGTTCGTCTAGGCGTTTAATGTAATATTTTGACAGATATGCATAAACTGAACTCCCCAAATTGGGCATAAGGGAATCCAATTGATGGATTCAGATTCATTTCTGTTGGTAGAAATGTGGAGATTTGTAATCCATCAGCCCTTCTCCCTAATGCACCATTTAGATAGCTCATGCTGCCTTCTGTTAGCATTAAGTGCAAAGGCTTCAGCTTAAATAATATTAGGCATGTACAAAAATTAACAAATGCCAGACAGTTCCAAGTAAAGAATGGCACTAAGTCAACATGTATAAAAACAGCACAAAAATAGAAATGAACATAGATGTTGAGACAAAACATAGAGTTTTGTCTTTAACTTGAGTTCTTGGACTTTTTAGATTGTATGACAACTTGCAAAAAAAAGAAAAAAAGAATAATCAAAATCCCAAATGATGGGAGTTGTTGTGGTTGGAGATGGAGAGTGAGGAGGGCAGAAGAAAATTTAAGAGTTTCCTAATGTTTGTTCTATGTATATACTTCTTTTTCTAATTTTATGCCTATGGGTATGAATGTGTTCAGCATATTCTTTCAGGAATTCTTTTAACCTACTATTTGACAAATACTCAGTGCAAAGAGATAGAAACTAGAGCAAACTGTTGGAAAAGTTGGAAAAGTAGAGAATTCCATAATGCGTATTGAGGATCACAGTGCTCTAGAGCTGGGAGGAGTCTTCAAAATCATTTTGACCAGTCTTTTTTATTTTATAGAAAAAGAAACTAAGACCAAAAGATATAAAATGATATCTCCAGGTTACCTGGTGATTTAGTGTTAGAATCAGGAATTGAACTCAGATTATAGCGATATAAGATCAAAGACCCAGAGCAGAAACAAAACTTGGGAGTGATCTAGTTGATCTTAAACTAAGGGAGAGCCAGGGAACTCAAGGATACATACGGAGAAAACTGGCAGAGACATTGCAAATCCTGGTCTTTTGCTACTGAGCCATTCTATCAGGAGAGAGCTCTGTCACCCTAGTCCCCATCAAATCCCAGCTTGTATTGCATTAAAAGAACAATTCTATAGTATTTTAATGGTATTTAGTGTCCAATTCAGAGATAAAAAAAATATAAAGTTATCACAATGTAAAGGATCTGTGAGGTAGTATGAGCATTCATTTTAAGATTTTCACACCAGTGTGCTTGATTCCTGCTGAGCAAGCTAATGAAGCTCCTTATTTGGTGAATTCAAACACGACTGTTTCCTTGATAGAAAAGAATTTTTTTCTTGGTCAATCTACAACTTTTGGTGGCATTTAGTTTAAACATTTATGAGAATTTAAAATATTTCTCTAGTAATCTGAGGTTAAATACCTTTCAAATGATGTAAAAGATTCAATGCAATGGTCTAAACAGAGAAATCGTTACAAACAAATGAACCTATATTAAATTACTTTTTGTGCATGTTTATTCATATTGGAAGATAGCTTAAGAACCATATACAATTGTAGAATTGGAAAAAAAAAACCTTATAAATTTCCTATTTCAACCCACATTTTTATAAATAAGAAAACTAAGGTTCAGTTAGATGGAGTGTTATTATTAAGTTAGAGTTCATAGAGTTTATTTGTTAGAATGTAAGCTCCTTTAGATTAGTGGCTTTTAATGCCTAGCAAAGTGCCTGAAGCATCATAGGGGCTTCGTATTTACTGTTGATTGATGACTTGACTAAAAAACAAATCTTTTAAACTCTTGCCTAGTGCTTTTCTCTATATGCCATATTCCCACCCTTATAAAATAATTCTGAACTCATCACTTGCTTGACCTTGACATTTCTCATAATCTAATAAACAGGTAATTTTAAACCAATTATCCAAATGATTTATGAAAACACATTTATAATTTCCACTTCATGTAAAAATGAGATGAAGATCTAAATATTTTCTCGAATCTTCATGGCTTGTCAAATCTCTTCAGAGTGGATTTATTTGCAAAAAATAAAGCAATCTTAGCTGCCTTCATGGTATAGGATGAGAGGAGCCCCACCTTAGTAACAATCTGATGAACTAAAGGTGAATAATGTGAATTGCTAACCCCCTCATGGTTATTTGCACCATTTCCTCCAGTGCCAGCGTACGAAGACTCACAACCTTTCAGTGGAACTACATTTTACCCACCCCCTTCCCCTTAGTATCCAGAAAACCAAAAGGTGGATTCCTTAAGGATCCTTGACTTATCATGGATTGGGAATCACATTGCTTAATACAGTAGTAAGAGCTAATAATGAATAAGACACTGCACTAGGTACTGCAAAGTATGCTCCATTACATAGTCATGAGATAATAGATAAAGAGCTGAAAGGGTTATTCTTTATCATCTAGTGCCTTCCCTTTCATTTTGCAGATGAGGAAACTGAGTGTCGGAGAAGTTTAGCAGCTACAGTATGATTATTCAAGTGATGAAAACTCAATAAGTGATAAAACAAGATTTAAGTCCAAGTTCTCCAACTCCAAATCCAAACCTTTTTCTAATCACCAAGCTTCCCCATTGCTTATGAGGACCAAACAGTGTAGCAGCACTATGCATTGAATATTCATCCCTCATGTGGTGGACAAAGTGTGGACCTTAGATTCCCAGTCACCCAGATTCAAGGTCTGCTTCTGATGCATATTAACACTGTGATTCTGGGAAGGTCAACTAAGTCAGTGTTTCAAAAAACTCTATAAGATAATAAATTACACACAGTCGCTGATATGCATGGGTGGATGAAGTTTCCCTACGAGTAATTTCTCACATTGATGAAATCATACTTAGGTCTAAATGGTCCCTTCCTCCCATCCTCAAAAAACAAACAAAAAACCCCAAGTGATTAAAATATAGGAAGTCATAGAATAACATATTCTTACAATTAGAAAGAATCTTAGAAGCCATGATAGAAATATTAATTAGCCAAGAATTTCTCAAATAACATTTTCAGACAGGTAACCATCTATTCTCTGCTGGCTATTATGGCCAGGATCTGATTTAGTAATCCACTGTGATACTCTGATCATGCATATAACATGTTGAGCAGTAAAATTGGACTAGGGGCTTAGAGGGCCTGGATCATATTTGGCTAAAGCTATTTGGCTTGGCCTCTCAGGCAGGTCACAGTTCTACTGTCAGCCCTTTAAGCAGGCCTCATGTTTTACTGTGGTTTTCTCTGCAGCCTTTATCTCACTGTACTTGAAGGTTTCATTCTTTTATGTAAAACAGAAGTGAAACACTGTAGAACAATGAGATAAAAAGAGACGGGACAGCAAACAATAAAACCTTCAAGGACATGATGATAAAGGAAGGGAAGAAGAAGCATTGGGTTGTGGTCTAAATTGTTCATGGTGTTTTACAAGTTGTCTGAGTCCTGGCCAGGGGAAGTTTAGCCATCACCATCTGGCTGGCCTCAGTCCAGATGGAACTGGTCCAATCATGATTAGGGGAGCTATAGCACAACTGAGAAATAACCAAGTAAGTCACATTGTCCATGTTATGTTCTCAATCAATGACTGATCCATAGCAGCAATTAAAACCGTCATTATTTTGGGGGTGTGTAGGAAGGTGCTTGATGTATTGAAAGAAATACCAAATATGAAGTCAGAAGACTTGGCTTTGAATTTTGGTTCTACTTATAATTATTTGTGAAACTTCTGGCAAATGATTCTTATATCTTGGTCTTGGCTTTTTCTTCTATAAAATTAAGAGACTGCACTGGGTGACAGTTTCTTTCCTTCTCTAAATATGTGATACTAAATGATCTTTCCTCTCTCAGACTTAACAGTATTTTGTTTATGTCTTTTATTTTTTCTCCTGTTCTATTTTAAATTAATAGATTCTATGTATACATTTTATTTTGGTATTATTACAAATCTGTGATCCAACTGATCTTGCTCTTCCTTCAATCAATGGAAATCCACACTTTCCTGAGATACTAGTTCATAGATTTCTAAACAGAGGATCTACCCAAAGTGGTAGAGACCTTTATCTTGGTTTTCCTAAGAAATATATTGCAACCTGCTTCCTGTTAGCTGGGACTGTTTTTATTTATTTGTTTTTGTTTTTTGCCTTCTTTTTTATCTCCACCACTTAGTAAGTAGTAGTCACTTAAATGCTAGGTGACCAATTTATTATTTGCAGCTATCATATGCCTTGTCATCGGAGTTTGGGTCAAGTGAAACTTTAGTTCTTCACAGATTTAGATAACCTCAGATCCACAAACAAAACATTGGTGAGAAAAAGTATTTATAAAAATCATAGTTATTTGTATGGGCAATAGTAAGGGATTTTTGAAAGCAAGGAACAATTTCTTTTTTTCCATATCTTTTCTCTTTTTTCCCCGAATTTATTAAATGGTTTATTTTTAGCTTTCAACATTCACTTCCATAAGTTTTAAATTTTCTCCCCCGTCCCTCCCCAAATGGTGTGCAATCTGATATGGTTTCTACACATACATTCCTATTTAGCATATTTTTACATGAGTCTTATTGCATAGAACAATTATAATGAATAGAAAAAAAAACAATGAGAAAGACAAAAAATAAGACAAGAAAGAAAATAGCCTGCTTCATTCTGCATTCTGATTCCATAGTTCTTTCTCTGTATGTGACTGTCATTTTTCCATCATGTGTCTTTTCAAATTGCTTTAGGTCCTTGCATTTCTGAGAAGGGTTAAGTCTATCTAAATCAGTGCTCTAACACTGTGGTTGTTACCGTATATAATGTTCTACTGGTTCTGCTGCCCTCACTCAGCATCAGTTCATATAAGTCTTTCCAGGTTTCTCTGAAGTCTGCTTGCTCATCATTTCTTATAGTATTATAGTATAGTATAGTATTATATATTATATATTATTATAGTATAGCATAGTATAGTATTATAGTATTCCATTATATTCATATACCACAATTTATTCAGCCATTCCCCAGTTGATGTACATCCAGTTGATTTCCAGTTCTTGACTACCACAAAAAGAACTGCTATAACTATTTTTGTGCATATGGATCCTTTTTCCATTTTTATGATCTCTTTGAGATACAGCACTAGAAGTATTATTGCTAGGTCAAAGTATATGCCCATTTTTATAGCCTTTTGGGCATGTTTCCAAATTGTTCTCCAGAGCTGATTCAACCATTCTGGAGAGCAATGTGGAACTATGCCCAATTCACAATTTCTTAAGTATAATCCAGTGTACTCTCTTTCTCCTATTCATTTCTGGGTCTAATTAATTTTGCATTTGTAAGCCCTGTCCTCAATATATTACTGATGGATTAACTCAATTAGTCATCAAGCTGTGTATAATAGTAAAGCATGGTGGGAGCACCATGCAGACACCTCCACACCCTAGTAAGCTTAACTACTTTTTTTTTTTCTTGAAAAGGTATTAAAGCTATTTTTGATTGGTTAAGGATGCCAAGGTTCAATCTGTTGATATCACTTCCTGCTTGCCTGAGTATAAAACTGCAATGGTAAAGGGATTTGAAGATCTTCCATGCCCTTTGAACTTCCTGACATAACAGGAAGGGGTGTGGCAGGAAGGAGCCAAGGGCCTAGTAGGAGCTTGGCTGGAGCCAGCACAGGATGACTAGAAAGCAGCTGTGGTATGAACTCCTTTTTTTTTTTTTTTGAGCCAGCCAGAATTTCTGCTAAGGACTCCTGGTGAGGACTGCTGGGGACAGGAACTGTGGGGGGCCAGAGCTGCTGGGAGAGAGCTTCCTGGAGGCTGAGCAGATACCATGAGTGAAGAGAGGAGGATCTTTGCCTGCAGTAGTTTGTTCTGTTTTGAAGGCTTGAGAAAGTGGGAGTTTACTGCATTAACTATGTGTGCCAACTCAGTGGGTTCTGTGATGGCTTTGACTTTCTGGTTTTGGGACTCAGTTTTCTGGCATATGAATAAATGTTCTAGCTATGTCCCTCATGTAGAGAGCCTGTTAAATTTTGTGATTCATAACCATATTAGCAAATTTATAGTTACTGTGGGCATTATGAATACTACATTTTTGATACAACAACCGATAAGAGAGACTCTAGTCACTCTTTGTTGCTTGGATGGTAGAAAGCAGTGGGCAATTTGGGCAGCAACTCCACTCAGATGAATCCACTTGAGTTTGTCTTCCACATCTTCAAGATGTCCTCCATCTCTTTCTTGGGCAAAGTGAATCTCCTTTTGCTGATTGTTGAATGAATGTCTCATTTTGTTCAAATATCAAGGTTAAACTACTAGGCAATTGACCTGATTCAAGCCCCAGAAAATATACATAATAATATAGATAATAAATTTTCAATTGATTTGTTTTTTCCCTACATGTATTTTAGTCTAATCTCTTTTGCATTTGGGTCTCATTGAGGAAATTCCATAACATTGTGGAGCTTGAGGAAGTTAATATATTATCTAAAAGTCCTAGCATCTGAAGGATTAACCTATGTATTGAGAACCATTCTACTATTTGGATATTGTGGACGATATTCATCATGACCATGGCAAACAAAACAAAACAGAACAAAAAACCTGGTGAACATACATCTCCCTGTTTTGTTTTATTTCAAATTTTCAACATTATATGTAAATGACTATAGGGTCATTGAATGCAGATATCGCTTAGACTGAAGTGATTATTCTTGCACAATATAAATATATTCACAATATATTCCTTGTAGTAGAATTATTAAGGCAGTAATTTTTTTTGTTTTTTTTTTTTAATTTTTTTCTTTTTCTTTTTTTTTAAACAAATGCTTTATTAACTTCTGTTTTACATCATTCATTTCCACCAGATTTTGAGTTACAATCATTTCCCCCCCATTATTCCCCTACACAACCTCCCAGAATAGTAATCCCACGAGATATCGCTTCCTCTAATCTGCTCTCTCCCATACCTTCTCCCATACCCACATCGACTTTTCCATTAGAGGAAGGTGAGTCTTTGCATCCCAATGCCTGCACATCTTATCTCTCTATTACAAGCAAAAGAGTATTAGTAATAGTATTTATATATATTTGAAACATTTAATGTTATGACCTCAAATTTCAGATCCATTTCCTTCCTCCCTTGTCACCCATTCCCTCTTGGGAGATAAGAAATTCAGTATATGTTGTACATGTCTAGCTGTGCAAAACATTATCAAAGTAGAAATATTGTACAAGGCTGCTTATAATTCCCTCCCACTCATCGACCCCCCACCTGGTCCATTCCCTACATGATCCTGTCCCTCTTCTATAGTGGCTACTTCCAACCTCCCCTCACCCCAAGGATGCCTTCCCATCCATCATCCCTCCTCCCATCCCCCTTCCCCCTATCCTGCTGCAGGTTGAGATATCCCATTTAGTTTGTATGACATTTTCTCCCTGAACCAAATTCAATGTGAATGTGGTTTTGCCTTTTTAGCCTTCCTTATTCTCCCCCTCTTTTGCAACCACTTCCCCTTGCTTCTTCTGCATGGGATAGTTTATACTACCCTGTCTCTCCCCATCTCCTCTTGCCACTTTCCTCTCTCACCTCATAATTTCTTCCCTTGGGTATTCTCCCTTCCCAACAAATTCAACCTATGCCCTCTATCCATATACACACACATTCACATATGTATTCATATGACCACACACCCTTCTTTCATTATTTTCATAGTGTGAAAGATATCATCACTCACAGTTATTGCTTTTCCATATAGGAATGTAAATAGTTCAACTTTGATAAGTTCCTTTTGATTTCTTTTCCCTGATTACCTTCTCAGGCATCTCTTCCTTCTTCTGTCTGGGTGTCAAATTTTCTATTCAATTCTGGTTTTTCCCTCAAGAATGCTTGAAAGTCCTCTATTCCACTGAATGACCATATTTTCCCCTGAAACAAAATACTCAGTTTTGCTGGGTAGGTGACCCTTGGGTTCATTCCCAGTTCTTTTGCCCTCTGGAATATCCTATTCCATGCCCTTCGATCCCTCAGTGTAGAAGCTGCCAGGTCCTGGGCTATTCTGATTGTGTTTCACAATATTGAAATTGTTTCTTCCTGGCTGCTTGTAGTATTTTCTCCTTGATCTGGGGATTCTGGAACCTGGCTATAATATTCCTGGGAGTTTTCTTTTTGGGATCTTTTTCAGGAGGTGATCGGTGGATTCTTTCAACCTCTATTTTGCCCTCTGGATCTAAAACATCAGGGCAGTTTTCCTTGAGAATTTATTGAAGGGTGATTTCTAGGTTCTTTCCTTGATCATGGCTTTCAGGTAGTCCAATAATTTTTAAATTGTCTCTCCTGGATCTATTTTCCAGGTTAGTAGTTTTTCCTATGAGATATTTCACATTGCCTTCTAATCTTTCATTTGTTTGGATCTGCTTAACAGCATCTTGATTTCTCATAAAGTCATTAGCTTCTATTTGCTCCAGTCTAACTCTGAAGGAATGAATCTCCTCAGTGAACTTTTGAGATTCTTTTTCCATCTGGCAAATTCGACTTTTTAAGGCATTCTTCTCCTCATTGCCCTTTGGGGCCTCCTTTGCCATTTGAGTCAGTCTATTTTTTAAGGTGTTGTTTTCCTCAGTCAGGCTGTTGACCCTCATTTCATACTTTTCCTGCATCCTTCTCATTTCTCTTTCCAATTTTTCCTCCACTTCTCTTATTTGATTTTAAAGTCCTTCTTAAGGTCCTCTATGGCCTGTAACCCGCTCATGTTTTCCCCTGGGGCTTTTGGAGCAGGACTTCTGACCTCACAGTCCTTTTCCCGCTCTATGCCCCCAAAATAGGAGTCTAGGGTTGCATTTTTCTGTTTCCTTTGCCTTGCCATGTTGCCACTTAATTACTTGACTTTTGGGCTTGTTGCCACACTATGGCTTTAAGGCCAGCTAGAGGAATTTTCGTCCCGAACGTGTGGGGGGCAACTTCTGTTTCTGGCAAGCTGTAAACCCACCCACGACTTCCACCCTAGATCACAATCCAGATCCAGGGAGGTTAAAGCAAGAGCGATTACCCCCCAAGACTGATTGCTTGATCTCCCTACAAATTTGCAGGCTGGGAGCGGTAGCTGCCTCTGAAAACTACAAAATGGCGTTTTTTCTCAGCGGCTTCTAGCCCCCAGGGGAGGGAGCCGATGCATTCCCTAATACCAGTCCCAAAGTCCATAGGACACTAACCTCTTACTTTGTCCTAGGCAAGTCTATGTTGATAATTCTGTAGTCGCCACAGCTCCTGGTCTTCTGGGGTTCCTCCAGCTGGCTGCTGGCCCTGCCGCCCTGGGGCTAAAACCTCGGCTCATGCGGACCTGGGCTCGGCTCGGCTAGGCTTCTGCCCTCTGCGCGCTGCACGCTGCCAGGTCCCAGACCACTGCGCTGGTCCTTCCTGCAGGGCTGCTGGGCTGTCCTCAGTGGGAGTTTAGCTTCTCTGTGTCGTTCTGTGGGTGCTGGGGCTCCAGAAGTTGTACAGAGTCCCCTTTTACATCGTTTGGGGGGAATCTGGGGGCAGAGTGGCTTGGATGAGCTGTTTCAACTCCGCCATCTTGGCTCCGCCCCCCCTTAAGGCAGTAATTTGATCCTCACTACATAGAAAATGATTTCATATATTTTCATAGACAACAAATAATTGGGTATTGTACTATCTGCATCTTTCAAAAACTGTGTAATTGTAGATATAGTCTATTGTGATTTACAAACCCTGTCTATTCACTGATAATAATTTTATCAAGTATATTCTTGAAATGGGTAGATATCCTACTCATATAATTTTGAAAATGTAGTCATAAGGGTCAGTAATTATAAATGTTCCCTTGATTACCATTTTCAATCTCCTATTCTTATTGCTTCCCTTTTTTTTGTTTTCTTCCCTCATTAGATTTCCCAACATTTCCAAAATTATGTATCCAGAATATTTTTGCGGTTTGTGATTTTACTGTTCATGTCAATGTCTTCACTTAGCAGATCAAGGACTACCATTGAGGATATTGTAATATTCCTACCATTTTCTTCCATTAATAGTCTTGGAATGTTATGGCTCTTTTATCTTTAGTGGCACACACTATCTTTAGGTTCACTTCAGCTTTTTCTATCTTTCTCTTTTATGGAACAAAGACCTCCCGAGCCATCAAAGTGTTCTCCAATGGAACAACAAAGGTAAAAATCATATAGAATGGTGTATGATGGGGTAGCAAATTACATCAGTATTGAGAATACTCATATAAATGAAATCATGGATTCATAGAAGTATTGAATTATACTCAGTAAAGTAGACCTTTCAAACTAGGTACTTAGGAAGCAACATCTGACCTTTACATGAACCATTTATATAGCTCAAAGTTTTAACCTTTATCTCACATTTGGGGTGAAAAAAAAGTCATCCTATTTCCAATGTTCTTAGTTGGTTTATGTTTCTAATAATGCAAATATAAACCTCTTTGAAGGGCAAAATAACAGGTTGGAGAATTTGATTACACTTTTCAGTCATGAACATTATGCTTAAGAAAATGTAAGATTGTCTAATTGCATATGGTTTTAATCTTATTCAGACAAAAAAAGATTTCCTCTCTGATTATCTTTCTTAGCTTCCCTTTTTTTCCCATTTCTTCTAGCTAAGTAGCTAGAGAGCTGGATTCAAATCTGGCCTTGAGCATTCAATATTTTTATGACCCTGGGCAACTCTCAATCACTGCAAGTATAAAATGAGAATAATATTAGCACTTACCTCACAGGGTTGTTCAGAGATTCAAATGAGGTCATCTTTCTGAAGTACTTATCATAACACATAGTAAAACATAGTAAATATTCGCTAAAATATTTCTCTCTTTCTCTCTATCTCTGTCTCTGTCTCTCTGTCTCTGTCTCTTTCTCTCCCCTTATTCCACTCTTTTTTCCCTCTCCTCTTTCCCTCCTCTCTTCTCTTTCCCTCTCCTCTTCTTTATCTCCCATTATTTTCTCACTTATATCCCAGTTGAACCAGTATAGTTAACTTCAGTGTATTTATCAGTTTGTAGAAACCTGATGATTTGGCAAAATAGTTGACTATTGCATCCTCTCAGATTCACAGGATTCTAGATCACAATATCATGTAGGAAGAAATCTTAGACTCATGATGCTGAGGATTGGTAAAGGTAGAAGAGATTTCAGATGAGCAAAATGATAAACCTGGCTTAACTGTATAACAAATATCCATTAAATATCACTAAAATCAAGACACCAGGCTAAGATATATTTCAATAAAATATATTGAATACATTTGGATGCATCGTCTATAGTACTTTATCTTATTGGTACTGTGGAATCGCATGGACAGGCTTGTCTAGGTTATCATGGAATACCAATACATACTCCATGCTGATAATTTCATATGTAGTCTTAAAATGATACAGATCAGAAGTAGAGGATAATTTTATAAATGTGGCATCCCATCTTCTACTGATGGAAATTAGCTCACTGCGCTTCTTCAATTTACTTAGTGGTGAGATGTTTCTGGCATCCTGTTCCTTCATTCTTGAGCAAGAGAATGCTGGGTATCAGAAGAGGAGAATAAATATGTCTCCAAAGAAAGTTGTGCTTCAGCTATGCTCTTTGTGATACAAGGTGGGGGGGGGGAGGGAAATATGTTAATTTTATTTTAACTCCTTCTTTACCATCTTTCCTTTCTCCTTCTTCTTCCCTTTCTCCTTTTTGTTCATTATTCTACGTTGTATCCTAGTTATACCAGTATTTTTCTAACAATTTTTTATGCCTCATTCCACTTTGTTTCTCTGCCTGGATTTAACTTCATGAAACAAAAATGACTCCCCCAGGATAAGGTTATCAATTCAAAACTTACCACCAAGCTTCTAACTCTAACCTTGATTGACAGCACCTCAGCCTCCTCACTGTTCTGATTGGATGGAAAGCCAACTACCAAACCCCTCCCAGTGCCTTTTCTTTATAAGGTGCAGAAATTGGAATCTCAGTTCACTCCATATTGCCTCTACTCCTCTGTCTGGTTTCGATTCCACACAAATAGATACCCTCATGCCAGATACCTTCTGGTGTCTCCATCAACCAACCCACCATCCCCAGTGCTTACCTGCCTCCCTTCATTTGTTTTCCCCCTTTAAATTGTAAACTCTTTGAGAGTAAGGAATACCTTTCTTTTTATTTATTGTATTCCCCAAGTTTAGCATGGGGTCTGGCACATAATAGATACTTAATGAATGTTTATGTTGAATTGGGTTGAATACCTCACTCATCCACTCTGTAATCACACCTATATTTTATAGCTCCTGAATTCATATGGCTAGATGTCAGATAGTCAAATATCCATACAGATTTCTGGTATATTTGTCATGTCCCAGGAATTCCCACCTTTGTCAACTTCTGGAACTTTGCAGCCTGCTGTGTAAAACTAATCCTGCCTTGGGGGTAGTGAATTTCCACTTAATTTCTGCTTCCCTGACATACTCCACAGGCCCATCCCATCTGCCACTTAAGGGACCCTGCTGACATTTCAAACCCATGGCATTGACAATCATGCAAAGCTTTCAACTTCTATTGGGAGACAATGGGATGATCAGACATTCATGTGGACATTCATTTCCTCGGGGTAATTAGGGTATATGATCATAATCTCCTCTTGAGCATATGCATTTCCAACTACCTAAAATTGGGCAGTAAAGCTTCAACTTTTGGCACAAAATTTCCTTGGAGCTCTCTAGCTCCCTTCCTATGCTTTCCCCCAACATATTGTAAAACTGATTAAGTATTCCTTGTGTTGTTGGGCTAACCCTTGCCCTGACATGTTGCTAGAGAGAATGAGATAATGTTTAATGAGATAAGCTTTCCAAACCTAAAAGAATGGTATGCAGGTGTTGTTTATGTCTTTGTGTTTTCTTTTTGTTTCTCTCATTGTCTCATTCTTCTCATCCTGTTTGATGGCATTAGGAAGAAATAGTCTGGAGGCAAGGCTCTACAATGCTATTATTTTTTAATGTTTCATGTCTGGGAGACAATTTTGCAAGTGGCTAAAATAATGTCTGTTCTATTCAGATAAGATGTTGTTGTTGTTGTTGTTGTTGTATGACCTTTTGGGATATTATATTCCTCTTCTCCTCCCAGTGCAACCCCTCTCCTCCCAATTTAATAGATGAAGCTTTTCTACTCTGAAGAAAGAGAAAAAGGCTCATCAATTGGTTTGAAAATGTCCCTACCACTAGGCCCTTTTCTTTCATTACACATGAGCAATTTGGGGATCACACAGTCATACACAGGACAGTGAACAGTACATGGGCGTCATGTGTACAAGCATCTTTTTGATAGCTTTCCTACCCCAAAGGGACAGATAACTGAGCATTAGATAACCTGAAAGATAACTGGGCATTAGATGGCCTGAACCCAAGTGCTTTATTTTTATTTAAGTTTCCAAATGATCGATTGCCTTTAAAATCTTAAGGTTAGCTGCTAGTAAGGGTGACTCAGTTCTTAATGGTAGCAACTTTTTTAAGAGAATCCAAGGGTTATGCTTGGCAACCTTTAGCTATTTCCAGATTTCTAATTAACCTTCTGTTATGATGACCTTTTGAATTTCAGTCCTAGACACTTAAGGCGTAATTTTATGCAGTGTTAAAAGATCAGGTAGGTAACCCTTGAATTGGTTCTAAGTAAATTTTGCAAATGCAAATGTACAGGAAAATCAAAAGGTGGATTTTCCGTTTTGAATTAATCTGTTTGATTAATAAACTGCTATTAATAGGTTGGGGTGCAAAGAGTTGGCCCAATGCTTCCCAGACTTATGTTTTCATAAGGATTCAAGGCATGACCTAGGAGCCCATAGAAACTGTGTTTCCCAAGACCAAGGAACTGTTTCATGACCTTGAAGGAGACGTTAGTATTTCTATTTAAGTCATTACATTTTCAAACATTGGAACTGCTCAGATTTAGTTCACTGAACAAACCAATCACTTAGAATGTTAAAGAGCATGGCTCCAGCCTCCTGGAGATAGCTCTTCTGTAATTGAGCTCTCGTTTGCATGGCCTGTCTACCTTCCCTGTTAAATATGTTTTTTTTTTTTCGTGGATTTTCTCTTGTCAGCCTACATTATGAATGCAGCTGATAGAACAAACAGAAACACCCCATATTGGAAATTCATTCTCTCCAAACTCATTTGAAACACATGCTGACAGTATCAGTCTGCAAGTATCTCTGAAGAACAAAATTTTTGACCTGAAGAGCATTTAAGTGATCACCAAATAATTTCCATATTTTATTAATGAGAAAACTGACACCACAAGGAGGAAGTGACTTCTCCAAGGTCATACAGAGAGTGGGAAAATTATTAGTAGAATCTAGGTCCTCCAGTTCATGTTCTAAGAAACTAATTTGCACAATCAAACAGTGTTTTCCTTGTAATGGCCTACTAATCTTGGTGTTTACACTTTGGCTTTTATTTTGTTTTATTGTTCTTGAGTTTATTTATTTATTTTTGTATGGGGGGCAGGTTTAGAATATGTGTCTGCACATGCACATGTATTCATACATAAATATGTATGCATATCTATACATAAGTATATATGCATCTGTGAATGCATATGTATTTCTATACATATAGGTGTGAATGTGTGTATGTGTGTATAAATTTGTGCTTTCCCTCAACCACATTTGAGAAAAAAAAAAATCCAGGTTACACTTAAATTTGGGGAATGTGTGCAGGTGTATTTTCTACTTTTTAAGTGGCAAGTTATGTCCAGTTGGGAATAAGTGACTAGTATGCAGAATGCCTCAATTGGAATATAGAAATTCCATCAATTGGTGGAACAAAAAGATGGAATATTTTTTTGCACTGATTTAAACTGTTTTTGTATTGGGGATCCTTAAATCACATTATCTCTTTGGGAAAGTTGCACATAAGTAAGATAATCCGTATTGTAATTTTTTTTTCTTTTGACATATGAGACAAAAGTATGGCAAACAGATCTTGGTTTGACTTTGTACCAAATCAGTTTGTGATTAAATCATTCACAAGGAGTCAATACAGTTGATTGTTCAAGTGAAAATGGCCTCATGATTGCTACAAATCATCAGATTTTTCTGTGACAGATTTTACTACTAAGATAGAGAGATATGATTGGAGTCTTGATATTGGGCATCTGTGTAGATTATTTGTTCAGTATTCATATCGGTACTTCTATGAGTTCAGATGACAATTTCCAGCTTAACCGTTACTATTTTAATTTTGCTCTGTCATTGTTACTGTTCATATTATTGTAAATACAAAGTTAGATAGTGTTAAATATGCTTTATAATTTACAGTAACTTTATTTTGGCAATGCAATGAATAGAGTTAGTCTGTGTTTGTGTCTATACAATAAATGACTTTTCTAAGAACCTTAGCATTTTGCTGTGCTCGCCTGAATTACTCTGGGACATCTAGGAGTGTTGGACCTGGAGTCAGGAAGACTCATCTTCCTGAGTCAGTCTATCCTCAGACACTTATTAGCTGTGTGACCCTGGGCAAGTCATTTGCCCCAGTTTCCTCATCTATAAAATGAGCTAAGGAATGAAATGGCAAACCACTCATGTATCTTTGGCAAAGAAAACCTCAGTTGGGTCACAAAGAGATGGGCATGACTGAAAATGACTCAATAACAACTTGATTTACTCATGATGAAAAAAATTGATTGGAAACATTTTTCCCTGACCATATAGAAAACAAATAAGGTCAGTTCAAGTACTGTGAATAGTGCAAAATTCCAAATATGCAAATAAAGAGCTTTAATGTTTGGTTCATTTTGACATTGCATTGGTAGAAGAAGCAATAAAGAATATAGAAGAAATGGGTAAGGAGTAACATAGAAGACTGCAAATAGGAAAAAAATGTTTCTAATTATCTATATAATGCAGTTGAGGTCCTGGCATAAAATGCTAAATCTTACTGATGAATCAAACTAAAGAGAAAAAGAGAAAAAAAGGGTAAAACTAAAGAACTGAAAACAATTAAATGGTTTTGCAAACATTTCTAAAGCTCCTATGTATTTATTTGTGTATGCACTGTATATATATATATATATATGTATATGTACATATGTTTGTATGTGTATACATACACATACATATATACATATGCACATATAGGAGACAGAGGAAAGAGTTGGGAGAGAGAGAGAGAGAGAGAGAGAGAGAGAGAGAGAGAGAGAGAGAAACAGAGAGATGGCAGAATAGCCTGGAAAGAATGTTGCTTCAAAAGTTCATTTTCAAAAGTTCATTTTCATATACAGGGCTTAAAAATCTTGCACATAAACTAAATTCAGTTAAAAAGTGAAAATAAAAGAAAAATCAAATATCACAGGACTTAAAGCAGATTTCTTAAGAGCTATGAAAAGACAGAAAGGGGGAGACATTTTCATTGAAAAACAATGTTTGAAACTACTGATGTAGAATTTTGGCAAAAACATAGACTAATAGAAAAATTAAAGCTTGAATTTAAAAAGATAATAAACAGACAATAGTCATTTTCCATGGATTAGCTGATCAGAAAGAATCATAGTGTGAGAGGATGATACTGTTTTTAAAAGGGAAAGACAGACCCAGAAACATTTAGATCCGATAGTATGCCTTTTGCATGGCAGATTTAATGTAGGTTAAGTTGACTTTTCTAAATCTTTGATTTTTAAAATGGGACCTTTAATTGTAAAGTATATGAAGTATCTTTAATGGTATTTCTATATAGTCTGTAATTAGAATCAACATAAATGCTTTCGTCAGGAAACAAACAAACAAAAACCACCCTGTGTGTTCTCAGTGTTGATTACTCATAGAAACCTTAGGGAAATACTATTAAATTGTAAATACTTGGAAGGTGAGTAACATGGTTTATTCATTTACCTTGTACCTTGTACATTGTATGTTAGATTAATTAGTAGATATTTTCCAGGAGAATTGAAATGCTGAGTTCTAAACCCTGAGATTTTGAAAGAAAGTTAGGCTGAATAACAAACTAAATAGCAGACAAGTGCCTATCCTATCTCTTTTTACTGTGGGCCAATTGAAGGCCACTTTTTTTTCTAATATTCAACCAATCAACCAGTCAAAAATAATTAAGCACCTGTTTGTTTTGAATGGCAATATGATATAGTGGGGAAGACAATGGACTGGAGTTAGGAACACCTGGGTGCAAGTTCTACCTTTGAACACATTAGTCAAATGAACATGTGTTCATATAGTCATTAGTCTGGACACCAGGAGTTCAAAGGGGCATCTGACCTGAGAGAATTTCCTCTAGTGATTAAATCACAAATTTGAATCCATTACAACTATTTACCTGGCACTATTTTAGATACTATGGTAGATACAAAACAAGTAGGGTATCCAATCTCTCCTATCAGGATCTCTCCATTCGGAGAGACATAACTAATACATAGACATATTACATATTAAAAGTTTGGAATGGGATTTCTTTTTATTGAATATGTTTTTTCAGTCAACAACAACAAAAACAAAAGAAATGGAAGCATTCTGGGAAGATCTATTCTGTTAATTACTCAAATACATTCAGTTCTTTGAGTAAAAGCAAGACTACTGAAAAGTAGTAGAAATAGTTGGGAATACTGAATTATTTATGTTAAACAGCTTTAGCAATGACTGAATTGCAAAGATTTTCACCATCTAAAATAAAAATCAATTTGTAGTTGAGGTTCTCAGTTATCATTTGTGGTCAAAAGAAAAGAGAATTTGAATTTTAAAGGGCAAACTAACTTGAAAAACATTTTCAAGCTATCTCAACCAGAAGAAAATATTAAAGGGAAAATTACTTCCTTTTTTGTTACTTAAAATGAAATCAGTTCTATAAAAAAATAAAAAGGAACTCATTCAAAATTCACTGAGGGCTATTAGACCTATATTCTAGGCACTAGCTAAGGTGCTGAGGAACAAATAAAATAATGTAAAATACCTTTACTCATTGGAATATTAACAACTGGGAAATTAGGAAAGACTCCTTAAACCATGTGGCATCTAAATTCAGCTTTGAAGGATACAGAGGAACTATGTAGTGCAAATAATGAGGGAGAACATTCTAGACATGTGGGAAAACCTATGCAAAGAAACAGAAGTAATAAAAGAAATGTTGTGAACTAGGAATAACAATAAGGCTACTTTGGCTAGTATGTAGAATTAATAAATAAGAGTAAAGTGTAAACTGTCAAAGAAATTAGACTGAAATCAGATTATGAAGAACTTTAAATGTCAAATAGAAAAAAATAACATAGCTTCTCATAGAGGCAATAGGCAGCTACTGAATTTTTCTGTACAGAAGAGATGATCTGGCTTAGGCTTTAGCTATATTTGTCTGTTACTTGTGTAGAGAAATGGTGTCAAATTCAAATAGAAACAGAAAGCTACAGACCATATAGTGACTTAGAAGGTCACAAATTAACATTATGACTTTATCTATGTTGTATTGCAATCTTATTTAATTTTTAGAAGTTTTATAGTGATATTTTAATCTGGTTTTGCCATTTTTTTCTGGCAGTTTGCTGTGAATTTGACACCTCTGTTGTACATGAACTAGAGAGAGATTGACTTGAATAGAGGAAGGCCATTTAGGAAGCCATAACAATAGTCTAGGCAAAAATTATTAGGGGCATCAACTAGCATGACTGTGGACATGAGGGAAAAATAAGAAAAAATTCATGGAGGAGAATTGACAATATTGCCTATGGAGTCCAAATGAAAGTGAAAGTCAAAGATTAGGTGACAAATTTGAATGACTAGAAGAATGATGTTGCCTTTTGACAGGAAAAGGAATATGAGGAGGTGGATGGGTTTAAAGGGAAAGATAATACATTCACTTTGGGGAAGATTAAATTAAAGAAGTGTATGGTTTGCCTAGATTGAAATATGTAGCTGGCAAATGTGTATATGGGACTGGAAGTCAAGAAGTTATGAACATGAAATGTTTAGATTTACTCACATTTGTAACAATGATAGGTTAATCCATCAGAGCTAATGAAAACACTCAAAGATAAATATGTATAGATAGATAAAAATCTATATCTATATCTATATATCTATATATACAGAGAGATGTATAGATATTTTATATAGATACAGAATAAAAGAGGAATAAGAAAAGAATTGTAGGGTGCAACCACACAGGACTATGAGAGTATGATTATTCAATAAGACTAAGAAGGATCATTTTAAAAGAAGCAAGAAGAGAACCCTGGCAAGATCTCAAGAAAATCCCCAAGGGGTGAAATTATGAGGTGAGAGAGGAAAGTGGCAAGAGGAGATGGGGAGAGACAGGGTAGGGTAAACTATCTCATGTAGAAGAAGCAAGGGGAAGTGGTTTCAAGGGGGGGGAAGAATAGGAAGACAAAAAGGCAAAACCACATTCTCATTGAATTAGATTCAGGGAGAAAATGGCATACATACTAAATGGGATATCTCAACCTGCAGCAGAATAGGGGGAAGGGAGATGAGAGGAGGGATGATGGATGGGAGGGCATCCGTGGGGAGAGGGGAGTTTGGATGTACCCACTGTAGAAGAGGGACAGGATCAAGTAGGGAATGGACCAGGTGGGGAGTGGGATGATGGGGAGGGAATTATAAGCAGCCTTGTACAATATATCTACTATGGTAAAGTTTTGCATAGCTAGACAGGTACAACATGTACTGAATTACTTATCTTCCCAGAGGGAATGGGTGACAAGGGAGGAAGGGAATGGATCTGAAATTTGAGGTCTTAAAATTAAATGTTTCAAATATATATAAATACTATTATTAATACTCTTTTGCTTGTAATTGGGAGATAAACGGTGCAGGCATTGGAACACAGAGATTCACCTTTCTCTAATGGAAAAGTCGAAGGGGGTATGGGAGAAGATATGGGAGAAAGCAGGATGGAGGAAGCAATGTCTTGTGGGACTGCTATTCTGGGAGAGTGGGTAGGGGAAAAACAGGGGGGGGAAATAATTGTAACTCAAAATCTGGTGGAAATGAATGATGTAAAACAGAAGTTAATAAAGCATTTGTTTAAAGTAAAAAAAAAAAGGCCTAGTGTCTCTGCATGCAATGATAGACCATATGCTCTGCAGCTAGACCATAAACTCTGAAGTATAATATTCTGTGCTCCTTTTGTATTTCCCATAACAATTAGCACAATGTTTTATACATATTTAACATATTGATTAAATGGAAAAAGTACAAAATTTCTACTATCAAATGAGATAATGCAAACACTTTGCACACCTTAAAACAATAAATAAATGCTAGCTACTAAAAAAAAAAAAGAAAATCCACAAATGAGAGACTATATTCAGAAGGAGGTAGAAAAGAGTTCTGACTGTATTCTTAGAAGAAAAAAGTAATTATGTTTAACAATAAAGAGATCTTTGAAGGGGTGGAGCCATGATGATGGAAAGAAAGCAGGTACTTGATTGAGGTCTTCCCCAAATTCCTTCAAATGCCTGAAAAAATGACTCCAAACAAATTCTAGAGCAGAAGAACCCACAAAATGACAGAATGAAGTGCATTTCCAGTCCAAGCCAACCTGGAAAGTTGACAAGAAAGGTCTATTGTACTAGACAGGGAGAAAAACCCAGTCCAGTGTGGGCTGTGCTAGTATAGACCACACCCCACCAGCACCTGGAGTAGCTCTCAGGAGACTGAATCACTGGCAACTATGGCAGTTTCCAGACCTCTCAACCCATAAACACCAAAGACAACTTGGAAAGTTAGTAGGAAAGGTCTATTGGGCCTGGGTGAGAGCGGAACAAGATCCAGACTGGCCCCAAGCCCAGGGTGGCATTGGTGGCAGCAGCAGCAGTGACTACTTCTGGAGCTCTCAGTTCACAGATGGTGGGGGTGCGGTATAGAATGACTTATCAGTGGGGCATTGCAGTGATCTCTTTGCTGGTGTATTCTCTTGCTTTGCCATGCTTGTATCTGGGTGGCAGTCCTGTGGCAAAGAGAAACAGTGGAGCTTTTGACTGTGGTGGAGAGGAAATCCTCCTCACAGTTACAAGGCAGAAAAAAGTGCTTGTTGTCACTTATTAACCAGAGCATGGACCAGGAAAGGAGTAAACACCTCTCCTTTGATCATCCAAACTTGGAAGAGCTGAAAAATTGTTTTTTTTTGCTTTTTTGGAGGGCAATTGGGGTTAAGTAACTTCCCCAAGGTCACACGGCTAGGTATTGTTTGTGTGTGCGATAAGTGTCTGAGGTCGGATCCGAACTCAGGTCCTTCTGACCCCAGGGCCCACGCTCTACTCACTGTGCCACCTAGCCGCCCCGAAGAGCTGAAAATTTAAGGACCCTAGAAGTATCTCTGAAAAAAGCTGCCAAAATTCATGAAGCTTGGGACAGTTTGCCTCCTGTAATAGTAATGGAATTTAAAGATCCCCCTATATTGGTTTGGTTTTCAGGTTGAATGAATTCACAGAGCCTGTGAATCCCACTTGTGGGATGGACTTGTTGATGTGAAAAGAGAGGGCTGAACTGAGAGGAGCTAGTGCCATGGATTTAGAGAGGCACAAGCAGAGGAAGAGAGGCAGAAGAACTTTCGGAAGCAGCATCATGGAGGCAAAGAGAGAGAGAGAGTGGATTGCTGAAGGCCGATTCAAGCTGCCCAGGTCTTTTGAGAGCTGCCACCCGGATCTGCCAAGGACTGAGGAGACATGGCTGTGATGCCATGTATTTTTTCTGTCTTTTTTTATGTTTCTCCAGATTTGTCCAATGGTGAAGGACAGTGCTGTTGTTGCAGAGGTTCTGAATCCTTGCTGTTGGCTCAAGGGTCCTGAGACTGTTCTGCAGACAGAGTGAATTACATCTGCTGGTGGACAGTGCTGGAAGCAGAGTCCGACCTTAAAAAAAGAGCTAAAAAGTCAAATAATTGGCTGGGAAAATGAGCAAACAGCAGAAAAAAATCAGACTATAGAATCTTATTTTGGTGATGAGGAAGATCAAAATGTAACAACCAGAAGAAGAAAACAAAGTCAAAGTTCCTCCATCCAAAGCCTCCAAGAATAAAATATGAACTGGTCACAGGCCATGGAAAAGCTCAAAAAGATTTTAAAAATCAAGTCACAGAAGTAGAGGAAAAATTGGGAAAAGAGTGATGAAAAAAATCATGAACAATGAGTTGCTGAATGTTCTCCTTGCTAAAGACCCTCTAGGTCCACAAGTTCAGCTCTTTGACTGAATCTAAACATCACAGAACAGATCCGCTTAATAAAAGGTTTTGTTCTGTAAAACATGAACTGGGTTAAAAGACACACCCAAGGACCTAGAAGGCCACATGTGCCGTCAAGGCTGAAGATTCTTCACCCCTGCTAGACATTTCCTAGCTGTGTGGCCCTGAGTAAGCCACTTCACCTCTTATTGCTTATTTCCTCATCTCTAAAATGGGGATAATACTGACACCTACTTCCTTGGGTACTAGTGAAAATAAAATAATATTTGTGAGACACTTTGCGAACATTAGAGCACTTTGTGTATTGCTTTTAGCCAGTCATTCAGTCATGGCTGAGTCTTTTTGACCCCATATTGGGTTTTCTTGGCCAAGAGCAGTTTATCATTTCCTTCTCTTGAAAGCACTATATATAGATATAGATATAGATACAGATATATGCTAGCTAATATTAATAGTAGTATTATTAGAATTATAGCTAAATAGTGTTTTAGAATTCATGTGGTCTACCTCCTGCCAACTCCTGCATTTTAGAGCTGAGTAAACAGAGGCCCAAGATTCAAATCCAGGCCTTTTTCCTCCAAATTCAGTACTTTTGAGTTTACTTGAACTGTTATACAATCATTTCTTTCCAATTTCATAGATTTGCACTAATCCCTTTACTGGTTTGGACTGCTTTAATCATGCTTGACCTATTAATTGTACGACTCTAGGCAAGTGAATACATATCAGCCCCATTTTCTTCATCTCCCAAAACAGAAAATATAATAAAACCTACCCCCTCCCCAGGTTCTTGTGAGAATCATATGAGATAATCTATGTGAAGTACTCTGAAACTATTACAATGTTATATAAATGTTAGTTATGGTTGTTGACATTGCTATTGTTCCATTGACACTCAGCAGGAAGGAGCATAAGCACAAAAGTTGAGAGTGGGAATATCTATTCAAAACAACAACAAAAGGAATTTTTCTTATAAGGATATAAGCTCCTTGAAGTCAGAGACTCTTCTGCCTTTCCCCCACCCCCTCCAGGATCTGACACGTATAGAATACTTAATGAATGCTTCTCAAAGTATTGCCTGACTGATATTTGCTGTTCTCAGTTAGCTTCTTTCTTCATTGTGCCTCATAACAGCTTATAATAACTAGCATCTACATCATCTCTATAGTGTGAAAAGTGCTTTACATGCTGTCTCCTTTGATTCTCCCAACAACCCTGTATGCAAGTGTTATTACTATTTCCATTTTATAGATAAGGAAAATGAGATTCAGAGAATTTATGAGACTTGTGACTTGCCCAGGGTCATATAGTTAATAAGTACCGGATGAAGGATTCAAATCCAGGTCTTCCTTACTTAAACTCTAGTGCTTTATTATAGCACCTTTATGTGATGCTTGCATGGGCCTTAACATATACTGAAAGAGACCACTCAAAGCATTCCTTCTAGACAATGTAATGTGTATGAGTGAGTAGAGTATTTTTTCTTCATTTGAGCTACCATTGGTAGTGACTAGTTTAGCAGTCCAACTTAGGCTATATTTAACCACAGGGATCTGTAACCATTTTATTATTAAGCATTTATGTAGCATTTTATAGCTCACAATGTGTTTTACAGGCACAATGTTAGTTGATTTTTTCCCCTTTATAATCTCTCTGGGAAACAACATCAATGTTTTCATCTCCATTTGTATAAACATGGAGAAAAAAGGGAGGCCAGAAGAGGCTAAGTGACTGTCATAAGGTCAAATGGCGAGTTAATATCGACAAAAAGGGATTAGTGTTCATGGTCCCTGAATTGGCAGTCTGTTTTTGAGCTCACTGAGGCACATTGCTGCTGCTCCCTCACTGTTTTGATGAATGTCTCTAGGGATTATTGCTTGGCAGCTCAAAGAATGATGAGCTTATGAAGTGAGGAAACATAGCACACTTAAGGAAGAGGCACTGATAGCATCTTTTAAGGCGGGCAACTGTTATTGCACATTTAAAGTAGAAACCTGAGTAATACAAGAAAAAAGGGTTTATTGGGGGGAAAGAGATTATAACAATTCCATTTCTTTGTAGATGGCAACTGAAAGTGCATTTTAAAAACTTGTATGACATGGTAATTTAGTTTATGTGAGATGATTTGAGTACACAAAATGATCTCATGTTGCCATAAATCTCTTGGTCTTGTTTAATATTCAGAATTTATGATATGGCTTTGATAGAAAACGTATGTAATTCAGAGTAAAATCTCCATCTCTCCAAACTATCCAAACAAGAAAGCAAAAAGGAAATGATGAAATCAGTCCAAACCAGTAAAGGGATTAGTGCAAACCTATGAAATTGGAAAGAAATGATTGTATAACAGTTCAAGTAAACTCAAAAGTACTAAATTTGGAGGAAAAAGGTCTGGATTTGAATCTTGAGCCTCTGTTTACTCAGCTCTAAAATGCAGGAGTTGGCAGGAGGTAGACCACATGAATTCTAAAACACTATTTAGCTATAATTCTAATAATACTACTATTAATATTAGCTAGCATATATCTATACCTATATCTATAGTGCTTTCAAGAGAAGGAAATGATAAACTACTCTTTGCCAAGAAAAACCAATATGGGGTCAAAAAGACTCAGCCATGACTGAATGACTGGATAAAAGCAACACACAAAGTTCTCTAATGTTTGCAAAGTGTCTAACAAATGTTATTTTATTTTCACTAGTACCCACGGAAGTAGGTGTCAGTATTATCCCCATTTTAGAGATGAGGAAATAAGCAATAAGGGGTGAAGTGGCTTACTCAGTGTCACACAGCTAGGAAATATCTAGCAGGGGTGGGGAATCTTCAGCCTTGAGGGCACATGTGGCCTTCTAGGTCCTTGGGTGTGTCTTTTAATCCAGTTCATGTTTTACAGCACAAAACCTTTGATTAAGGGGATCTCTTCTGTGATGTTTGGATTCAGTCAAGGACCTGGACTTGAGGACCTACATGGTAACATATGGCCTTAAGGCTACAGGTTCCCCACACCTGGAAGCTATAGTTGAACTCAAGTCTTCCTGACTCCAGGTACAATGCTTTATCAACTATGCTGTCTAGTTGTCTCTATGATTCTATGGCTAGATTACAATCATGAATAGATCTGAACTAGGAAGAATGAACTTTAAGCTATTTGCTTTTATAGAAGATGCCTTAGTATCAACAACAATTTTTGCCCATACCTATAATTTTAGCTTGATAGGGACATTTCTGAGAAAAGTTCCTCTACCAAGACAGTTATGCAATTTACAATTTTACCACCGAGAGATTAGGTAATTTGTCCAGGGTTAAATAGCTAATATGTGCCAAAGTTTGAAACTGAACTCAGGTCTTTCTAACTTCAAAATAGACTCTCTATCTGCTACACCATTCTCTATTTAAACAATAACAACAAAATAGAGATATCTTAAATTTAAATTACATTTTTTTTAAATTTCCAAATGAGCTCATGCACATGAAGTGTCTTAAAATTGTGCAGCTAAAGTTGGAACCTTGTGATTTCTTTCACATAGGGAATCCTTGGTTGAGAAAACTCTCCTTACCAATCTACAGCTTAAAGTCTGAGAGAGCTGTCTTGAGCAGGGAGAAGTGAAAATACTTGTCCAGTGTAATATAGCCAGTAATATGTCAGAGGCTGGAAATGGATCGAGGTGCTCTTGACCTGGAAGTCAACTCCTATCCAATTCTCCATTCTACCTCTCTTTGTAATCTTTAAAATTCTATAAGCGTCCTCATTATTTTCATTAATATTCACACAAAACACTTTCCCTATAATATCTTGGGAAAAGAATCTGTCTAAAACTGTAGTCCATTAATAATTTTCACAATCTGGAAGTTTTTAAAGGGATTTTCTCCTACATAGAGAGTGCACACTTTTGTGATCTGTTTGCTATTAAGTTTGAAGATTCACATTTGCATAAAGTTCTTCCTCAGGAAAATGTTAATAAGAACCAAAATGTAAATAAGATGATAAAGCTGCTCCAGCTATTTTTCTGTGGTTCTTCTTGATAGGAAAATCATATGTACATATTCAGTGGATCATCCTGGCTTGTACATTGGCTCCATATCCAACTAATTAATGTCATTCAAGCATTATATACTTCTGCATTGGTATTTGGGAGTTTTTCAATTCCTTAATTGGAATGAAGCATGCATCAAAGAGAGAGTTCATTTTGTGTTGAATCTAACCTGGGGTGGGTCCACATTTACTTACCACCCAGTGTTGAAGATGGGGAATATTAACTGAATGTTCATAGCAAAATAAATCCCTTCTGGGATCTCTGGGAAACATTCTCTTTCTTTATCTCTGTTTTTTCCCCCTTATAGCTACCTAATATGTGACTCTCTTCAAAGAAATTGTTCCAAAATTTAGAAAGTTACCTACGGTTTTATGTTTTATAAAAGCCTTATTTCTTACAAGGGACAGGAAATTTCAGAGGACCTCTTATTTGACTGGGTGGTCAGTCCATTACAGATGATCTAGAGACTTACTTTCTGACACTCCAACTATAGTTATCTGCTCATCTCACAAGTATACATGCTTACAAGGCTCAAAAGATGAACATATTTATTTACAAATGAAGAAAAGGAGGTAGGACTTGCTGATGAACCAATGTAATGGAATCAGAGAATTAAGCCCCCTCCCTGGACCTTTAGACCTCACAAAATTCTTGAGGTTTTCATTGGTACTATTCTCAGAAATCTTCATATTACCATAGTATAGGTGCAACAACTCTTTGTTTCACCACCATTCAAAGAACTCATCATGTGTTACTGATCTGTCATTGGCTTCTGTTGCTGGGATCCCAAACTTGAAATAACTCTATTCATCTCATAGCAGGTGTTTGTAACGTGGTCCTATCCAGGGCATTCCTCTGCCCATTCTGCAAGTTCCCTTCCGTTTCCAGTCAGTGTTCTTTTCACTTCCATCCCCATTTGCTATCCTTTGTAATTCTATTATCCATCTTGATCTCCAGAAAAAATTGTGCTCATCACTATCCTTGTGTACTGGTCTAGACAGGAAGAAAAAACAGACAAAACATCTGTCTATTTAAAGCGAAATACACATTCCAGTTATCTATGAGCATTCTTTTCTTTGGATCCATAGAGACTCTTCACACACTTGAGTATTTCAGCTCTTGCATTTCATAAATTGGTCTCCATCAACTACTCAATGTAGGTTCATAAGGATTCATTATTATTTTCCTTCTTTTTCTCTCCCTCTCTCCCTCCTCTGGCTTCATATGTACTCTTGACACCTCCTGCTGTAGTCAAGCGGCACAGAGCAAAAGCTACTATGTCCTCAATTACCCCACCTTCTCTTGAGTTACCATAGCTAGATTATTCCAATTGTCCTCATCTTTATAAAATATTTTTATTTTTTTAATTAAACAAATGCTTTATTAACTTCTGGTTTACATCATTCATTTCCACCAGATTATGAGTTACATGTTCCCCCCATTTTTTCCCTACCCACCACCCCAGAATAGCAGTCCCACTAGATATCCCCTCATCGAATCTGCTCTCTCCCATATCTTCTCCCATACCCCCTTCGACTTTGCCATTAGGGCAAGGTGAATCTCTGAGCCCCACTGCCTGGACATCTTATGAAACATTTAATTTTAAAACTTCGATTTTCAGATCCATTCCCTTCTCCCTTGTCACCCACTCCCTCTGAGAAGATAAACAATTCAGTATGTGTTGTACATGTATATCTCTGCAAAACATTACCATAGTAGATATATTGTAAAAGACTGCTTATATTTCCCTCCCACCCATCTCACCTCCCACCTGGTCCATTCCCTACTTTGATCCTGTCCCTCTTTGATAGTGGGTACTTCTAACCTCTCCTCTCCCCAGAATGCCCTCCCCTCCATCATCCCCCCTCTCATCCCCCTTTCCCCTACTCAGGAGAGTGAGTGAGGGTAAGATATTCCATTTAGTATGTAAGTATTTCTCTCCTTGAGCCAACTTCAATGAGAATATGCTTTTGCCTTTTTGCTTTCCTGTTCTTCCCCTCCCCTGAAACTATTTCCCCTTGCCTCTTCTACATGAGATAGTTTGCCCTACCCTGTCTCTCTCCATCTCCTCTTGCCACTTTCCTCTCTCACCTCTTGACTTCACCCCTTAAGAATCATCCCTTCCTTGGGGTGGCTAGGTGGCACAGCGAGCAGAGAGCCAGCCCCGGAACCAGAGGGACCTGAGTTCGGATCCGGCCCCAGACACCCAACACACAAACAAAAACCCAGCCACGTGAACCTGGGCAAGTCACCCAACCCCAATTGCCCTCCAAAACAAAAAAAAATAATCATCCCTTCCCATCAAATTCAACCTGTGCCCTCTATCCATGTATACCTGTGAACATATGCTATGTACCCTTCTTCAATTATTTTCATAATGAGAAAGGTTTCATCAAACACAGTTATTGTTTTTCCATGTAGGACTGTAAATAGTCCAACTCTGATAAGTTCCTTTTGATTTCTTTTCCTTGATTACCTTCTCAAGCATCTCTTGCTTCTTGTGTCTGTATGTCAAATTTTCTATTCAACTCTGGTTTTTTCCTCAAGAATGCTTGAAAGTCCTCTATTCCACTGAATGACCATATTTTCCCCTGAAACAAAATACTCAGTTTTGCTGGGTAGGTGACCCTTGGGTTCATTCCCAGCTCTTTTGCCCTCTGGAATATCATATTCCATGCCCTTCGATCCCTCAGTGTAGAAGCTGCCAGGTCCTGGGCTATTCTGATTGTGTTTCCACAATATTGAAATTGTTTCTTCCTGGCTGCTTGTAGTATTTTCTCCTTGATCTGGGGATTCTGGAACCTGGCTATAATATTCCTGGGAGTTTTCTTTTTGGGATCTTTTTCAGGAGGTGATCTGTGGATTCTTTCAACCTCTATTTTGCCCTCTGGGTCTAAAACATCAGGGCAATTTTCCTTGAGAATTTCTTGAAGGATGATTTCTAGGTTCTTTCTTTGATCATGGCTTTCAGGTAGTCCAATAATTTTTAAATTATCTCTCCTGGATCTATTTTCCAGGTCAGTGGTTTTTCCCATGAGATATTTCACATTGCCTTCTATTCTTTCATTTGTTTGGATCTGCTTAACAGCATCTTGATTTCTCATAAAGTCATTAGCTTCCATTTGCTCCAGTCTAACTCTGAAGGAATGAATCTCCTCAGTGAGCTTTTGAGATTCTTTTTCCATCTGGCAAATTCGACTTTTTAAGGCATTCTTCTCCTCATTGCCTTTCTGAGCCTCTTTTGCCATTTAAGTTAGTCTATTTTTTAAGGTGTTATTTTCCTCAGTCAGGCTGTTGACTGTCATTTCATACTTTTCTTGCATCTTTTTCACTTCTCTTCCCAAATTTTCCTCCACTTCTCTTATCTGCTTCTTAAGGTCCTCTATGGCCTGTAGCCAGCTTGTATTTTCATTTGGGGCTTTTGTTGCAGGAGTTCTGACCTCACAGTCCTGCTCCATGCTTTGAGCCTCTTTGCACCTAAAATAGGAGTCCAATGTTGAACTTTTCTGTTTATTTTGTTTCGTTTGCCTGGGCATATTGCCACTTAATTACTTGATTTTTGGGCTTGTTGCCACAGTAGGACTCTGCCACCAGACAGGGGAGCTTCCGCCCAAACATGGGGTCTTCACAACTTCCGCCAGTTGGGTGGCCTCTGTAAAGCCTCCGCCCACTCTGGCAAGTTGGATACTCACCCCAAACATCCCCCCCAGACCACAATCCAGATCCAGGCAGTTTAAAGCAAAAGTGATTAACCCCCAGACTGATTGCTGGATCTTCCTACAGTTCACAGACCAGGAGCTAGAGCCACTGCTGATGCTGCAAAATGGCTTCTTTGCAGCAGTTTCTTCAGCAGCTTTTTGCCCCCAGGGGAGGAAGCCACGTGTTCCCCAAATACTGGTCCCAAAGTCCATAGGGCACTAACTCACTTTGTCCTAGGCATATCTGTGCTGATAATTCTGGAATCGCCACAATTGCTGGTGTTCTGGGGTTCCACCAGCCAGCTGAAGGCCCGGCCGCCCTGGAGCTAAAACCGCGGACCTGGGCTCGCTCTGTGGGCTGCGCTGTAGGTTCCCAGTGCGCTGGGCTGCCTGCTCTCAGAGCGCTGTGCTGGCCGCTCCCTGCAGGGCTGCTGGGCTGTCCTCAGCAGGAGGTTAGCTTCTCTGTGCCATTCTGTGGGTGCCGTGGCTCCAGAAGTTGTTAGGAGCTCCCTTTCACATTGTTTGAAATTTGTGTGGGGCAGAGCACATTGGAAATGCTGTTTCTACTCCGCCATCTTGGCTCCGCCCCTCTAAAATATTTTTAAAAGGATGATGGATTGAGTTTGCTTTTGCATAATTATCTGCCTATGGAGACAGGGAGATTTGGACATTCTCTGCTATGTTCAGTATCCTCATATGCAAGATATATTACTATGAATACAGTTATAAAATAGCTCTATGAAGTATAACCATGCAGAGTGGATCTAGAATAATAGCAAACAACCTCTATTACATACACACACACACACACACACACACACACACACACACACTAACACAAACACATACACATTCTTGCTTTATTTTGAACAAATTTGATCATAGGTTTATAGAAATAAATAGGCAATTTATTAAATACCTACTATGTGTTGGGTATGGTGCTAAATAAATTAAAAATATCTCATCAGATGCTCACAATAATCCTGTGAGGTAGGTATTATTCTTATAGCCAGTCATGACAAATGGGAAAATTCTAAGAGCTGAAGTATTCAGCTATTTGGGAGAACTGCATTGCCAATTATAACCAATAGCTAGGCAAATAGTTCTCTCTGGAGGAAGAATGAATAAGACCAAGAGGCCATAGTAGGTTTGCTCCCAAAAGAATGTTTTGTGTATTAAAAGAACATTTTGATAATATAGCAGAGCTAATAGACAAAGTTAGAGTAAAGATAGATGGCCGCAGTAGGAATGGTCTTTGCAATTAAATGATTATGGTAGCTTAACCTTAAACCCTAAGAAGAGCTATTATGAAAGCGCATTCCAAGAAAAGAAATCTCCTAGATGGGCCATAAAGCTCCTCCAAGAGTTTATTTCTATAGAAGTTGTAGAAATTATCTGATTAGAAAATATAGAAATGCCCATTATCTAAAGGAGGTTTTCTATAAAGACAGTGGTAATCAACTCTTTCCATACAATGAATGTTACAGTTCAATCCAGTTCCTGTTGGGAATTTTATTATTTTGTATCAGATTTACATATTAAATGAGCTAAATTAGTAGGTGTTGTATAAGAATGTATTAATGATAGCATATTAGACTTGGAGTTGAGAAGATGAATTTGAATCCTGCCTGACACTAGCTCTGTGATCCCTGATAACTTAACTCTAAAATGAGAGCAATAATAGCACCTCACATAACATTTCTGTGAATATAAAATGCATTAATATATGTAAAGTGCTTTGCAAACTTTAAAGCACTATATAAATATATAAATCCTAGCTATTATGATTATTTGGCTACTATCTACCATTGTTAATACCTATTTTTAAATTGAGATAGTACAATATAAATAGTAGCTATTATAATGATCATCCTTACTGTTATCATTATTGTTACTATAACCCATGATTCTTAGCACTAGGTAGCACAAGGGGCTTCTTGACATTCTAATAGTAGAATATACATATCTATAGCTACACAATATTTTAGTAGCAAGACAAATAAGTGGCAACAATGGCCACTGGTCTGAGAATTTAAACAGCAGTAGGAACTGGAGGTTGCTAGTATTGACTCTTAGGCTTGCCCAGTGTAGCCATCTTCAAATGACAAGTAAGTGCCAAGGAAGAAAGAATAGGAGCAAGGTACCTTGGGTTTCAGAGTAGCAAGAATGGCATAATTGTGTTTTAAGTGCTTTCCTGTGTGTGTGTGTGTGTGTGTGTGTGTGTGTGTGTGTGTGTGTTGTGTGTGTGTGTATTATATGGGAGCATCTTCTCTTGGGAAATTGGAACTAAATGAGCATATTATATTTCTTGGGTTATGGCTGTTAAAGGGGGAATTGATGCAGAATACCTCAAAGATTTCGGACTGGAAATAACTTCAGAAGTTATCTAATATATTTAAATTTTACCAGTAAGCATACTAAGGCTTCGACAGATCAAATGACTTTTCCTTAAGTCATGCAGATAGTAATGTAGTTAGGTGGTACCATTGATGCAGAGCTGGGCCTGGAATCAGGAAGACTTGAATTTAAATACAGTCTGACATACTTTTTAACTCTGTGACCTTGGGCAAGTCACTTAAACTCTCTTTATCTCAGTTTTCTCATGTAAGATAGGGGTTATAATATCACCTACCTCTCAGGGTCCTGAGAATCAAATGAGATAATAATTGTAAAACCCTCAGCACCCTAACTGCCAATACAATAAACACAATATGTACTTTAGCAGTAGTAGTAATAGTAGTAGAAATAGTAGCAGTAGCAGTAGCAGCAGCAGCAGCAGAAGTAGTAGTAGTAGTAGTAGTAGTAGTAGTAGTAGTAGTAGTAGTAGTAGTAGTAGTAGTAATAGCAGTAAAAGGAGTAAATGGAAGAGAAGCAGGAGGAGAAGAAGGAAAGTTTCCAAACCAAGTCTTCGGATTCTAAATGTAGCACTTTTCCCCTCCTTTGGTACCACTTCCCTTTCCCCACTAAAAAGAGCTGAATAATATATGAGCTTGACCAATATGCTATATTCATATAGTGTTTATCTTTTTTTGTCCATGATTGGAATATCTTCCTTTCACCTATTTACATCTGTCTTTAAATGAAAATTCTTGGATATTGTGTTTATTTGTGTAGGTACCTGAATCATTTTCTTTGAATTAAGGGAATGATTACCTTTTCTGTTGAATACTACATACCTTCTCTATGAATATTTAAGCAATATCTCAGTCAGAGATCTTATTTTTTTCTGATGTAATAGTTTGTTTTTTCTCTTTTGTGTTTAACTCCTCTATTTCATTAGAGTCATTTGTAGATGTATCATGTTCTCCTATAAAGCTTTTATCTATAAGGGATACGGGGGTGGAGGGTAGGTGTACTGGACACTGCCTAAATTTGGTGTTTTTCTCATACACTTAAAATAGATATTTTACATACATTGGGTGTTTGGCAACTGTTACTTGCATTGTGGTAAACTGAGCAATAGTTGGATACATGGTCTATGATGATTTAGGGTCCCAGACTCATTATGTGGGGGCAAGAGTGGGCATGTCCGAAAGAAACAATTCCCATTATCAGGAGGGTATGCTTTTGACAAAGATCAGGGGACATGTCAGCAACCTTAAAGAAAAATAATTTCTCATGGGAATATGGTCGCTACTCTCAGATAGTATGGTTAACATTTATAATTTCAGTTGGTTTCATTGTCTTTCACATTCATGAAAAGACTTGAATAAAATAGATAGTTGCTCTTTAGGGGATATTGCACATAAAATCAATTTGATAGTTATCCTTGTACTGATTAGTCTCTAAGTTTTTGTCTTTCTATGAATGCTGAGGTAGTTTTCTGTTAAAAGCTAGATTTTAATCTGTCTCAAAACTCCTTTTGAAAAAAAAATGTAAAATCCTCAATTATTGACAGTTATCTCTTTGCACTCCCAGAGTACTTAAATCTATGCAATTTCATTTGCATTTCAAATCCTTATCCTTCCCATTACTCTCATGCTGTTCCATATTTTGTAGTTTTCTTCATATAAATACAGCATTAAGCATGGAGTCATTTCATAATTTTCTATTTACATAATAACCCTTTCTTTGCTTTAAAACACAGGAGAAAAAAAGGGCTTGGCTATCTAAAGTCATCTTATCAATTGTATGACCATGAAACCCCATATTTGCCATAGTTCCTTCCCCCCACAGAGACTTAATCTGTTTTAATTAGGTCATCTAAATGTCAATTATTTATGTTGACTACAGCTATTCCTAATTTTGGGATTTCTTATGCCTTCAGTCTTGCCTGGCACTCTGGGAATCTTCTATATTTTGCATAATATTAATTATATTACTTTGTTGAAGAGATGCAAGAAAAATGACATTCTTCTGGAGTGACTTCTCAATTAAATCAGAGAGATCTGATAAGATTAAAGAAAGTGCTGGCAAAGCACTGGGCAACAAGAAAAGGAGGCTATCCATGTTAAATAAGCTATCAGGAATAAAATACAAATGATATTTTTGCTTAACATAATTAGCATCTTTCAATAAGGATGATCTGAAATGTTTATCAAGTACCAATCATGTGTGAACTAATATATTATTGCACTGTTTGATACCTTATTTTCTAGAGTACTTTGAAATTTACAAACTATTTTCACCTACACTATTTCACATGGAGAAAGGTGATTGGATGATATGACCTCTCCATTCCCTGCCAACTCTGATATTCTATTATCTCAATAACTCTTGAAGGGAGACAGGGCAGATAGTTGTCACATTATTAGCTTCTAGTAGTACTCTTCCATGAACAGGAGTGGCTTTGGAAGGAATTTATCAGGCATGCATCTTTCAGTGAGCTTGAAAGCACATATGGTGCTAGCTGTGCCCATCGTTTGAAACAGTTTAGCAATGCAGCCAGCCACAGATGTAGAAGAAACCCTGTGGGGTAAATACACGGGCATCTTATTTTCTATTGTTTAACTCTGTGGGAAGTGACTCTTCAATGTAATTCATAGTATATGATCCTCCCATGTAGTTAAACAAGTAATTGTAAAATGAAGATAAATAAATTACCATCGAGTAAGAGATCAGGTGGAGCTGTTACTTTTGGGAAGGCCAATAGGTACTCCTTGTATTGTAAGAGACTGTGGAGATCCACATTTCTTTCTATATTAAAATGTATGGAACATAGCGAGATAAACAGAATCTTTACAGATCAATTCTGTGATCCTGCACAGTAAGATTTAACAGGATTTTGTAAGCAGTATCTCTGCTACAAGTATGAAATCTATGGGGGTGGCTAGGTGGTGCAGTCAATAGAGCACCTGCCCTGGAGTCAGGAGGACCTGAGTGCAAATTCAGCTCAGACACTTAACACAAAACTACCCATGTGACCTTGGACAAGTCACTTAACCCCAGTTGCCCTACCTTCACCTCTGCAAAAAAAAAAAAAAATCATTTTTCCCATTTGTTTTATTGGGGCTGAATGTTCAGTGAAACCCTGTTTCTCAATTGAGGTGAATGATGATTTGTATCACAAAGCTGGGAACCCTGGGGGATTATGAGTCCTGGCCCTCTATGAATCTAAGGAAGCTATTTTCCTGAAGGAAAAAGAAAAGATTCAAATAATATGGAGTATATAAATTTACTTGAATTTTACCTGGCCTACATTCTCTGAAAAACTGGTGATCTTTGACTGATGTTGACACTAAACATTGAAGTCATAGTCAAATGGTGTTTTTCATAATTTCACATTCTCGTGTGTGTGTGTGTGTGTGTGTGTGTGTGTGTGTGTGTGTGTGTGTTCGTGCATGACTTGATAATGGTCACCTTACTAGTGAGGCCTGGAATACAAATAAGTTAAGAAATATATAAATAACCAGAATGATAAATCACAAAATGATAGTGGAATTGAACACGATTTGGGAAGTTTGGAAACATTTAAATGGTCATTTCCCCATCTCTTCACTTTCTCTAGTAAGAAGATAAATGAGATTTATTTATCACCTCCTTAAGTTTTTTGAAAAGAGAGTGTTAGGGTTACATGGGGTTGATAAAGAAATGGATTGGATTAAATCGGTAACATACTTTCCTCAGGAAATTTAGAATTTTTGAAATTTATATATCATTGAAACTTTTTGGACTTCTAGCCAGTTTTCTGTCCCCCATCTAAGCCCTGTGATTTATGTTTTCCAATGGAATTGGTTAGAAAATTTTTCTTCAGAAAGAGTAAACAGGAGGCATTTTTAGAGAGTCTGGGGAAGGGTCTAATTAACATTTATCATATTCTATTTAAAGGTCTTTTAGTGATCTTCAATTATGCTTCACAATATGAAGGAAAACAGAATGACTAATTTGATAATATGAAATAATGAGGTCAGATTTGTGATAATAAGTGATTTTCAGATTATTGATGCCTCTGCACTTTTAGTCTAAGACACTTGTTTGCCTGAGTCAACAAAAGGCTAAGTTACATGACCATGGTCATAAAAAATTTATCAGAAGTAGGACTTGAAATCTAGGTCTTCCTTCACCTAAGCCCAGCCCTCTATCAACTAGGCCATGCTGCCTTCAACCTGGTTAAATTTTTAGTGTTAGTTTTCTTATATGAAACATTTAAAGAAACACTCAGGTTCTATTGAATGATTGTCATGTGTTTTCAACCTCAAGAGTTTCTGAGGATCTAAAAAGAACTAAGTTAACTTTCTGAAAATGGTTATAGTAAGATAATACACATTTGTGGTTGTTATTGTTGATAATTATCATGATAAGTACCAAACAAGATGGCATACTATGTAACATCAAGATCTCAGAATTTGAATTACAAGTTAAATGTACAATCATCCTAAAGAAATTAAATTTAAATTAAAATGCATTTATCAAGTACCTACTATGTGTAAAGTATTATGCTAAACACTATATAAATATCTCATTTTATCCTCACAATAAACTAAGGATATCGGTATTATTATTTTAAAAATGAATTTATTTTGTTTTCATTTTAAGTTCTGAACTGTCTTCTTCCCTCCCTGCCCACCCTGCACTAGAGAAGGCCACCATTTCACACACACACACACACACACACACACACACACACACACACACACACACACACAGCATATAGATTACTAATACTATCACCATTTAACTAGTGAGAAAAATTAGTCAAACAAAGGCTCAGTGACCTGCCTAGGTTCACACAGTTAGTAGTGCCTGAGACAAGGTTTGAACTCAAGACTTCTTGACTCAAGGTCCAAAGCTATATCCACCATGCCACCTAGCTACTAAATTCAATCTAAGTTCAACCTCACCATCAATCTACTGCCAGAAAATTATGTACCAGAAAATCTGACACAGTTTATGATTTGTGTCAGAGGTACAGAATTCTATGCACTTATATAGAATTGCGTGGTGCAGTATTGCTCTGATCAACAAAAATGTTGAAATCAAATCATAGAAATGTTCATTATACCCTTCCTCAGAGAAATAACATCAAGAAAGTAAACATCCTTTGGGCAGCAAATGGACTGTGTCTGTCATGGATCATCCAACTCAAGACCAAAATGAAAGGCTATAAAGTCACAGAAACCTCTATTTTCCTTCCCAGCTGGAAGATTAGGAACTGTGACAAATGGGACATCTAGTTTCAGTTAGCAATCTCATCATTGCTACCTGCATATGTTATAGACAATCAAAGAAGTCAATCTAGCCATTACTTAAGCATTGGACTGACACGATCATGTTGGTGTTCTTTGTTTCAAACAATTGATAAATCAACATACCTTACTAAGTGTCTATATAGTATTAGACGGTATGAATTTGGTTATGTACCTAAGATAGTTCCTTATCTCAAAGATATTATATACTACCAAGGGAAAATAACATATTATTGGCTAAGGATATATATGTATACATACACACATCATAATACAATTATTGTGGCCTGTCAGGATAGCTCAGCATTTAGTATATCTTAAGTTCAAGTGGGAGAATGAGCAGTAAGGGAAATGCACCCAGGATATACTGAAGTATGTTCTAAAATAATGCAAAAAATTTTGGGTAGTGAGAAAAAAAATGACACCAGTAAGTCAACCTAGTTTAATTCTATACAAAACAGAATTGATATTATTGACTAATGGCTTTCAACTCAGTGTAACTTTAAAACCAACATACACTTTGAATTGTGAGTAAAGACCACAAAGCACATGTTTGGCAAGTGCTTAGTATTGAATTAATTGGTTTCCCCCACTATCACATGTACACATTATAGTAGTAATCAGTAACTCTATTTTCAAAGGAAAGTTCTGGGTCAAGAACATAGGTGGGGGGGCAGCTAGGTGGCTCAATGAGTAGAGCGTCCGCCCTAGAGTCAGAAGGACCTGAGTTCGGAACCTGCCTCAGACATTTAATGCACACACAAATAAAAACCTAGCCATGTGGCCTTGGGCAAGTTACTTAACCCCAATTGCTCTCCAAACCCCACCCCCAACAAAAAGAACATAGGTGGGCATATCCCACCACAGAAGCTGTTATTAGGGAAGCAGACACAAACTTTGAGTTTAGGATAGAGACTAAATATGCAGATAGTGTATTTGGAATGAGGTAAGTGGTCTGGCGTGAGTGTCATGTATGATTAGCAAAATTCAAAGATAGAAAGAAAAACAGAGTCTGTTACTCAGGCAAGGTTTAAAGAATCAGGCAGTGTGGTATAATGTGGTTAAGGCACGCAAAGACTCTGGAATGCAGGACAGCTTTCTAGAAAATGTGGACCAAGGAATAAGGTAAGGAAACTAAACAACTAAGGATCACAGACATAATAAAGATTAGAGCATAAGGCAGGCCACCATGAAGAGCTGAATCAAAGAGTATTGTTTTTGTTTTTTTTAGTTTCCTAAAATCCTTGGGGTTCCTATGGAATCATCCCAGTTTGATTATCCTATTATAAAAAATAATATGGAAAACCTCAAAAATCTATATTATGAATAGTGTCAATAAAAGGAAATAACATACTTTTTATTATTCTCTCAAAATTTGTTCTTATATTCCTCAGTTCATTACTAAATGATACATCTTGAGCAATCATATTTCAGAGCATTTGGACCAATTGATTCTTTAAATTTTCTATTGGTTACATTTATTAAATGCTCAAGTGATGCAAAATATATTGTGTTTCAGTGACAACTCAACAACTGCCAGATTTCAGACCTGGCAACTTAGAAAACATCCCCTTTTTTTCCTCTAAATTCTTCTAGGTCTTACTTGACTACCCTAAAAGAACAGTTCATTGCTCTTCTAATAGAAATTCACTGTTACTCATGCTTTTATCACATTTTAATCTGTCTAAATATGGGGAAAAATCAGTGCACATTGAGACCAATTAAATAGATTCCTAAATTGTTCGTTAATTCTTAATTTACAGGTTACCAAAACAGTAGGAAGCACTTAAACACTGGAAACACACAGCATGAAATCCTAGTGAAATGCTTTGTTTAAACTATAAATGATAGGAATTGCTTACAAGTCATTCTCTTTTCCCCTGCTGATGTTTTCAATAATATTTACATAATACAAAACATTTTATTACACTCTCTAGTCACTGAAGTCAGACTTTAAACTTCTTGCAGGCAGGAGATAGATCTGTTGTTATTGCACTCTCAAAAACAGATGTTGTCAAGAGCTTTGTATCACAAACAGAGCATTACTGTCAACTGGAAAATGGAATGTGTGAGCTGAAAACAGCATTTCACTCAAAATCATTTTTTAATGAACAAATAATTATTTGTCACAGGAATAGGGGGCAACAGAAATGGAAACTGCCATTTATAGGTGCTTATAACCCTGCTTACAGTTGCCCAAAATTATGTGGATTCTGAATGTCAGCATAAAGGATTTATGTTAATTAAGGGTAGTTGAAGCATATACAAAGAGAAGCATCACGGACGGTAGAGATAAAATCTAGAAGCTAGGAAGACTTGGATTCAAGTCTCACCTCAGACACACACATATTTGGCATACTAGGCATCTATGGCTTACAGTTGACAAAGTGATGGACATGGAGTCAGGAAGATGTGAGTACATATTAGGCCTGAGACACTCACAAGCTCTGTGATTCCGAAGTCACGTCAACTCTGTTGGTACCAGCTTCCTAATCTGTAAAAGGGGTTACTATAACACCACTTTGCAACTAGAATTATAGTTACGTTAAAATGAGATAATTTTTGTCAGGTGCTTTCTAAACCCTGAAGGGATTGTATGTATGTATGCACACAATGTGTTTGTCACTGAAAGACAATATGTATTGCTTCATTTCAGCATTGGATAAATGTAATCAATACCAAATTTAAATAATCAATTTGTCTAAATGCACTGAAATACAATGGCTGCTCAAAATGAATCATGCAATTTATGCATGTACATGTGGATGTATGTTCATATATGCATAATAGTATGTTTGTAGTATGTAATATATGCATGTATATAGATATATGTCTGTGCATATGTGTATATATGGTCATAGAGATAATTGCTATTAGGTATTATTGTTGTTTGTTTTTGTTTATATATGTGTTTATATAGTTATATAGTAAGTAACTATATATGTGTATGCATATACATATATACATATACATGTGTATATACATACATACATACATTTTAATTTTTTTAAGAAGGCCATTTGTTGCCTCATTTCTTATTAAGCCCTAATCACTGAATAGGTTTTACTTTGTCAAACTGAGACCTGATAAAGACTTTCACTTGAAAAGGCCAAGATGCCCTACAGCATGCTGGGCTATTTCCAGTTGTCCTGATCTATATCTGGCCACTGTACCCAGATGTCTCCAGAGGAGAAAGTGAAGCTGGTGACTTTGCATAGCCCTCTCTTGCTTAAATCCTATTCATTTACATGTCATGGCATCACCTTCTTGATCTCATGGTCTTCTTCAAGAAAAAAGAAATTATAAACAGTAAGTATGTATACATACACACATACATACATACATAATACATATATGTATGTGTGTATGTATACATACACCGTGTGTGTGTGTGTGTGTGTGTGTATATATATATATATATATATATATATATATATATATATATATATATAAAGATGTATCTGTATATGTACATATACTGTAAAACTATGGGCAAGTCATTTCATTCTCAATGCTTCAGACAATTCTGCAACACTACAGATAAAAGAAAGATGATGACTTGCTTTGAGAGAGTGCCCTCACCTTGAAGTTTCTTATGCCAGTCCCAGTGAAGCTGAGAGTATTTACTGCCAAGTGAAGGGAAGGAAAATAAATGCAAATGTAGAGTGAAGGAAAAAATAAACACTGACCCAACATACTTTCTTTAGTCTTCTTCACTCCTGCAGTGGCTAAGCACCATATTTCTTTGATATCCGGGTAAAAAAAAAAAAAAAAAGACTTCAAGGGGAGGCATTTCTGCCTGTTTATATCTGGTCAAAAAAATGTCTCCATTTCCCAGAAGAAATAACATTAGGAAGTATTTCCCCTTCCATTTCAAAGAGGGAAGCACCAAAGTGTTTGTGATGCTCCAGCAGCAGCATTTACCAAACAAAGAGACTTCTGTTTCCATCTGGTGGATAGGTTGAACTTGAATATAAGCTACTTGAGGACAGGCAATATTTTGGTTTAGATATTGTGTCCCAACTGCCTATTGAAATGTTTATTTGTAGGCACTCCATAAGACTTTATTCAGTGGGATTCAACAGAATATCCCTAGTACAATTATATTCAAGCTTTTTTGTTTTTTTAATCACATGATTGAATCATTAGGGATACACTTGGGATATATGTATATTTATTTATTTAAATATTAAATGCAAGTACTACTTTGCTAATAATTATACACATACATTGTGCAAACTTGTAGATTAAAAATAGATGAGATAAAGATGAAAGAAGATTTGATTTTAGAGTCAATAAAGAACTACTGGAATTGATTAAGTGTGCTTATAGAAAAGTATGCTTATAGAAAATCTTTTTAACAGTTTGGTAGGGAGAGCAATTGGAAGGCTATTGCTATAATCCAGGTGAGAGGTAATAAAGGTCATTCATGGCAGAGAAAGTGAGTAGGGTACAGATGCCAAAGGTGTGCAGGTTATAAAGGAAGGATTGAAAAGATTAAAAATTGATTGAATCTCTGAGATTAAAAAGAGCGAGGAAACAAAGACACCATGGCTTTGAACCTGGATTATTGGAAGGATAATAACCCCTTCAACAGTAATAGGGAAGTTTGAAAGAAGAATGTGTTGGAGGGTAAGAGAATATAATGAAGTATGAGATGCAGATTGTAACTTGTGTTTCAAAGCAAAGTAGTATTGAATTACATTCATATATCATGTCATTCCTCAAATGATAGGCATGTATTTTGTTTACAATGCTTTGCTACCAGAAAACATGCTGCTATAAATATGTTGGTATATATGGACACATTATTTTTATAAGTTAACTCTTTGGATTACATATAGCAAAAAGAGGAACTATATCAAAATATATGATATTTAACCACTTCATTTACATCATTCCAAATTATATTCCAGAATAGTTATACTAATATACAGTTCCACTGACAAAGCATTTGTGTGCCTTTCTACAAACATTCCACCATCATTCCTTAAAACATTGTATCATAGTGGAACATAAAAATGAATAATGAAAACTGCATGCATATATATATGTATATATATATATATGTGTAAATATATATATATTTATATTTATAATGAAAAAAACTATATTTCTATTCAAATTTTAAGTTTTACTTCCATAAGAGTGTTATCACAATGCAAGGAAACAACTCCAGTTTCTTGAGATGTGTGACAGCAAATGTCAAGTCTGGCAGATATACTATGAAGTTAGAAAGACTTTGAGTACAGTCTTTGTGACCACTACTGTGTCTACCTAAGGACCAGTCCATTTATGTTTATTGTGGTCTTTAATGAGTAGGCTTGCCACCTACAGATGAATAATTTGAAGCAAAGAAAAATAAAAAATCATATTTAGTGCTGTGAAAAGTACTAAGGAATTTTTGACCATTTATAATTTTAATAAATTGTTGGATTTTGAAATGACATATCATTTTCCTATAAACAATAAGTATACATATTCTTGAGGAACTACTCTGTATAAATATTGACATTATTAATGTAGATATACCTAAAATAAGGAATAAACAAGTAAGTGCAAAGGCATATGAATGAGTTGATAGAATATTTTTGATTGCACTCCTGAAGGCAACAAGAATATATTTTCATGGAATTTGTTGACCTAGTCTTAGAGTACTTAGGATGATAAGGATAGGAACTTGATTTTTTTATAAAGAATTCCAGCTAATGCAGACCAGCACCTTGTTCACAATTTATAACCTTAGAGAGTAACCCAGACCATCATGAGATTATAAATTGCTCAGTTTAATGAAAAAGCTATAGGTAAAAAATGTCATGAAGACAATTGCACCTTGTGTACCAGTATATGTTGTAAAATATGTGAAGCTAGAGAAATTACATGATGAAATTAATATATTATTCTAAATTAAACTATAATATACCTTGATATTCAGCAACTTCATTATGAAGATGGACATAAGGGAGGATGTTATAAAAATTCTGTAACATAGATAATATAAAAGATTCATGCTTTGGATTATGAATATTTTTATGAATAGGGTTGAAAGATATAGGGTATGTGTAAAGCCAAACAGGAGCACCTTTCCAGAGAACTGATGCTGTGCATAGCTTTAAGGTTCTGATAACATAGTATAGTGAACTCTCTATTTATTCAGCAGTAAATTAAGGCAAAACATTCACAGAAAATCAAAATACAGCATTCACAATATTACAGATTATCACAGAAAATCAAAATGAAGCATTCACCCTGTAAGAACTCAACAACTTATCACTAAAATGGTCACATAGTTTTCAGCAAAGTAGTCACATAGTTTTAAATAAAGTACATTCATTTAGTAACTCAATCATTTAGTAAGTCCATAATTCAATCATCCTTAAGAAGGCTTGTCTTCTTAATGGACACAAAATAAAAAGGTCAAAGTTTCCACCCCTAGGTTATAGGTAAATCATAATCTTCTCCGTCACTATCAGGTACCCAAGAAGCTGTCTCTCAGCTTCCATTGTTCTTGAATCAAGGCTGGCTCTCAGCTTCCATTGTTCTTCTTGCATTGTGTAAAGCCATACACAAGCAGCTTTTCAGAGGACTGCTGCTGTGAATAGCTTTCAAGGTTCTGTTTACATAGCATGGTGAGCTCTCTATTTATTCAATAACAAATCAGAATAAAACAGTCATAGAAAATCAAATTAGAAATTCACAATGTTACAACTTCTCACAGAAAATCAAAATATAGCATTCACCATGTCACAACTCAATAGCTTATCACTAAAATGGCCACATACTTTTCACCAAATTGGTCACATAGTTTTAAACAAAGTATATTCATTTATTCAATCACAAAATCCTTAATGAAATCACAAAGTACAAAAGTCAAAGTTGTCCACCCCTAGATCACAGTAAATCATAATCTTCTCAGTGAGTACATAGTATCCAAGTAAAATCTTCTTTCAGCTTGACTCAAGGCTGGCTCTCAGCTTCCATGGTTCCTCTTCCATGGACCCAGCTCCAACTGTCACCTTGTTTCAAAGGCAGGCAACTCCCCATTCCTTGTCCAGCTCCTCATCCAGTTCTTTATCCAGTTCCCATTCCATATTGAAATTCACAGTGTCCAGTACACCCCAAGTCCTTCATAGTTCCTGTTTCTGGGAAGATAAAGCTTGACAGAGCCACAATATTATTCATGCACATTGCTGAAACAATTATCAATTCACTATCTGCCCGTGAAATCAACACTGACCCACCAACAAGATCTGAAAACTCACCACAAATCATCAGTATAGAAATCAACAGAGACCCACAACCAAGGTCTAAGAGGTCAATACAAATCATCAATAAAGCTCCAGGAACTCCAAAACCCTGCTCTAGAACTTCTGTGAACAGCCAAGCAGAAAATCCTTTTTCAGGGCTTCCAGTAAGGTCCCAGGTCTTCTGTAGAAATATCACAAACATAAACACAGACACAACAGAAAAACATAGAGTGCCAGGATACCACAAGTTTTCTCCTTCTCCACCACAAGATCTCCCTTCTCAGTTCTTTTCAGTTCATCACACTTCTGCTCAGTTCTTCTCAATTCTCTTCTCAGTTCTCAATTCTGCTCAGTTCTCAGTTCTATTCCTGCACCATAACTTCTGTTCTCAATTCTGATCTCTCCAGCTTGGACCTCTTCTTATATATGGCCATTAGCTCCTCCCTTTCCTGTTGCATCAGCAACAGAAGTTCAGAAGTTCTAGGGTTCACAAGCTGTGGGTTTCATAAGTTCTGGATCTTAATACTTGTTACGATCACAAAATTTAAATGAGGTGCTAAGTACCTGCTTGCTTGCCAGTAGAAGGAGCAGGGAAGATCTTCAAATCCCCATCACCATTATAGCATACTGGACATTTCTAACATTTTAAAAACAAAATTAAAAAATATATATTTTAAAATATTTTATTTTTCCAATTACATGTAAAATACATTTTTACCATTCTTTTTTTTTGTTTGAGTTCCAAATTATCTTTCTCACCTTTGCTTCCCTCCCACTTATTGAAAAGTCAAGTAATTTGATTTAGATTATACATATGCAGTTTATACAAAATGTGTTTCCATATTATCCATGTTATGGAAAAAATCATAGATTAAACAGAGAAACCAAGAAAAAAATTTAAAAAATAAATGTTTCAATTTGTATTTAGACTCCATCCTTCTTTCTCTGGAGGTTTTTCATCATAAATTCTTCACAATTGTCTTAAATAATTTAATTGTTGAGAACAGTGTCATTCAGAGTTGCTTATCATATAAATTTATTGTTACCATGTACCACATTATCCTGCTTCTGCTCACTTTTTTGCATCAGTTCAAGTAAGTCTCGACAGTTTTTTTTTCTGAAAGCTTCATACTCATCATTTCTTGTAGCACAATAGCATTCTATCAAAATCATACATCACAACTCATTCAACTATTATTTAATTAATGAGGATCCTCTCAATTTCCACTTCTTTGCCACTATAAAATAAGCTGCTATAAATATTGAAAATGACAAAATCTTAATAGAAAGGAAAGACCTAGTTATTTTTGTGAGACTATCCTTAGCTGTCTATCTTAGTGTGTTTGTACACTATTTCTTAGATCAAAGTTCAAAATAAGCCTTAATTTGAAGAAAAGGTAAAGAAAATAAGGTGATATTGTATCCAGCTAAAAGAGCTTAAATTTGCCTATTAATACAAATATAGTAATTATAAAAGGGAGAATTAGAACAGTGAATTATAACAGCATAAATACTCATTATTTAGGGAGCAAAATATACCTTTAAAATATTCTTTTCCAAGAAGTCTATGAATATATGATCATATAAGATCCTTTAATAGATTAAGCCATTACTGTACAACTGAGATTCCAAGCAAAGTTGCTTGCTGTTATTCATGGATGGTGGCCTACAGAAACCCAAATTGAAGTGATTCCCTATTGATATTGAGGTAATCAAGATGTTTCATTTATGGATCACCTATGCTAATTGCATCAATATTTCTAACACCACAGACTTCTTTAATGAATTTCATATCCATTCAAAGGAGACTAGCCTAGCAATACACGTAAAAAGTCAAATTAATGATGACTAAGTTTTATAGAGATTATGATCACTGAGTGCAGTCTAATGACTTACTCCAGCAGAATATATGTGGTGGAAAGGCACTGAAGATGGACAGTGAGCTAGATACATATTATAAGATGTGGAGGAGAATAAGACCAGATCACATTTGAGAAACTGTTCATCATTGTCAAGGATTTCAAGGTCCTTTCTGCCATCAAAGACTATTTTTAGTACATTAGTATTATATTGTTGATAATATATGGATGAAAATTAACCAGACAACATAATAACCTTAATAATTAGCATAACCCAAAAGGCACTAGAAAAGCACCTGGCAGTTATAAGTGTTCGACACCCTATTTGAACATTCAATTAAAAAAAAGATATGGCATCAGTATTATCAAGGACAAGTATGGCCATAAAAGATGATGGAATGATCATGTAGCACAAATAAGTAAAAAAATAGGTGGACATCATGAATGTTACACTTGTATCCAGAACCTATTAAAAAGACCTTGCAGAAATGTTCCAAGGTACTGATTAAATCCTCTATGTTGTATTTATGGAAGGATATGGATAAGATGAAAAGAGACTGATGGCTTTTCAATCTTCAATGATGATGAGAATAAACACCAATTAAACAACTATCCATTAAAATATCATCACTTAAACATAAAATTAAAGATATTGCTTTGTTTTGAAACCCTTCTTGTTCATTATCAGTGTACATAGCATTTTCATGACAGCTCAAGCATACATTTGTTCTAAAGCTGTTGCATCTAAAATTTTTATTACCTATTTTAGTGAATAATTTGTAATATTATATATATATATATATGAAATAAAATTAATTCAATTTTAACTTGTAAGCTTAGTTTTACAAATTACTAATAGTTGTTTTGTAATGCCTAGAACCCTTACCAAAGTCCTAATCTGAAATCTCATCATGGGATACAGGTGATCCTAGGTTTTTGATGACTTTGCCAGATACAAAGGATTCAACTGATTAGAGGCAAAAAAAGTTATCAAATATTAAGTTATGTTTCAGGTACTTTGCAAAAAGTTATTTCTTGCTCTCAAGGAATTCACAATCTAATGGGAGAGAAAACATGGAATCAATTATGTACATATAAGCTATAAACAGGATAAATTGAAGATAATCAACAGAGGGACTATACTAGTATTAAGAGAGTTGAGGAAGGGTTCCTTGTAGGAGGTAGTATTTGATAGGACTTGAAGGTAGGAAGGAGGAAGAGATGAGAAGGGAGTGAATTATATCCCTGGGAGACAGTCAGTTAACATTCCTAGACAGAGGAAATGCAGTGTTTTCTATGAGGAAAGAAAGAAGCCAGTGTAACTGCATTGCAGAGAATAAGAGTGGGGGTGATTAAAATATAAGAAGACTAGAAATAAAAGATAGGACTACCTTATGAGGAGCTTTGAATGTCAAACAGAGGATTTTATATTTGATATTAAAAGTGCTATGGAGCCACTGAGTTTATTGAAGAAAGGGGTGACATGGTTAGATGAACATTTTGAGATTAATTTGACAATAGAGTAAATATTTTACAGGAGTAGCGAAAGAATTAAGACAGAAAGACTAACAAGCAAGCTATCAAAATAGGCCTGGCTTGAAGTGATGAGGGATAAAGGACTGAACTAGAGTGGTAAGAGTGTGAGAGGCATATACCAGAAGTGTTACAAAGGTAAAATCAACAGAATAGATATGGATGGGGTAAAATAGTTAGAAGTCAATGATGACACCTCAAGCACAAACCTGAATACCTGAAATGATGGTGACATTTTTGAAGCAATAGGGAGATTTGGAAGAAGGAGGGTTTGAGGGAAAATTAACAAGTTCAGTTTTGGACCTTTCAAGTTTTAGATGTCTGTATGATATCTAATTCAAGATATCCATGAGACATTTGGAGAAGTAGGTCTAGAGGTAAGGAGAAAGTTTAGGCCTGGATAAATAGAAGTATTATCAGCAAAAATATATTTGAATCCCTGGGAGTTGAAGAAAAGACTAAACAAAAGAGAATAGAAGAAAGCCCTGAAATAGTAAACATCAGTAAGAATAGATAGACACTTGAAGACATCTACAGTTAGTGAATATGACCTTGACAAAGGTCCAGGAAATGACACTGAGAAGTGCAGGTAAGACAAGAGAACAATGAAGATACAGCAGAGTCATAAAACCCAGAGAGAAAGAGTATCAAGAAAATGAGGGTATTCAATAGTATCAAAGATGGTAAGGTGATCAAAAAGAATGAGTGTTAAGAAAAAATTACTAAGTTTGGCAATTAAGAGATTATTTGTAATTTACATAGTATTTCCAGATCTTAGAGAGTTAGGAAGTGTAAAGTCAACCATGAGCCGTTCTCCTAAGGACTGCTGCTGTGAATACCTTTAAGGATTTAATCACATAGTATAATGAACTCTCTTTCTATTTTGCAATAAACTAAAGCAAAACATTCAAGAAACTAAAGCTCAACATTCACAACAATATAACATAACAGCTTATTACTAAGGAGGAAACATAGTCTTAAATAAAATATGTAATTCAGTATGTCACAATCTCCTCAATCAATGCACAATATCCAAGTAAAGTCCTCTTTTATCTTGACTAAAGCCTGGTTTACAATCATCTTCAATCAGTCATAATTAAGGGGTAGCAGAAAGTATGAACACCATCCACCCCTAGGTCACAGTAAGTTACACTATCATTAGTCAATAGAGAATATCCAAGTAAAGTCCTCTTTCATCTTAATATGAAGCTGACTTCCAAACCCCATGACTCCTCTTCAATGGGCTGATCTCTCCCAAATCTTGACTAGATTCACACATAGGCATCTTTCTGCTCCATTTCTATATCTCAGCTCATGGGTACAGCTCCATTCCAAGTTCTTCAGAGCTTCTCTTTCTTGAAAAACAAAGCTTAATAGAGTTACAACAATATTTGCATATATTGCTGGCAATGTCATCTCAATTCACTTTTTGTCTGACAAAGTAACACAAATCAACAGACAAGGCTTCTCTATGAGAAATCAAACACAAATTAATAGTAAAGTCCCAAAACTTTTTTAGCAATGATAAATTCCTCTTTCAGCAGCCAGAATGCTTCATTCTGATAAAGTAACATCAACAAAAACAGAACAGACAGAGTGCCCACATCACAAACATTCTCTCTCTTAGCTCTGCTGGCTTCTAGGTCTGCTTGAACTTTCCTTGGTTCTACTCCTTCCTGTTCCATTCTTCCTGTTCCACTCTTTCAACAAGGTCCTCCCACCATGTGTTCCATGTGATTACATGGGGTCTATTAAGGGCAGGAAGGCCTTTAATCCCTTAGGCATATTAACAGCAGCAAAATGTACACTGTTTCCAACAAATATTTTTTATACAATCAAATGTGAAGTTCAAAGGCACTTGAATAGTTACAATAAGCAAAGTACTACTTTTTGCCACAGGAATACAGTGTAATGAGATGAAGAGACAGATTAACAGGTAACACAGATTAAAGATGACTTTCTCAAAGGTGAGAGATATAGGATGGTAATAGAAAAGGAGAGACTGAAATATTTGTAAGAAATATGAAAACAAGATATCACACCTATCAGATTGAGTAATATGACAAAATAGGAAGATGATAAATGTTGGAGAAGATGTGGGAAAATTGGAATACTAATGCATTGTTGGTGGAGCTGTGAACTGATTCAATCATTTTTGAAGAGCAACTTGGAACTACGATGAAAGGACTATAAAAATGTGTACACACAGCAATACCACTTCTAGCACTGTATCCCAAGGGGATCATACAAATAAGAAAAAGGCCCCACATGTACAAAAATATTCAGAGCAGTTGTTTTAGTGGCGTCAAAGAAATGGAAAGTTAGAGAATGTTCATCAGCTGGGGAATGGTTCAAAAAGTTGTGGTATATGAATATAATGGAAAATTATTGTGCTATAAGAAACAATGAGCAGGAAGATTTTAGAAAAACCTGAAAAGACTTGAATGAGCTGATGCTGAGTGAAGTGAGCAGGACCAGGAGAACATTGTATACAGTAATAGCCACAGTGTACAATGACTAACTTTACTTAGTAGTGCCAGGATCAAAGACAACTCCAAAGGACTCATGATGGAAAATGTTGTCTACATCCAGAAAAAGAACTATGAAGTCTATACTATGATTGAAGCATATTATTTTTCTCTTTTTTTTTCTTCTTTTCTTTATTTCTTTTATTCTTTGGTTTCTCACATTGATTCTAATTCTCCTTTATGGCATTCTAATGTAAAAATAGCGTATATATATATATATATATATATATATATATATATATATGTACAGCCTACACCAAATTATGTGCCATCTTGGGGAGGGGAAGAGGATAGATGGGGAGAAAATTTGGGGTTCAAAATCTTATGGAAATGACTGTTAAAAGTTAAAAATAAATGTATTTTAAAGTGTTGAAACTACTACACAGGGAGAAACTGAAGATTAGTGAAAGAGTAGGGATAGTAGGAGTTTTATGTTTGAAAACATGGACTAGATTGGGAGCATTTGTGCATGTATGGGTGAAGGAGGAGATACTATTTGAAGGAGATTGAGTGATGTGAGATGAAGATTATGACATAAGAGAGAGCTACCCAAGTATTAGGCTTGGCTGCACAGTATAAATGAGAGAATAACAGGGAAAGAGACTTGGGAGAAGAGAATTGAGAAGGGTAGAAGAGTGAGAGCTCTTGGCAAATGGCCTCAGACTTTTAAGTAAAATGAAAAAAATGATTCACTAAGAGGGTGGGGATTGGGAGGGCTGTTGAAGATTTGAGGAGGGATTAAAAAAGTGTGAAGAAACACTATAGTGAATGTCATATTGTTTCATTTAGATAAGATGACTCCCTTGCCTCAGTGAGTGTCCAGTTAAGATTATAGAACTTGTAATGGATCCAAACTGTGTGATTACATGATTTTCTCTGAGTTCAACACCATGTGAGTTGGAGCAAAAGCTCCAACTATAAATATATAGTGGGAGTAATGAAATGTTAGGCTTCTCTTGGCAAAGCTGATGAAATGATAAGGAGGGGGAATTCTCAAGAGAATAAAGAAGTATAGGCTTGAACTGACCCACCAAAGGGTCAAGGAAGGAGAATGTAATTAATTCAGGGATTATTGCCAATGGAAGAAATCCAGGATAAAGCAATTGGAGGTCATGGTAAAGATTGAAAAGAAGTATTGGAATAGTAAAATAGGAGAAGTGGCATAACAAGAGCTTGTGATTAAAGATTTTTCCATATTTTTAAAAAGTAATCTTTTATTTATTTTTTGGTTTTCAACATTCATTTCCACAAGATTTTGAGTTACAAATTTTCAACCCATCTTTCCCTTACCCCCCTCAAAATAGCAAGCCTACTGAATATGCCTTCCTCCATTCTGCTTTTTCTTATATCCTCCCTCATTCCCCATAACTTTCTAGTAGGGTAGCATGGATTTCTATACCCCAGTGACTGCGTATATCTTACTTCTCAGTTGGATGTAAAAAACAATTTTTTTTATCATTTGTTTTTAAAACTTTGATTTCCAGATTCTTGCCCTTCTTCCCTCCTCACTCACCCCCACTGTGAAGACAAACAATTCAACATAATTCAATATACACGTGTAGTTACACAAAATATTTCCATTGTAGTTATATCGTGAAAGACTATATTTCCCTCCATTCTAAATCCCCACTTATTCTATTTTCTACTTTGACCCTGTCCCTTTTCAGTGTTTGCTTCTAAAGACCCTCTCCCCCAATCTGCCCTCCCTTCTAACATCCCCTCTCTTATCCAGCTTCCCCCTACTTTCCTGTAGGATAAGATACCCAATTGAGTGTGTATGCTATTCCCTCCTTTAGCCAATTTTTTTTCTTTTTTATTAAACAAATGCTTTATTAACTTCTGTTTTATATCATTCATTTCCGCCAGATTTTGAGTTAAAATCATTTTCCCCCCATTATCCCCCTACCAAACCTCCCAGAATAGTAGTCCCACAAGATATCGCTTCCTCCAATCTGCTCTCTCCCATACCCCCATCGACTTTTCCATTAGAGGAAGGTGAATCTTTGTGTCCCAATGCCTGCACATCTTATCTCCCTATTACAAGCAAAAGAGTATTAATAATAGTATTTATATATATTTGAAACATTTAATATTACGACCTCGAATTTCAGATCCATTTCCTTCCTCCCTTGTCACCCATTCCCTCTTGGGAGATAAGTAATTCAGTATATGTTGTACATGTCTAGCTATGCAAAACATTATCATAGTAGATATATTGTACAAGGCTGCTTATAATTCCCTCCCTCTCATCCCACCCCCCACCTGGTCCATTCCCTACATGATCCTGTCCCTCTTCTATAGTGGGTACTTCCAACCTCCCCTCCCCCCAAGGATGTCCTCCCATCCATCATCCCTCCTTTCATCCCCCTTCCCCCTATCCTGCTGCAGGTTGAGATATCCCATTAAGTATGTATGTCATTTTCTCCCTGAACCAAATTCAATGTGAATGTGGTTTTGCCTTTTTAGCCTTCCTTATTCTCCCCCTCCTTTGTAACCACTTCCCCTTGCTTCTTCTACATGGGATAGTGTACCCTACCCTGTCTCTCCCCATCTCCTCTTGCCACTTTCCTCTCTCACCTCATAATTTCATCCCTTGAGTATTCTCCCTTCCCAACAAATTCAACTTATGCCCTCTATCCATATATAACTGTAACCATATACACACACATTCACATATGTGTTCATATGACCACACCCCCTTCTTCCATTATTTTCATAGTGAGAAAGATATCCTCAGTCACAGTTATTGCTTTTCCATATAGGAATGTAAATAGTTCAACTTTGATAAGTTCCTTTTGATTTCTTTTCCCTGATTACCTTCTCAGGCATCTCTTCCTTCTTGTGTCTGGATGTCAAATTTTCTATTCAATTCTGGTTTTTTCCTCAAGAATGCTTGAAAGTCCTCTATTCCACTGAATGACCATATTTTCCCCTGAAACAAAATACTCAGTTTTGCTGGGTAGGTGACCCTTGGGTTCATTCCCAGTTCTTTTGCCCTCTGGAGTATCATATTCCATGCCCTTCTATCCCTCAGTGTAGAAGCTGCCAGGTCCTGGGCTATTCTGATTGTGTTTCCACAATATTGAAATTGTTTCTTCCTGGCTGCTTGTAGTATTTTCTCCTTGATCTGGGGATTCTGGAACCTGGCTATAATATTCCTGGGAGTTTTCTTTTTGGGATCTTTTTCAGGAGGTGATCTGTGGATTCTTTCAACCTCTATTTTGCCCTCTGGATCTAAAACATCAGGGCAGTTTTCCTTGAGAATTTCTTGAAGGGTGATTTCTAGGTTCTTTCTTTGATCATGGCTTTCAGGTAGTCCAATAATTTTTAAATTGTCTCTCCTGGATCTATTTTCCAGGTCAGTGGTTTTTCCCATGAAATATTTCACATTGCCTTCTAATCTTTCATTTGTTTGGATCTGCTTAACAGCATCTTGATTTCTCATAAAGTCATTAGCTTCTATTTGCTCCAGTCTAACTCTGAAGGAATGAATCTCCTCAGTGAACTTTTGAGATTCTTTTTCCGTCTGGCAAATTCGACTTTTTAAGGCATTCTTCTCCTCATTGCCCTTTTGGGCCTCCTTTGCCATTTGAGTTAGTCTATTTTTTAAGGTGTTGTTTTCCTCAGTCAGGCTGTTGACCCTCATTTCATACTTTTCCTGCATCCTTCATTTTTCTTTCCAATTTTTCCTCCACTTCTTATTTGATTTTTAAAGTCCTTCTTAAGGTCCTCTATGGCCTGCAACCCGCTCATGTTTTCCCCTGGGGCTTTTGGAGCAGGACTAGAGGAATTTTCTTCCCGAACGTGTGGGGGGCAACTTCCGTTCCTGGCAAGCTGTAAACCCACCCACGACTTCCACCCTAGATCACAATCCAGATCCAGGGAGGTTAAAGCAAGAGCGATTACCCCCCAAGACTGATCGCTGGATGTCCCTACAAATTTGCAGGCTGGGAGCGGGAGCTGCCTCTGAAAACTACAAAATGGAGTTTGTCCTCAGGGGCTTCTAGCCCCCAGGGGAGGGAGCTGACGCATTCCCCAAATACAGGTCCCAAAGTCCATAGGACACTAACCTCTTACTTTGTCCTAGGCATGTCTATGTTGCTAATTCTGGAGTCGCCACAGCTCCTGGTGTTCTGGGGTTCCTCCAGCCGGCTGCTGGCCCTGCGGCCCTGGGGCTAAAACCTCGGCTCACGGGGACCTGGACTCGGCTCGGCTCCTGCACTCTGCGAGCTGCCAGGTCCCAGACCTCTGTGCTGGTCCTTCCTGCAGGGCTGCTGGGCTGTCCTCAGTGGGAGCTTAGCTTCTCTGTGTCGTTCTGTGGGTGCTGGGGCTCCAGAAGTTGTTCAGAGTCCCCTTTTACGTAGTTTGGGGGGAATCTGGGGGCAGAGAGGCTTGGATGAGCTGTTTCTACTCCGCCATCTTGGCTGCGCCCCTAGCCAAATTCAATGAGAGTAAGTTTGACCCATTCCATTTCACCTTCCTCCTCTTCCCCTCTACTGTAACAGTTCTATCTTGCCTCTTTCATATGAGATAATTTACCCTATTCTATCTCTCCCTTTCTCCTTCACCCATTATATTCTTCTCTCACCTCTTAATTTTATTTTTTAGATATCATCCCTTCCTATTCAATTTATCCAGTGCCCTCTATCTATGTATACATGTACACACATATACATACACACACTCACATATGTATTTATGCACACATACACATTCCTAAGCATACATATATGTATGTATACATGTATGTATATATCTCCTTCAACTATCTTCATACTGAGAAAAGTCTCATGAATTACAACAATTATTTTTTTCATGTAGGAATGTAAACAGTTCAACTTCAATAAGTCTTTATTATTTTTTTTTCCTGTTAACCTTCTTATGCTTCTCTTGCTTCTTATATTTGTAAGTCAAATTTTCTTTTCAGTTTTGGTGTTTTCATCAAGAATACTTGGAAGTCACCCCTATTTCCAACGCAGAGAATTGTGATTGGGACCACCCAAGGTTCTCCCTCAGGGATGTACAGGGAACAGGTTTCTGCCTCATATCATCCAGCACTCCTTTATCCAGCTCTCAGTATAGCTCAAGTTGTGGGCAAATCCACAAGATTCAGGTCTCTAGCTCAGACTACTTCCCTGCCCCTCTAGGAGCCTTGTGGGCATGCCACAATGGCCTTACCCAGTGTGTCTCTGTTACAGTGTTCCTCAGACAACAACACACTGAGGGCCCCCTGTGTATCCTAGTGGCCATAATTCCCCAGGTCACCCTTCTCCCAGGTGAACAAGGTTGGCATTACTTTTCCCAGAAGGGCAACTGAGCCACCACCTAAGGCAGGCAGTACCACTCCTCATTCCCATCTCAGTGGGCTTGGGCCTTGTGGGTTCTGCAGCAACTGGGATGGCAGCCTTGATTAAGGGGGAGGCCAACTATCAGGCCTTAAGTACACAGGTAAATATTGACCTCTCCCACATAGAGCAGTCCATCTCAGCCCTGGAAAGACAGGTGGACTATCTGGCAGAGGTGGTTCTTCAGAACTGCAGAGGCCTTGACCTTCTTAAACAGGGTGGCCTGTGTGCAGTCCTTGGTGAGGCTTGTTGCTTCTATGCAAACAACTCTGGAGTGGTGAGGGAGAGTCTGAAGTTGGTATGCCAGAATATTGCTAATAAACAGAGGGGGCTGGAAAATTCTGAGAATGGGTATCAGTCCCTGTTCCCCTGGGACATCCCCCTAACTCACTAAATTGATATCAGCCTTGGTATTAGTATTGGTATTAGCCTCCCCTCCTCCTGATCATAGCCCTAATTGTAGGACCCTATCTCATTAATTGCTTTCTACAATTTGTCAATTCCCATGTTAATTCCATTAATGTTAATTATCAGTGATCCCCCCCCCCCCCCACCATCCTTTAGGAACAGAATTGGGTAATCTAGATGTGACACCAGCCATGTCAAAGGTTTGACATACCTACAATGAAGAGTAGGGAATGTTGGGCACTACTCCACTTTGCCCTTCCCTTCATTGATTTGAAAAGCAGACAACTCAACCTTCCCTTTCCTTCATTGATTTGTAAAGCAGGCAACTCAACCTTCCCTTTCCTTCATTGATTTGTAAAGCAGAGGACTCCACCTTCCTCTCCCTTAATTGATCTGTAAACAGGCAGGAGCCCCACCCCTTGCTTTCTCCTGATTGATCTGTGAGCAGGAGTCCCAGCATAGGGTTTCCTGATGGTTGGAAATTCAAATGTATACTGACCAATCACTGTAGTTTCAGCTTACATCACTGTAATTTCAGCTTAGGTAACCTGGCTATGGAACCTCTATAAAACTGGCACAATGTCTATGACAAAGCACTATCTGATTTGGGCATGTACCCTGACAGTCCCATGGTAATAAAATCCACTTTTTTAAATTAAAAAAAAAAGAATACTTGGAAGTCCCTTATTTCACTGAATGACCATACTTCCCTTGAAGCATTATACTGGGTTTTGTTAGGTAGGTGATTCTTGGTTTTATCCTAGCTCTTTTGACCTCTGGAATACCATATTCCAAGCCCTTTGATCCCTTAATGTAGAAGCTGCTAGATCTTCTGTTATCCTGATTGTGTTTTCATAATAAATAACTTCTTCCTGACAGCTTGTAATATTTTATCCTTGATCTGGGAACTCTGGAATTTGGCTATGATATTCCAAGAGTTTTCCTTTTAGGATCTTTCTCAAGAGACAATCAGTGAATTCTTTCAGTTTCTATTTTGCCCTCTGGTTTTAGAATATCAGGGCAATTTTCCTTGAGAATTTCTTGAAGGATGATTTCTAGGCTCTTTTTTGATAATGATTTTCAGGTAATCCAATAATTTTTAAATGATCTCTCCTGGGATCTGTTTTCCAGGTCAGATTTTTTTGTTTGTTTGTTTTGTTTTTGTTTTTCTGTTTTCCAAAGAGATAATACACATTGCCTTCTATTTTTTCATTTGTTTGAATCTGTTTTATACTATCTTGATTTCTCATAAAAGCAATAGCTTCCATTTACTCCGTTCTAATTTTGAAAGAATTATTCTTTTCAGTGAGTTTTTGAAATTCTTTTTCCATGTGGCCAATTTGGCTTTTAAAATCATTTTTCTCTTCATTAGTTTTTTGGTCCTCTTTTGCCATTTGACTTGGTCTATTTTTGAAGGTGTTATTTTCTTCAGTGTATTTTTGGGTCTCTTTCAGTAGGCTGTTGACTAGCTTTTCATGATTTTCTTGAATTATTCTCATTTCTCTTCCCACTTTTTCCTCCATTTCTCTTACTAGATTTTCAACATTCTTCTTGAGTTCCTCCATGTCCTGTAACCACTTCATATTTTCTTGTAAACTTTTGATTCAATAGTTTTGACTTTGTCTTCTTCTTCTGGTTCCATGTTTTGATCCTTTCTGTCCCCAAAAAGCATTCTATGATCTGACTGCACTTCCTCTTTTTGCTCATCTTGCCAGCCAATACCCTGACTTTTGAGTTCTTTGCTACAGTGGAACTCTGCTTCCAGAGTGGAAAGAGCTGTGTCCAAAATTACTGAAGTTGCTGAAAATGTTGTCAGAACTATGAGGAGGGTGCCCTCTCTACAGCCACCACAAGCTCTGGCACACTGGCTTCCTCACCCTAGGACCAGCACCCAAGACTATGACCCAGATCCTAGCAGGTCAAAGCAAGAGTGATTAACCTCTGAATGGTCGATTGGTCCCTATATGATCTGTAGGCCAGGAGCTCTGGAAGCAGCCATGCAGCAGGCAGGCCACCTGCACTTCTCACCCTAGGGACAGGGACTGGACCATATTCTTCTGTCACCTTGTTCCAGCAGAGTTCCCTACTGATCTTTTACTTTCTCTTTGGTGTCTATGGATTGAGAAGTCTAGAAACCACCACAGCTGCTGGTGACTCACTCTCCTGAATCTTTTCAGGCCAGTCTGTGCTGCTCGTAAGGGCCATCATGGCTCATGTGGGACTGCTCAGCCCCTAGTCCAGTGTAATGAAAGCTTTCTGTCGACCTGCCAGGTGGTCCTACCTCCCAGGTCAGAGGCGGCCAGGTCTTACCTTATTCTGGCCTTCAGGGTATACCTGGTAGTATTCCAGCTACATTCCCCAAGAATGGAGTTCCAAGCCAGGAGAGTAGCAAGACTTTATTTAGCAGCTTCTTTTCCAGTTACATCCTCATCTACATCTTACTCTATCCTCACTTAACATCTTTACTCTATCCCAACTCTACCTCCTCTGCAGTTACATCCTAATCCCCATCCTAACTCTACATCCTACCTCCCAACCCTTTGAGTTTCCCTCCTCTTATCCCCCTTCAGCCCCACCTTCCTCTCAGGCAGAAGTTGCCACATCACCAAGTCTGAGCTAAACCCAAGGCAACAAGTCAAGGTCATGGGGCTCCCATCCTGGAACAGAGCTTATCTCACAGTACATCTGATTCTCCTCCACAGTGCTCTGCAACACATGAACCATAGCAAGGTCAGTATGTAATTTACACAAAGCATGATTCACACCAGAGTCAGCCCTTTCTGGGTCTCATGCCTCCAGGGGAACTGCACATATACCCCAATAGCCAGGCTGCCTTCAACAAGAGATTTGCTTCTTTCTGTCACTTTGTGAATTCTATAGCTCTAAAATTTATTTCAAGTCATTTTTTTATTGGTATTCGAGGGGGCTAGAGTGGGGGCTCAAGCAAGTCCCTGCTTTTACTCTGTCATCTTGGCTCTGCTTTTTTCTCCTCTTTTCAATGCTTAATATTCTTTTAAAATTTTTGAGTTCTAAAGTGCCTTCCTCTCTCTCTCCTTCCCTCCCCCAAGATGGAATGCAATCAAATATAGGCTCCAGTTATACATTCATATTAAACATTTTCACATTAGTCATGTTGTAAAGAAAAATTAGAACCAGTGAAAGGAACCATGAGAAAATGGAAACAAAGCAAAAAATAGAACAAGTAATATAATTTGATCTGCATTCAGACTACATAATTTTTGTTTGGTGTTTTTTTTTTTTTTGAAAGTAGATAGCCTTTTCTATCATGAGTCTTTTGGAGTTATCTTAGATCATTGCATTGCTAAGAACAGCTAAGTCTATTAAAGTCAGTCATTGTACAATGGGATTGATACTGTGTATGGCAGTCTCCTGGTTTTGCTCACTTCACTCAGTGTCAGTTCATTTAAGTCTCTCCAGGTTTTTCTGAATTTGGCCTGTCCATCATTTCTTATAGCTATAGTAGCACACCCAGGGTGGCCTGCTAGCATAGGTTCTTATGGTGGTTCATATACCTCCAGATTGGGAGAGCACAAACTTTTGAGTAGTCAGGGAGCTCGTAACAAATGACAAAGTCCAGAGGTTCAAAACATTCTTCTCACAAGTGAACCTTCAAAGTAAAATATTAACCTCCAAGTATATATAGTTTTCAACTAATGCACCAGAAGGCATCACAACCCTCATGACTCAGTACCTAATTAGCTTATACAAAAAGGTGTGAAAGCCTTCTTACAAGCAATTCTCCCTGGAAGCTAGCTCCTCCTTAGGAAATTTCCTCCCCCAATGAGTTCTATATGACTCAGGATGTATCATAACTCTGAAAGCCGCAAGATATCCGGAATTGAAATACCTGTGAACCTTTAGACCAAGGAACACAGTTCCTGTTCCAAGGGAAAAGAGGACACATGTGGTCACATAGACCTATTAATAGCCTTTCATTAACAGTACAATGAAACAATAGTATCACATTACATTCACATACCACAACTTGTTCAACCATTCCCCAATTGGGGAGCATCCCCTCATTTTCCAGCTCTTGGCTAACACAAATATCTTTGTACATATGTGTCTTTTCCCCATTTTTATGATTTCCTTGGGTTACAAACCTAGAAGTGGTACTGTAGAGTCAAAGGTTATGATGATATTCATAGCCCTTGGGGCATAGTTCCAAATTACTCCCCAGAATGATTGGATCAGTACACAACTCCACCAACAATGCATTAGTGTTCTAATTTTTCCCTATTTCAACAATGTATTAGTGTTCCGATTTTCCCCACATGTTCTCCAATATTTATCATTTTCTGTGTTGTCATGTTAGCCAGTCCGATAGGTGTGATGTGGTGCCTCAGACTTGTTTTGGTTTTAATTTCTCTAATCAATAGTGATATTGAACATTTTTATATGATTATAGATAGCTTTAATTTCTTCACCTGAAAATGTATTGTTAATATACTTTGCCCATTTATCAGTTGGAAAAAGATTTATATTCTTATATATTTGACTCAGTCCTCTATGTATTTTAGAAATGAAGCCTCTATCAGAGATATTGGTTGTAAAAAATTGTTTACCAGGGGTGGCTAGGTGGTGCAGTCAGTAGAGCATCAGCCCTGGAGTCAGAAGTTCCTGCGTTCCGATCTGGCCTCAGACACTTAACGCACACACAAACAAAAACCTAGCCGTGTGACCTTGGGCAAGTTACTTAACCCCAATTGCCCTCCAAAAAGCAAAAAAAAAAAATTGTTTACCAGCTTTCTGTTTCCTTCCTAATATTGGTTGCATTGCCCTTGTTTGCACAAAAAACTTTTCAACTTAATGCACTCAAATTATCCATTTTGCATTTCTTAATGTTCTTTATCTTTTATTTGGTAAGAAATTCTTCCATTCTTTTTTTTTTTTTATAAGCAATTGGGGTTAAGTAACTTGCTCAAGGTTACACGGCTAGTCATTTGATTTATGCGTGGGTGCTCATTTTCTGAGGCCGGATCTGATCTCGGGTCATCCAAACTCTGAGGCTGGCGCTCTTACTCACTGCGCCACCTAGCCGCCCCTTTAGGGCAATTGGGGTTAAGTAACTTGCCCAAGGTTACACGGCTAGGTTTTTGTTTGTGCGGATTAGGTGTCGGAGGCCGGCTCCGAACTCAGGTCCTTCTGATTCCAGGGCCGGCGCTCTATTCACTGCGCCACCTAGCCGCCCCTCTTCCATTCTTTTTTTTTTTTTTTAAACAAATACTTTATTAACTTCTGTTTTACATCATTCATTTCCGCCAGATTTTGAGTTACAGTCATTTTCCCCCCATGATTCCCCTACCCAACCTCCCAGAATAGCAGTCCCACAAGATATCGCTTCCTCCAATCTGCTCTCTCCCATACCTTCTCCCATACCCCCATTGACTTTTCCATTAGAGGAAGATGAATCTTTGTGTCCCAATGACTGCACATCTTATCTCCCAATTATAGGCAAAAGAGTATTAATAATAGTATTTATATATATATTTGAAACATTTAATGTTACGACCTCGAATTTCAGATCCATTTCCTTCCTCCTTGTCACCCATTCCTTCTTGGGATATAAGTAATTCAGTATATGTTGTACATGTCTAGCTATGCAAAACATTATCATAGTAGATATATTGTTCAAGGCTGCTTATAATTCCCTCCCACTCATCCCACCCTCCACCTGGTCCATTCCCTACATGATCCTGTCCCTCTTCTATAGTGGGTACTTCCAACCTCCCCTCACCCCAAGGATGCCCTCCCTTCCATCATCCCTCCTCTCATCGCCCTTCCCCCTATCCTGCTGCAGGTTGGGATATCCCATTTAGTATGTATGTCATTTTCTCCCTGAACCAAATTCAATGTGAATGTGGTTTTGCCTTTTTAGCCTTCCTTATTCTCCCCCTCCTTTGCACCCACTTCCCTACATGAGATAGTTTACCCTACCATGTCTCTCCCCATCTCCTCTTGCCACTTTCCTCTCTCACCTCATAATTTCATCCCTTGAGTACTCTCCCTTCCCAACAAAATCAACCTATGCCCTCTATCCATATATAACTGTAACCATATACACACACATTCACATATGTATTCGTATGACCACACCCCCTTCTTCCATTATTTTCATAGTGGGAAAGATATCATCAGTCCCAGATATTGCTTTTCCATATAGGAATGTAAATAGTTCAACTTTGATAAGTTCCTTTTGATTTCTTTTCCCTGATTACCTTCTCAGGCATCTCTTCCTTCTTGTGTCTGGATGTCAAATTTTCTATTCAATTCTGGTTTTTTCCTCAAGAATGCTTGAAAGTCCTCTATTCCACTGAATGACCATATTTTCCCCTGAAACAAAATACTCAGTTTTGCTGGGTAGGTGACCCTTGGGTTCATTCCCAGTTCTTTTGCCCTCTGGAATATCATATTCCATGCCCTTCGATCCCTCAGTGTAGAAGCTGCCAGGTCCTGGGCTATTCTGATTGTGTTTCCACAATATTGAAATTGTTTCTTCCTGGCTGCTTGTAGTATTTTCTCCTTGATCTGGGGATTCTGGAACCTGGCTATAATATTCCTGGGAGTTTTCTTTTTGGGATCTTTTTCAGGAGGTGATCTGTGGATTCTTTCAACCTCTATTTTGCCCTCTGAATCTAAAACATCAGGGCAGTTTTCCTTGAGAATTTCTTGAAGGGTGATTTCTAGGTTCTTTCTTTGATCATGGCTTTCAGGTAGTCCAATAATTTTTAAATTGTCTCTCCTGGATCTATTTTCCAGGTCAGTGGTTTTTCCCATGAGATATTTCACATTGCCTTCTAATCTTTCGTTTGTTTGGATCTGCTTAACAGCATCTTGATTTCTCATAAAGTCACTAGCTTCCATTTGCTCCAGTCTAACTCTGAAGGAATGAATCTCCTCAGTGAACTTTTGAGATTCTTTTTCCATCTGGCAAATTCGACTTTTTAAGGCATTCTTCTCCTCGTTGCCCTTTTGGGCCTCCTTAGCCATTTGAGTTAGTCTATTTTTTAAGGTGTTGTTTTCTTCAGTCAGGCTGTTGACCCTCATTTCATACTTTTCCTGCATCCTTCTCATTTCTCTTTCCAATTTTTCCTCCACTTCTCTTATTTGATTTTTAAAGTCCTTCTTAAGGTCCTCTATGGCCTGCAACCCGCTCATGTTTTCCCCTGGGGCTTTTGGAGCAGGACTTCTGACCTCACAGTCCTTTTCCCGCTCTATGCCCCCAAAATAGGAGTCTAGGGTTGCATTTTTCTGTTTCCTTTGCCTTGGCATGTTGCCACTTAATTGCTTGACTTTTGGGCTTGTTGCCACACTATGGCTTTAAGGCCAGATAGAGGAATTTTCGTCCCGAACGTGTGGGGGCAACTTCCGTTTCTGGCAAGCTGTAAACCCACCCACAACTTCCACCCTAGATCACAATCCAGATCCAGGGAGGTTAAAGCAAGAGCGATTACCCCCCAAGACTGATCGCTGGATCTCCCCACGATTTGTAGGCTGGGAGCCGGAAATGCCTCTGAAAACTACAAAATGGCGTGTCTCCTCAGCAGCTTCTAGCCCCCAGGGGAGGGAGCTGACGCATTCCCCAAATACAGGTCCCAAAGTCCATAGGACACTAACCTCTTACTTTGTCCTAGGCAAGTCTATGTTGATAATTCTGGAGTCTCCACAGTTCCTGGTGTTCTGGGGTTCCTCCAGCTGGCTGCTGGCCCTGCCGCCCTGGGGCTAAAACCTCGGCTCACGTGGACCTGGGCTCGGCTCGGCTCCTGCGCTCTGCGCTGCCGGCTCCCAGACCACTGCGCTGGTCCTTCCTGCAGGGTGCTGGGCTGTCCTCAGCGGGAGGTTAGCTTCTCTGTGTCGTTCTGTGGGTGCTGGGGCTCCAGAAGATTTTCAGAGTTCTTTTTTACATAGTTTGTGGAGAATCTGGGGGCAGAGAGGCTTGGACGAGCTGTTTCTACTCCTCCATCTTGGCTCCGCCCCCCGGAAGGTAAGACCTGGCCTTCCATTCTTTATAAATCTGGCAGGTAAACTATTCCTAGCTCTCCTAGTTGGCTTATAGTACCAGCCTTTATATCTACATCATGTGCCCATTTTGCTGTTATGGTATATGGTGTAAGATATTGTTCTGTGGCTAGTTTATGCCATAACATGATCCAGTTTTCCCTATATTTTTTGGCAAATAGTGAGTTTTAAACCCAGAAGCTGGTGTCTTTGTGTTTATCAAACAGTAGGTTACTATAGTCATTGACTGTTGGGTCTTGTTCACCTAACCTATCCCACTGATCTATCACATTGTTTCTTAGCCAATACCAAGTAGTTTTGATGATTGCTGCTTTATAAGACAATTTAAGATCTGGTATAGCTAGGCTGTCTTCCCATGCATTTCTTTCATTAATTCCCTTGATCTTCTGGACCTTTTGTTGCTCCAGATGAATATTATTATTTTTTCTAGCTCTATAAAATATTTTGATAGTTTGTATGGCATGGCACTGAATAAGCAAATTAGGTTAGGTAGAATTGCCATTTTTATTGTATTAACTCAACCTTCCCAAGAGCACCTGATATTTTTCCAAATATTTAGATCTGACTTTATTTCTGTGAAAAGTGTTTTGTAATTGTGTTCATATAGTGTCTGGGTTTGTCTTGGCAGGTAGAGTACCAAATATTTCATAATGTCTACAGTAACTTTAAATGGAATTTATCTTTCTATCTCTTGCTGTTGGGCTTTGTTAGTAATATATAGAAATGCCAAAGATTTATTTGGGTTTATTTTAAATCCTGCAACTTTGATAAAATGGCTCATTATTTCAAGATGTTTTTTTTTTTTACTCGATTCTCTAGGATTCTGCAAAGAGTGATAGTTTCATTTCTTCTTTGCTTATTCTAATTCCTTCAATTTCTTTTTCTTTTCTTATTGCTAAAGCTAATACTTCTAGTACAACATTGAATGACAGTGGTCATAATGGACATCCTTATTTCACGTCTGATCTTCCTGGAAATGCTTCTAGCATATTTCTTTTCACATAATGCTTCCTCATGGTTTTAGATAGATGTTACTTATCATTTTAAGGAAGACTCCATTTATTCCTATGCTCTCATGTGTTTTTAATAGGAATAGGTACCGTATTTTGTCAAATACTTTTTCTGGATCTGTTGAGATAATTACATGATTTCTGCTATATTTTGTTCCGGATATAAGCTATTATGCTGATAGTTTCATGAATATTGAATAAGCCATGCATTCCTGGTATAAATTCTACTGGGTCATAGTGTATTATTCTCAAGATAAGTTGCTCTAATCTCTTTGCTAATATTTTACTTAAATTTTTTACATCTGTATTCATTATGGAGAATGATAAATAATTTTCTTTCTCTGTTTTGGCTCTTCCTGGATTAGGCAGTAGCACCATACTTGTATCATAAATAAAATTTGAAGGACTCCTTCTTCACCTACACCACCCCCCCAATTTTATATAACATTAGAATCAATTGTCTTTAAATGTTTGATAGTATGCACTTTTAAATCTATCTGACCCTGGAGACTTTTTCCTGGGGAATTCATTGATGGTTTGTTCAAGTGCTGTTTCTGAAATGGGTTATTTAAGTATTTTATTTTCTCTTCCTTTAATCTAGACAATTTATATTTTTATAAATAGTCCTCCATTTCACCAAGATTATCAAGTTTATTGGCATACATTTGGGTAAAATCTCTTAATTATTGTTTTAATTTATTCTTAATTGGTAGTGAATTTACACTTTTCAATCATGATGCTGGTAATTTGATTTTCTTGTTTCTTTTTTCAAATCAAATTAACCAGTGGTCTACCTATTTTATTGTCTTTTTTCCCTCATAAAACCAGCTATTAGTTTTATTTATTAGTTCAATAATTTGCTTAATTTAAATTTTATTAATCTCTCCATTGGTTTTCAGAAATTCTAATTTGATATGTATTTAGAGCTTTTTAACATATTCTTTTTCTAACTTTGTTAGTTGCATGACCAATTCACTGGGATCTTTCTCTATTATATTCACATAAGCATTCAGAGATATACAACTTCTCCAAAAAACCACTCTCACTGCATCATATAAGTTTTGGTACTTTGTTTCATTATTGTCATTTTCTTGTATAAAGTTATTGATCATTTTTATGATTTGTTGTTTGACCCACACATACTTTAGAGCTTGATTATTTTGTTCTGAATTAGTTTTTAGTTTATCTTTTCATGGCCCTTTATTACATGTAATTTTTATTGCATTCATGGTCTGAAAAGAACACACTTAATATTGCTGTCTTTCTCTATTGGATTATAAGGTTTTCATTCTTTAAATTAAGATCAATTATTAATTTAATTAAAATAATTGTTAAACATAAATGTATTGAGTGATCCACTTAAAAGGAATGGATACTGAGTAATGATGTTAGAAGAAAAGGCAGGGAAGTGTCGGCATGGAGAAAGGACCCACCTTGGCTAATGATTTGGGGGAGGTTGGAAAGAGTTAACTTAATCCAACTAAGATTAAAGAAGCTTCTCACCACATAGTCATAAAATGATGAAATGTTTAGTCTTATCTACTTTCCAAAGACATTCTTACAAAGGGATTACAATCACTTTCCATAGAAATGTGGTCATTCCTTATAAATTAGGAGTATGGTCACACCACACACTACAATCTCTTCCAGTAGGAATGTGGTCACACCACACTTATAAAATTATATATACTCAGGGGGCAGAGTCAAGATGACAGAGTAGAAACAGCACTTCCATGGAGCTCCATACCACACCACTTCAAAATTATGTAAAAGGGGGAAAATGAACGACCTCTGGAGCTCCATAGCCCACAAAATGACACAGAGAAGCTAACCTCCCGCTGAGGACAGTCCTGCAGTTTGGCAAGGAACAGCCAGTACAGCACTCTGGGAGCCAAGCCCAGGTCTGCCTGAGTCTCAGTTTTAGCCCAGGCAGCCAGATCAGCAGCAGGCTGGAGGGACCCCAGAACACCAGCAGCTGTGGAATTCCTAGAATTATCAACACATAGATGCCTAGGACAAAGTGAGAGGTCAGTGCATTATGGACTTTGGGACTGATTGGGAGAATGCATCAGCTTCTTCCCATGGGGGCAAGAAGCTGCTGAGGAGCTGGTGCAGGTTGTGCCATGTTGCCACATTACAGCTTCAGCTCTTGGCCTGCAAACTGTAGGGGGATCAGGTGATCAGTTTGGGGGATAAGCAATCTTGCTTTACCCTTCTTGGATCTTGATTACGGTCTGTGGTGGAAAACATGGGGTGTGTGACCAGCTTGCCAGAGTGTGTGGGGCCTTCAGAGAAGCCACCCAACTAATACCTCCAAAAGTTGAGAAAACCACAATGTATGGGACGGAAGTTCCACTGGCTTGTGGCAAAGTCGTAATGTGGCAACAAGCCCAAAAGTCAAGTAATTGAGTGGCAACATGCCTAGGCAAAGGAAACAAATAAACAGAAAAATTCAACATTTGACTCCTATTTTGGGAGCAAAGAAGATCAAAGCATGGAGGAGGACTGTGAGGTCAGAACTCTTACACCAAAAGCCCCAAATGAAAATACTGTCTGGCTACAGGCCATGGAAGACCTTAGGAAGCAGATAAGAGAAGTGGGGGAAATGGGGAAGAGAATTGAGGAAGATGCAAGACAAGTATGAGAGTCAATAGTCTGACTGAGGAAAATAACAGCTTAAAAATAGACTAACACAAGTGGCCAAAGAGGCTCAAAAAGGCAATGAGGAGAAGAATGTGTTAAAAAGAAAAATTTGTCAGATGGAAAAAGAGTGTCAAAAGATCACTCAGGAGAAGCATTCCTTCAGAATTAGACTGGAGCAAATGGAAGCTAGTGAGAAATCAAGATGCTTTTAAACAGATACAGGCAATTGAAAGAATAGAAGGCAATGTGAAATATCTTATGGGAAAAACCACTGACCTGGAAAACAGATCCAGGAGAGACAATCTAAAATTTATTGGACTACCTGAAAACCATGATCAAAGAAAGAATCTAGAAACAATTTTTCAAGAAATTCTCAAGGAAAATTGCCTGGATGTTTTAGAACCAAAGGGCAAAGTAGAGGTTGAAAGAATCCAGAGATCACCTCCTGAAAAAGATCCCAAAAAGAAATCTCCTAGGAATATTGTAGCCAGGTTGAAGAATTCCCAGATCAAGGAGAAAATGTTACAAGCAGCCAGGAAGAAACAATTTCAATATTGTGGGAACACAATCAGAATAACACAGGATCTGGCAGCTTCTACACTGAGGGACCCGATGGGCATGGAATATGATATTCCAGAGGGCAAAGGGCCTGGGATTAAAATCCAGAATCACCTACCCAGCAAAACTGATTATCATGTTTCAGAGGAAAATTTGGTCATTCAGTGGAATAGAGGACTTTCATGCATTCTTGAGGAAAAAACCAGAGTTGAATAGAAAATTTGACATTCAGATACAAGAAGCAAGAGATGCTTAAGAAGGTAAATATGGAAAAGAAATCAAAAGGAACTTGTCAAAGTTGAACTATTTACATTTCTGCAGGGAAGAACAATAACTGAAACTGATGAAACTTTTCTCAATATGAAAATAGTTGAAGAAGCGTATATGAGAATATGAATACATATGTCAATGTGTGTATATATGTTTTCAGGTATACATAGACAGAGGGCACAGGTTGCATTTAATGGGAAGGGATGATACTTAAAAGGTGAGGTTAAGAGGTGAGAGAGTAATGTGGTGAGGGGGAATGGGGAGGGATAATGGGGTGAACTGTCTCATGTAGAGGAGGCAGGGGAAGGTGGTTGTAGGGGAGGGTAGGAACAGGAAGGCAAAAAGGCAAAATTTTATTCTCATTGAATTTGGACCAGGGAGAGAATGACATGCATACTAAATAGGGTGTCCCACCCTACAGGAGCATGGGGGTGGAGGGGGATGGGGAAAGGTGTTGGAAGGGAGGGCGGGCTGGGGGGGAGCGAAGTTGGAAGAAGCCACTTTTGAAAAGGGACAGGATCAAGGCGGGGAGTACACCAGGGGGAAGGTGGAATGGGAGGGAGGGAAATATAGTCAGTCTTTTACAATATATCTATTATGGTAATGTTTTGCATAGCTACACATATACAGCATATACTGAGTTGCTTATCTTCCTTTTAAAATCATTTTTAAGAAGTATATAAATACTGTGATTAATACTATATTGCAATATAAATGAATAAATGAAATAAATAAATGAAAAAATAGAATGGGGTATTGGAGAAGAGATGGGAGAGAGCAGATTGATTGAGGGGCTATCCCGTGTGACTGTTATTCTGGGGTGGTGTGTAAGGGAAAAATGGGGGGAACTTGTAGCTCAAAATCTGACAGAAACAAGTGATATAAACCAGAAGTTAATAAAGCATTTGGAAAAAAATTACATATACTCAGAATTTTGAAGTAACATGTCAATTTTGAGTTCCAAATTTTCTCTCTTCTCCCCTCCCCCAGTGAGAAGGCTAGTAAGTTGTAATAGGCTATACAGATGTATTCATGCAAAACATATTTCCAAGTTAGCTATTCTATGAAAGAAATCACAGATAAAAATCTCCAAGAAAAATAAAGAAAAAGTATCGATGTCATCTTTCATTATAAGTCCTACAGGATTTTCTTAGATCATTGAATTGCTGAAAATAGCTAAGTTATTCATAGTAGATTGTCATACAATATTGCTGTGTGTAGGATGCTCTACTGGTTCTACATTTTTTAACTTTGTATCAGTTATTGTAAGTCTTTTCAAGTTTTTCTGAGAGCATACTGCTCAACATTTCTTAAAACACAACGGTATTACATCACAATCACATATAATGACTTTATTCAACCATTCTCAAATTGATGGACATCCCTTCAATTTCCATTTCTTTGCCACCACTAATAGAGCTGCTATAAATATCTTTGTGCACATAGGTCTTTGTCCTTATTTTTTTCTTTGGGTTACAGATCTAGTAGTGATATTGCATGGTCATAGGGTATGCATGGTTTTATAGCCCTTTGGGAATAGTTCCAATAGTTCCAGAATGGTGTAATCAATATATGATTTAACCAATATTATACAATTATTTAAATTTTCCTACATCCCCTGCAAAATTCATCATTTATGTTTTATGTCATATTAACCAATCTGGCAGGTGTGAGGTATCAGCTCAGAGTTGTTTTAATTTACATTTCTCTTATCATTAGTGATTCAGAACATTTTATATGACTATAGATAATTTTGATTATTTTGTCTGAAGACTACCTCTTTATATCATTTGACCATTTATCAATTGAAGAATGGCTCTCTTTCTTATAAATTTGACTCAGTTTTCTATGATTGAGAAATGAAGTCTTTATCAGTTTATGGTAAGTTTTTTTCACAGTATCGATTAACAACTCTGAATTTCCCTCCATCATATTTTCCCCATTTATCCTCCTCTCCTTTTATCCTGTCCATTCTCAAAATGACTTTACCTCCCCAAGAGGTAAAATATTTTTACTTCCCCATTTTATCATCTCCCTTCCTTCTCTTATCCTCTTCCCTTTCTATTTTTCCTGTATGGTAAAACAGATTTTCACACCCAATTAAGTGTGTATATTATTGCCTCTTTGAGACAATTCTAATGAGAGTATGGTTTATGTTCTCCCTTCCCCATTTCCCCCATTTCTCCCTCTTTTGTAAAATCTTTGTCAGGTCTTTTTATGTCACATAATTTATTCCATTTTACCTCTCCCTTTCCCCTTCTTCCAGTGTATTTTTTCTCATCCCTTAATTTAATTTTTTAAGATAATCTTATCATCACATTCAATTCACACCTCTACTTTCTGTCTATTTATGCTCTTTCTCACTAGCCTAACAAAGAGAAAATTATTAGGAGTCATAAATATTTTCCCACATATAAATATAAACAGTTAACCTTATCAAATCCCTTATGATTTCTCTTTCCTCTTTGTCTATGCTTCTTTGGCATCTTATATTTTAAATTAAATTTTTCTATTCATCTCTGGTCTCTTCATCAAGAATGCTTGAAAGTCCTCTATTTCATTGAATATACATTTTCCCCTGACAGAGTGTACTTAATTTTGCTGGTTAGGTTATTCTTGGTTCTAATCCTAGCTCCTTTACTTTCCAGAGTATTATATTCCAAGTTATTTGATACTTTAAGGTAAAAACTGCTAAATTGTGGGTTATTATGACTGTGGTTCTGTGATATTTGAATTGTTTCTTTTTGTCTTCTTGGAAAATTTTTTCTTTGATTTGGGTGGTCTGGAATTTGGCTATAATATTGCTGGGGGTTTTAATTTGGGGATCTCTTTTAGGAGGTGATATGTAAATTCTTTTAATTTATATCTTACCCTCTATCTCTAGAATATCTGAGCAGTTTTCCTCAAAGTTTCTTGAAAGATCATATCTATTTTCTTCTTTGATCATGACTCTCAGGTCATCTAATATTTTTTTTAAGCAATTGGGGTTAAGTAACTTGCTCAAGGTTACATGGCCAGTCCTTTATGTGTGGGTGCTAATTTTCTGAGGCCGGAAGCAATCCTGGGTCCTCCCATCTCTGGGGCCAACACTCTTACTCACTGTGCCACCTAGCCACTCTGCATCTAATAATTCTTAAATTATTTCTCCTCTATGTGTTTTCCAGGTCAGCTGTTTTTCAATGAGATATTTCAAATATTCTTCTATTCTTTCCATTCTTTTGATTTTTTGACTATTTCTTGATGTCTCATGAAGGCCTTAGCTTCTGCTTGCCCAATTCTAACTTTAAAGTAATTATTTTCTTCAGTGAGCTTTTGTGCCTTCTTTTCCACTTGGCAAACTCTACATTTTAAGTTCTTCTCTTTATTGAATTTTTGTATATTTTTTTCTATTTGGTAAATTCTACCTCTCAAGGCATTCTACTTGTCATTGGATTTTGTGCTCTTTATTTTTCTTTAACCATTTGACCTATTATATTTTTTTCACAAATGCTTTGTTAAATTCTGATTTACATCATTCATTTCTGCCAGATTTTGAGTTACAACTTTTTTCCCCATTTTTTCCTTACCCCCCACCCCAGAACAGCAGTCCCACGGACTATCCCTCATCAAATCTGCTCTCTCCCATATCTTCTCCCATACCCCCCTCAACTGTCCCAGTAGGGCAAGGTGAATCTCCATGCATCAATGCCTGTACAACTTATATCCAAATTATATGCAAAATAATATTAATAATAATATTTATACATTTATGCACATTTGATTCTAAAAATTTGAATTACAGATTCCTACCCTTCCTCCCTTGTCAACCACCCTTACTGGGAAAGTAAGCAATTCAGTATATGTTGTGCATGTGAACGTATGCAAAACATTACCATAGTACATATAGTGTAAAAGTCTGACTACATTTCCCTCCCTCCTATCCCACCTCCCAATTGGTGTATTCCCTACTTTGATCCTGTCCCTTTTCACAAGTGGGTGCTTCCAACTTAACTCCCCCCCCCACCCTCTCACCCTCCCTTCCATCATTCCCCCTCTCATCCTCTTCTCCCTACTCTCCTGTAGGGTGAGATATACAATTTAGTATGTATGTCACTCTCTCACTGATCCAAATTCAATGAGAATAAGGCTTTGCCTTTTTGCCTTCCTCTTCTTCCCCTCCCTTGTAACCATTTTCCCTTGCCTTTTCTCTATGAGAGAGTGTACCCCATTCTGTCTCTCCCCATCTTCTCTCAATGTATTCCTTTCTTACCTCTTAATTTCACCTTTTAAGTATCATCCCTTCCCATTAAATTTGACCTGTGCCCTCTATCTATGTATACCTGTAAACATATGTAGACACACATTCACATATGTATTCATATACCCATATACCCTTCTACAACTATTTTCATACCGAGAAAAATTTCATCAGTTACAGTTTCCGTTTTGCATGTAGGAATGTATATAGTTCAACTTTGATAAGTTTATGATGATTTATTTTCCTTGTTTACCTTCTTAAGCATCTCTTGCTTCTTGTATCTGTATGTCAGTTTTTCTATTCAACTCTGGTTTTTTCCTCAAGAATGCTTGAAAGTCCTCTATTCCACTGAATGACCAAATTTTCCCCTGAAACATGATACTCAGTTTTGCTGGGCAGGTGATTCTTGGTTTTAATCCCAGGTCCTTTGCCCTGTGGAATATCATATTCCAAGCCCTTCGATCTCTCAGTGTAGAAGCTGCCAGATCCTGCGCTATCCTGATTGCATTTCCACAGTATTCAAATTGTTTCTTCCTGGCTTCTTGTAATATTGTCTCCTTGATTTGGGAATTCAGGAACCTGGCTATAATATTCCTAGGAGTTTTCTTTTTGGGATCTTTTTCAGGAGGTGATCAGTGGATTCTTTCAACCTCTATTTTGCCCTCTAGTTCTAAAACATCAGGGCAATTTTCCTGGAGAATTTCTTGAAGGATGATTTCTAGATTCTTTCTTTGATCATGGCTTTCAGGTAGTCCAATAATTTTTAAATTATCTCTCCTGGATCTATTTTCCAGGTCAGTGGTTTTTCCCATGAGATATTTCACATTGCCTTCTATTCTTTCATTTGTTTGGATCTGTTTAACAGCACTAGATTCCCTATGGCCCATTCTAAATCTGAAGGAAAGATTCTCCTCAGTGAGCCTTTGAGTTTCTTTTTCCATCTGGCAAATTCGACTTTTTAAGGCATTCCTCTCCTCATTGCCTTTTTGAGCCTCTTTTGCCATTTGAGTTAGTCTATTTTTAGGGTGTTATTTTCCTCAGTAAGGCTGTCAACTCTCCTTTCATAATTTTCATGCATCATTTTCATTTCTCTTTCCATTTTTCCTCCACTTCTCTTATTTGATTTTCAAAATCCTTTTTAAGGTCCTCTATGGCCTGTAACCAGCTAGTATTTTCATTTGGGGTTTTTGGAGCAGGACTTCCACTGCTGTTATTGATTCAGTCTCCCCAAGGCCTTCTCCTTATTTTCTGGGACTGGTCTGCTCTGGTGTGGTCTTTGCTGGACTGAACTCCTCTCTCAGCCCCATGCAACAGTTCTTTCCAGAAAACCTTCTAATCTGTCTCGGGCTCAAATATTGTTTCATTCTGTCTTCTTCTGAATTCTTCCTCTCTAGAATTTGTTTATACCAATTATTTGAAGTTATTTGGAGGGGTTTGTGGGAGATGTTAGTTCCTGCCTTTACTCTGCCATCTTGGCTCTTTCCCCCTTAATTTTTTTTTTTAAAGATGAATCTAGGAATCCATTGGTAGGGCATGTACTTTGAATTTTGGTTTTATTTCATTTTCTATTTTTTAGTATTTGTGAAATGATTGATTTATGTTTATATGTCAATGTTTTATAAGGAGTTTACTTCCTGTACTCCTTTTAACTAGTGGCCTATTTATGGAACTACTGGTCCCATTTAAAGGGAGAGCTGAATAAGGTTATGCTAACTGACCCACATGGGAATTTACTTTGTCTTCATTGTTGTTGAACTCTTAATAATTAAGGTAGCCAAATAAAAGAGGCACATATTAGCAACAACATATTTTCTTTCCTGTCAATGGTACTGAGAATATTACTTGTCTCCTTTGTACTATTGCAAGCATATAAATTCAAAATGAAGTAATTAGTTTGAATATAACTAATTGGATCTTTATATAGGAAGAAAACCACTATTTCACTTCATATATAAATTAATCTTTTAATTTATATTCTAAAATTTTGTTAAAATTCATTATTTCCCACATTAACATTGTTAATTATTTGCCAAATTTCAGATAGCTTCCTGAGATGTTTGCATATAATGCTATCTATACACAGTATTCACCATCATTTCAATTATCCTAAGAACTAGTTAGGAGTGATTTGGGTATAGGTGGGGGAAAATCAATTTTCATTGCTTCATTTAGCAGATATCAAGCAGATATCATAGCAGATAATACCTATTCATATCTCAGATACAGAGGCACTATAAATTACTTCTGAAGTTGCCTCTGTAATGGAAGCAGTAATACTGATCCTATATAAACAATATTGTGACTTCATTAGTGCTAGTGAGCCATATAGTCTTTCAGAGAGCTACTTGAGAGTGTGTATAGGCAAATTCTCCCTTTATTCTTCATTCTCTTAGCAAAGTCAAGCATTATATGATTGTTGTCTGAATATAAGAGGTATCTGTTTCTTCTTAGATAACTCCTCCACTCTAAACTAGAAGATCACAGAGATACCCTATGACATGCCAAGCCATATTTTTTTACTTAGCATCAATGTTCAAATATATAAAACTAGTATGTTTATGGAATATTTCATGCCCTGAGAATTCCACTCTCGCTATTTTAATTTGTCTGCCTAGAGCTAGAGCTAGAAGTGTGTGTGTGTGTCTGTTTGTGTACACTCGCTAAACAATACCACAGATACTGATCCAAAGGAAAAGAATTTTATGTTCTACATTCTTAAGAGAATGTGAATTATTAGTGGAGGACCTATTTGTATCTCTTGGTGCCAAGAAACCATTTGACTATAACATTTTATTGGAAGATTAGCTAATGATGGACATTTGTACCAAAGTAGAAAATTGCCCAAGCATTTCCGAATGCTCAGAACCTCTCAGTTATTGGAAATGAGCTACCAGGGAAGAGATAATACCTTTCACATTCAGTCAAAATTGGCACAGCACTTGTCTAAGCTAATAGGAGGAAAAATATGGGGTAACCATTTTTATTATTATTGTGTATTTACTTTTTTTTCTCCCCAAATGAAGTCTGTCCTCATGGTATTGTAGAAAAAGAGAAGTGTTCAGACTTTGACAGATCTAAAATTGGGATTGTATGTGTCTTCCCTGCATTAACCAATCAGTTGACATAGTTCTTCACTTTCTCTTTGAATTATATTGCTGTGGCTGATAAGTAGTCATAAGAAACAAGTTGCTTTTCGAAAAAAAAAAAGTTGTCTAAGTTTCATACAGGTGCATTGGAAGGGATTAGTGCATTGGAAGTGTAGAGGTGATTTCCCAGGAGCTCCTGATTACCTTCTGTATCAAGAATATTAAAAAAAAATTACTTTACTATTGCAGCATAATTTCAAGGTGACCACCTGTCAGCTAGCTTCTGGGGAAAAGAACAAGAAATCTCTCAGTCTTATTTGGGCTTTGTTTTCTTAAGCACTCTCAAAGTTTCCAGAGGGTATTATGGGCTAAATTTTTAATAGGATCAGAATAGTTAGCAATAAGTAAATAACATGAATTCTCAGTTGATATAAATTTCATGCAGAGTTTGAATGATAAGGATAAAAGCTTTCATGAAAACTTGAATCAAATTTATTAGCAGATGTTCAGTGATGCAGAAGAATTATCCATGAATAATAAACCTTGATGATAGAAGAGAGCTCTCAATTTCCCTCTTTTCCTAGGAAGTACATTGTAATGGAGGTCATTCCCCAGAAGCTTGACACTGAGTTGAATGGTAATTAAGCTATATTGAGAAAACATTCAAGTGACAATGATTTACAAATGATCGAATTATTTTGGGCTTAGCTTAGGGCTTTACCAACTGCAGCAATTGTTCTGTTATGACCATATGTCTGTTAATAAACTTGATTCAAATGTAAAACAATTACAGGGATTTGGGGGGACTAGGCAGAACAATTAAAAACAGATAAGGTAATTCTTGTGACTTGGTCTTAAAATAAATGAAGGAACTAAAATGATTAAGCTAAAGACAACTTGGATAGTGATTAAAATATGTGATGGAGTAGTTTAGCAAATTTTAATTATCTTGCCAGCCAGAGTTTTTTATAACCTTCTCTCTCTCTCTCTCTCTCTCTCTCTCTCTCTCTCTCTCTCTCTGTCTCTCTCTCCAATTGTCATGGATATATCATATCAATCTGTTGCTCAGGGATAGTTTAAGTGAAATAAAATGTACAATATTGAAGTCGTTGCTTAATTTCCAAAGCTAGTCTGTATGTAATCTTCTTGAGTTCTCAACTTCAATGTATCAAGCTAAGTTTCAGAAAAAAAAATAACCAAGTAGATTGATCTGGGGGGCAAAATATTGGTTTGTTTAGAGTTCCAAGTACCAACTATCAGCAATGTTATAATCACTGCAGATATGAGTTAATGATAGAAGTCATACCTAGATTTTTTTTTCTTCTAATATAGTCTGGTGGTTTGAAAGGGAGAGGAGATTGCTGATAGTTCATCTTTCCAGAAAAAAACAAACAAACAAACAAACAAACAAAAAAAACATTGATTTTCCCTATTCTTTGCAACTACCTACATGGAGATTAGAAAGTTCAAGAATATGATGAGAGTCCTTAGAAATTAGATGAAACTCTGATAACATAAAGCTAGGCTCAAAAATTGAGAAAAATATTATAGAACGTCTACATCACTTTTTGGAATCGATGTTTTTTTTTTTTTGTTTGTTTGTTTGTTTGTTTTTTACTAAAGAGAGTGATACAAAAATTAATGACCTCTCTAATCTATACAACTCATAATGACTATTTTGCATTAGCAAAATTTTACAGTAGCAAAAATTTTTAGGTAAAATTGTCAGTCTCCATCACACATAGCTGTAAATTGTAGATAAATAATGGCAAATTAAGGTTTGCAAAGCATGTGGAAGAATGCAAATGCTCTGCAATGGTTACTTTATTTGAACTTTTGAAAATGTGCACATATGATCTAAAACACTCTAAGCCTTGGAAATTGATTGAACTCATTCTTCTCTGTTTCCAATCACAAGGCAACCTCCCTTTCTCCATGACTGACCCTGAATATTTTCATCTTCTCTTCAATTTTCCAATTGGACAAATTTTCATAATCTTGACTGAAGGAGCCCATTTTTCCTCTATATATCTTGTACTTGTTTAAAAGCAAATAAAATACGGTTTCTATGAGTATTATTTGTTTTCTCCTTTTCTTCCTCCTCTTTTTTCTTCTTCCTTTGTTTTGGAGGAGGGAAGACAAGGCAATTGGGATCAAGTGATTTGCCCAAGGTCACACAGCTAGTAAGTGTCAAATGTCTGAGGTCGGATTTGAACTCAGGTCCCCCTGACATCAGGGTCAGTGCTGTTATTCTCTGTGCCACCTAGCTACCCTTCTTCTTCTTCTTCTTCTTCTTCTTCTTCTTCTTCTTCTTCTTCTTCTTCTTCTTCTTCTTCTTTGTCTTCTTTCTTTCTTTCTTTCTTTCTTTCTTTCTTTCTTTCTTTCTTTCTTTCTTTCTTCCTTCCTTTCTTTCTTTCTCCTAATTTACTAGAGATTTTGAGGGACCAAAGAATAGGTAAAGCATAGGCACAAGTTATTTAACTTTTAGAAAAAATATTTTAATATGGCTTAATAATTAAGAATAAAATAATAATAATGCATTATACTTGTATTTGTATTTAGTATTATTATTAGGATTCTTAAGATGCATAAAACAAAAGGTAGTATAATAGGGGATTTTTTTTTTTTTTTGAGGGCAGTTGGGATTAAGTAACTTGCCCAAGGTTACATGGCTAGGTTTTTTTTTGTTTGTGTGTGTTAAGTGCCTGAGGCCGGATTGGAACTCAGGTCCTTCTCACTCCAGGGTAGGCGCTCTACTCACTGCGCCACCTAGCCGCCCCAATAGGGAATTTCTTTATGTGATAGGTAATACTTCGGATGTCTCTGAAAGCACTCATGTTGTTCTCTACTGTCTCTCCTTGACATTCAATCAACCCTGTGTTCTTCACTCCAGAAAAGCAAATGATCTATAAGGTTGAAAAGATTTCAAGTTCTAGCCCGGGGATGAACTGTGGGTCTTCATCTGAGGTGTAGGATATCAATGTTCTTAGAAACATAACATCCCTTTAACTGTGCCGCCCGCCCATCCAATTAAAATGCATGTTCCCTAAAAACACTGTTCCATGTCTGTCTTTGACTTCCCACACTTAGGGCAATGCCTTCCCGACTTAAGAAAGTTAAGAATTATATTTTAATTATCTTCTGTTTCATAAATTTTCTGACCATAATAGTTCACAAAGACTTTCTACTTATATGTAAAGGGGTTGTCATCTTCATTGTTGGAAGGAATGTTCATATTATGGAAATCTCAGATCCTTGGGTGTTACAGCTATAGATATCAAATAGATATATTGTACATAGTAGGTGCTTAATAAAATTTGAATAATCTGAAAGACAGATGGAAGTCTAAAAGCTCTGTTTCAGATGATCATCTCTTTTGATGAAAATCAAGATCATGGTAATAATTTTGTACTGGAAGACCTCTGCAAACTGGAAGTTGAAAATGTCCACAAATACGAATTTAAGGAAACATAATCTAAACTATGTTAAGAGCTTCTTGGGCATCAATCTAGAAGTAACAAACCAAGAAGTATCTCTTTTTCTTGAAATATTGATCCAATGTGCTCTGAACAATAAAACAGCTAAATATGTGTGGGGGATAGTTGTGTGAATGTGTGAGGGGGGTGATACTAAGAAATCTCTTAAAGAAAATAATATTGCTTTATTCCCATTTCAAAACCATATTTCAAGAAAGGGTAATCAAAATTGGAACCAGTCCAGAGATTATCATGGCAATTTGCCTTCCTAAGAGCAAAATAAAAGAAGCAAATATGCAAAAATAGAAGCCTTTTTTGGAAAAATAACTATTGATACTATTAAAATTTATGACAACATGTACAGTAGGTGTAAGATAGTTGCAAAATGTCAACATACAAGTTGTATGAGCTGTAGAGCACCTCTTGAAGTGAAAGAGTGGTAATTTTAGGACAATTAAAAGAAATACCAATTTACACAGTAAGACACAAACTTCTGCCCTTCATTATCTCCAAGAAATGGCACAGGATGAAAATAGAAATGGATTCAAAAGGATTTTGAGATACATACACAGATTAGAGATTTATAACAGACCATTAAGGGTAGATAGGCATATGTAGGGTACATCTCAAAACTTCTGAGGTTGAGATCATGAAGGGTAATGATTTCTGCCTATAAAACATGCCGTGGTGACGCCATCTGGCACCATTAATCTATCTGACCCTGTGTGACATTGCTTGTGTTCTTATCTTTCGGATATAGGAACATATTACTGGGGAGTAGGAAAGGGTTATTGTCTTTAATTTTAATTAGCTACATAACAGCATTTAAAAAATGATCACTTTCTTTCGTTCATTAAAATCTAGTTTCTACCATCTCAGTCAGAAAGCTTAAGAACATAAGAAAGTTTTTCCTCTCTCTCAAAGACAAATAATAATAATTAATTTTCTCCAATAACCAAAGGTTCTATTTCTCTGAATTTGTAATCAAAATACAGACTCACTTCTTGGCTAAAGTCGATCATGGTAAGATTAGAGAGTAGGAGCAGCCTGCACATCTCATCCACCCCCTCTTCTATTTGTATTCAGGAGCAAGGCAGGTTATTTATCTCAATAGTGTTTGATTTCTTTTTGCCTTCTTGAAGTATGAATGCTCCCATGAAATCTTTGTTCAAATCATCTTCTGGTGGAAATAGCTGCATGCTGATGATGGCCTGCCACACACAATTCTCTTCTATTGGAAAGTTTTTGTCAGTCAAAAACTAGCAATTGTTATGATTATGGCATGATTTTAATAGATTATAATAACCTTGCTTAAGAGTTTTCCAGTTCTAGTGAATGAAACCAATCAGACAAATTGCAAACTTAAAAATCAGATTTTTAGAATCTTTTTAGTTGAAGAGATACAATCCAACTTCAAGTTTGGCTTGCATTTAGTGACAGCTGCTTTCCCTCTGGATATGCTTGAGGCCTATCCTACTGTCACTTTAATAAATACAGTTTTACATTAAAATAAGGTATTATGAAGAAAATATCAGATAAAGGAAGTTTCAAAAATGCAAAAATGAAAAAGATTATAAACTTTAATGATAGTGAAGGACAGTGAAAGGTTGATCCCTGTACTCCATTGGTATCCTTTCAATTCCAGGGAAAAATGAAGAAGGGCCCTGGAAAATTCAATGAATGCCTCTGGTGAATTTATGGGATGACATAAATACAAGTTGTGCTGGATGGATGAACACGTATTTATAGCATTGAAAGGAAGAAAGGCATTAATGACAAAGAAGATCCATTCAAAAAATGAAATTGGGGCTGTTTTTTAATGACACGTCTAAGTATTTCCCACGATAAAAACATATATTAATAATCACTTGCAATTGAATAATATTAATTTAAATAACACCTCACAATCCTGTTATAAAACTAGTAGAAGTAATTATTAATTAGTTATAGATGAAGAAACTAAATCAAGTGACTTGCCCACAGTTATACAAAAGCATATCTTATGGTTAAAATATCACCGTTCCTAGTGGCCTTTCCAGCAATATAATACCCGCTGGCATTTTAGAAAAAAATAGCAAAACCCATTAAATGAGCAATGGGTTTAGGCTGTCAACAATTATACATTAATGGATTTACTTTTCCAGTTTTATCTCATACTATTCTCCTACACATATTCTATATCCAGTTAAATTGAAGAATATTTTCTATCCTATTTCTCCCCCTGCTCTCTTACATATTTGTGCCTTTACTCACAATTCCCCCAACTTTAAAATCAACCCTCCCTTCCATTCATCCATTTATCAACAGGTAAATATTAAATTCTTTCTATGTACAAGGCAGTAAGCATTCATTAAGCAAATACACAGAAAAAATAGTATTTGTCCTCAATAGGATTATATAATCCCATTAATGATATATGTATTCATATAAAACATATGCATGTCTATCTGCTAAACTTCTTTCTGTCCTTCAAAATTCACCTGATGTGTCATTCTTTCTATGGGGCAGCTAGGAGGTATAGCAGAGACAGTGCTGGACTTGGAATCAGGAAAACTCATCTTGCTAAGTATAAATTTGGCCTCAGTCATTTGCTAGCTGTGTGACCCTGGGCAAGTCACTTAACCCCATTTGCCTCTGGTTCTTATCTGTAAAATGAGCTAGAGAAGGAAATGGCAAACCACTCCAATATCTTTGCCAAGAAAACTCCAAAAGGGGGTTATGAAGAGTCAGATATGATGACAACAAAACTGCTACAGTTGTTCCCTTCTTTCAAAATTCACCAGATGTGTCACTCTTTCTTTACCACCTCCTTGCTTCTAAACAAGTAAAAGTGATTTCTCCCCCCTCAAAATTATCATTATATAGTGTCTGAACTTTTACTTTGCACTTATCACTTCATGCTTTGTATCATAATTACTTCTGTGAATGTTTTATTATGCCATTCAATTGAAAACTCCTTAAGTGCAGAATCTGCCTTTTATTTCATTTGTGTATCCATGCATTTAATACAATTCCTGGCATAGATTAGATATTTAATAAATTTGAATAAACATATAGTCAATTTACGTCCTGATGGCCTTTATATATACTCAAGCTTATGATACACATAGCTTATTAGAATGATATTTTAAAAGAGTAAGTTCATGGAATCACATAATCACATTTTTTTTAGTTGAAAGTTACCTCACAAGAGAAAACTATTACAATGGAAGGGAAGAGCAGGAAGGTGAAAGGGAATATGTCAACCTTACTCTCATTGAATTTGGTTTAAGGAGGGAATAATATACACACTCAATTGGGTATCTTACCCTACAGGAAAACATGGGGGATAGAGGATGAGAAGGGGGATGATAGAAGGCAAAGTAGATTGGGGGAGAGGGTAGTTAGAAGCAAACCCTTTTGAAAATGGACAGGGTCAAAGTAGAAAATAGAGTAAGTGGAGGAAGGGATAGGATGGAGGGAAATACAGTTAGTCTTTCACAATATAACTACTATGGAAACGTTTTGTGTAACTACACATATACAACCTATTTTGAATTGCTTGTCTCCACAATGGGTGAGGAGGGAAGAAGGGAAAGAATCTGGAAATCAAAGTTTTAAAAACAAATGATTAAAAACATTTTACATGCAACTGGGGAAAAAAATATACAGGCACTGGGGTATAGAATCCTTCTTAGCCCTAATAGAAAGTTAGGGGGGGGGATGGAGGAAGATATAAGAGAAAGCATATTGAGGGAAGGGGTATTCAGTAGGCTTGCTATCTTGGTGTAGGGGTAGGGAAAAGATGGGGAGAAAATTTGTAACCCAAAATCTTATGGAAATGAATGTTGAAAACTAAAAATAAATAACAGATTAATTACAAAAAAAGAAAGGAACCTCTGAGTTAATCAAATGAAAACGATTCCTAAAAAGTATGCCTAATATAGTATAGCCAATAAGGGCTTATTCACTTTCTTTCTAAAGACTTCTAGTGAAGAGCAACACACTATTTCTGATTCCACATTTAAATAGATGTAATTACTAGGAAGTTTTTTAATCTCTCCTGGGTTCTTCCTACCACCTCAAATATAAATTTGCTCTTTGCAACGTCTACCCATAACTCCTAGCTCTGTCACTTGGTGACATTAAACATATGTCACATATGTTTCATATGATAACCCTTTGACTACTAGAAGAAAGGTATCATGTATCCCAAAGTTTCTTTTCTCTAGGTTGAACATCTCTAGTTTATTCAATAGATGTCCTTGTGGCATGGAAATAAAACCCTTTACCCTCCTGGTTCCCCTTATCTACACATCCTACACCTTATCAATATTGATAAACCTTCATTCTAAGAATTGAATACAATTCTCCAAGTGTGGTCCTCCTCTAGTCAATGCCCTCAGTGTGAATGCAGAGTTGAGTCTAGTTGCAAGAGATTTTTTTTCCCAAGTGCTTTATTAACTTCTGGTTTACATCATTCATTTCCACCAGATTTTGAGTTACAATTTTTCCCCATTTCCCCCCCCCACAACCAACCACCACCCCAGAACAGCAGTCCCACAGGATATACTCTCATCCAATCTGCTCTCTAGCATATCTTCTCCCATAACCCCTTCAACTTTTCCAGTAGGGCAAAGTGAATCTCTGTGCCCCAATGCCTGTTCATCTTATTTCCCAATTATATGTAAAATAGTATTAATAACTGTATTTATATATTTTTTAAAACATTTGATTTTAAAACTTCAATTTCCAGACTCATTCCCTTCCTCCCTTGTCACCCACCCTTACTTTGAAGACAAGCAATTCAGTATATGTTGTACATGTGTAGCTATGCAAAACACCACCATAGTAGATAAAGTGTAAAAGATTGACTATATTTTCCTCCCTCCTATCCCATCTCCCACTTGGTCTATTCCCTACTTTGATCCTGTCCCTTTTCAAAAGTGGGTGCTTCCAACTTCCCTCCCCCCTTCCCTCCCATCCTCTCTTCCATCATCCCCCCTCTCATCCCCTTCTTCCCCTACTCTCCTGTAGGGTGAGATATCCTATTTAGTATGTATGTCATTCTCTCCCTGAGCCAAATTCAATGAGAACAAGGTTTGTAAGAGATTTTTAAGAGGTAGAAATGACAAGACTTGGAACCTCATCTGGTTGTAAGAAAAGGAGGAAAGAAGAGTAAACATTAGTATGAGATTATGGGAATTAGTGAAAAAAGAATGGTGATATCATTAACTGGTAGAAAAAAAGTTAGAGAGAAGATAAGATTAATCAACAAACAAGCATTTGTTAAGGTCCTGGTCTGTGCATGACAATATGGTAAAAGTGAGGGAGACAAAATAAAATGAAACAATCCTTGCTCTTAAGGAATATTCTATCAGTAGAGCAGAAAACGTGTAAGTATATGCAGAATAAATATAAGATAAAAGCAAAGGAGTTTAAAACAAGGAAGTTAAGAAGAAAAACACTAGTAGTTGGGAGTGGGGAAGTGGATAAGGAAAGGCTTCTTATAGAAAGCTACACTTAACCAAAATCTCGAAGGAAATGAAGGATTCTATGTGACAGAGGTGAGAAGGGCATTCATTGTAGGTATTGGGTATGACTTGTATAAGGACAGGCAAAGCGATGAGAAATAAAGTGCATGTGGGAGCAACAAAAAGAAGACCACTTTTATTGGACTACACTGTAGGAAGGGGGATAATATAAAATGAAACTAGAAAGATTAGTGAAGATGAAAAAAATGATGTGTTTGGCAAGTTGAGTTTGGATCAGATATCTCAGTGGCAATATCCAGCAGAAAGTTGGAAATGCTGGATACTGGAAGGACTTTTTGAGATAGAAGTTGAGATTTGAAAAGTAACTGCTGAAGTGATAACTGAAATCATTGTAATTGATAGATAACCAAAGGAAAGTGTATAGCAACAAACCAATAAGGCCTAGGACAAACTTGTGGGGGAAATCCAGGTTTAAGGGACAAGGAAAGGATGAAGAGCAACCAAAAAGTAATAAAAAGCTCAGTCTGAGAATTGCAAAGGAAACCGCAAGAGTAGAGTATTAAGGAAGGAAAGGAAGGAGAAGGTAATATAGCTCACATTTACATGGTTCTTTATAGTTAACAATGTACTTTACATGCATTATAATTTTTGGAGCCTCAGAATAAGACTTTAGTAGGGAATGAAAATATTGTCCTCATTTCATAGCTGAAGAGACTGAGAATCAAGAAGATTAAGTGACTTTTGCATGTTCACACAATTAGTAAGTGTCAAAAACTGGGGATGATTTCTAGTCTTCCTCATTCTTGATTTGTTATTCTAACCACTGTATCAACTTTCTAAAACAAAAGCCTCTAAAGTGAGACAAGGATTGTAGACCCTAGAGCGGGAATAGAATAATATCAGGGTGCTCATGACGACCCCTAAAGAGTATGTGATCAAACTAATGGGAGGGTGGGATGATAGATCATATCATTCTCCTCCCCCATCTGTATACAATAATTGACTTGTCTCTGATGCAAGTTCACTATCCTGAAAAATATTTCACTATGCCACTCATTTCTATCTCTTTAAGGGTCCCACATGGTAGTTATATACCCTGACCAAGATACCCACAGAAACCATAGCAAGCATAATTCTCCATAACTCATTAATTTTAGCTTTGTCCCATCTTTAAAAAAAAAGACTTTCTCTTTAAAGACCATTGTGTTTTGGAATAAAGAAATAATTGGTGATTTGGAGAGAGCATTTTAAATGAATAGAGTTTACAGAAATCGCAAATTGCTAGGAATTGAGAAGTTTGTGGGTAAGGAAATGAAGGTGGTGAATTTACACTTGACTTTCTAGGAGTTGAAGAGTGAAGGGAAGGAAGGAAATATGATGGCAATTGAACCAAAGGTCTTCTTTCCACTTTTTTTTAAAGAATAAAGAGACCTGAATGGGTATGTTTGTTTGTTTTCTTTTTGGAGGGGGGAAGGTAGGGCAATTGGGGTTAAGTGACTTGCCCAAGGTCTTACAACTAGTTTTTGTGTTCTGTCTGAGGACAGATTTGAACTCAGATCCTCTTGACTCCAGGTCCGGTGCTCTATTCACTGTGCCACCTAGCCAACCCAAGACGTGACTGTTTTTAATGTTGAGAAGAAAGAATAGGTTTTCAGAAATTTTAGAACAATTATTGACCTATGTCTTATTGGGTTTTTAAATATACATGCTTCCATTGGCTAGTAGAATACCTTGGTGTTTGAAAAAAAATGTATGAAAACTTTGTTTTGAGCATGAATGTCATTAGTTCTCAATTTCTGAAATAATACTTTATTCCATTTATCTTATCTACCATTGGGATTTGAGGTGAGCATTCCCCCCTCCTTTTTTCGGTTTCCAAAATGAGCCTCTTTCTTCCATTAAACCCATCCAAGCTTTAGGATCACATAGAGACTTATCCTCTATCATTACACTATTTAGAATCACACATTTTTACTTGAAATGAACCTCAGTGATTATCTAATACAAAATATGCATAAATGTAAATCCTTACAACATATTTAACAAATGACTCTCTAGCCTTTTCTTGAAGAACTCCAAGGATAGGAAACCTACTATTGTCTCAAGAAAGTCCATTGCAATTTGACACATTACTAATACAATATTAATTGTTAAGATGGGATAGCTAGGTGGTTCCATAGGTAGATTACTAGGTCTGAAGTCAGGAAGTCTTATCTTCCTGAGTTCAAATCTGGCTGTAGACATTTACTATCTGTTTGACCCTGGGCAAGTCACTTACCTCTGTTTGCCTCAGTTCCTCATCTCTAAAATGAGATGGAGATGCCAATGAAATAATAAAGTATTCCAATCTCTTTGCCAAGAAAGCCCCAAATGAGGTCCTGAAAAGTCAGAAATCACTGAAATGACAGAAGAGTAACATCAGCAACAACAAAATTAAAATTAATTTCCTGACAAGACTAAATTTCCTTCTTCAAAACTTTCAACCATTGCTCCTGGTTTAGCCAACTCCTGTAAAAAACGGCATGTGTTTTTTCTTCCTTCATGTGATAGTCTCTCTGTATGAGTCTTTTCTCCTTGAGACTAAACATTACCAGTTCCTTCTCCAAGTCCTCATATGACATGGACTCAAGGCTCAGCTTGTCTTTCTGGACTATCTAGAGTTGAATGTTCTTCTTAAACCCTGGTACCCAAAACTGAGCATAGCTCTCCAGATGAAGTCTCAAAAGGACAGAAAGAAGAAGACCATCACCTTTTTGTTCCTAGAAGCCATACAACATTTTGCCTGTCATTTTCATGGATATGAATCTAATCAGTTCTTTGTTCCCCAGGAACATTTGCACTGTCAAGAATCTTTGCTAAGGCAATGCTGCTGATTGCCTCTGAAAAGGTAATAATCAGAATTGAATTCCAGGATTTGTCTGAATACTTTAAGGTATTTGTTGAAGCAGAATGATAAGCACACGTGTGACCTGATGACATTCACTCATCTAATATACTTCCCAGTAGAACAACTAATAAACCATGTAGAAGGTCAGCAGAAATTGATTTGGGGGCCCTTAGTGTCCTTTCATTCTTACTGCTTTTCTGGAAAGAATGCTTTCCTTCCCTTCTACATTCTCCCCCCATCCCATATCAGGTGATATACCATTCATTTTAGGCCTGCTTTAACTTTACAAACATTACATAGATTAGCTGAAAAATCAAAATATTCAAGCAACACACTCTGGCCCTAGAGTCCATAGCTCCTGAAAAAAAGAAGGAAAAGCAAAACACTTTATTAGCAGCTATGTTCTGCCCCTTCAAGTCTGTATAGGGACACCCTGCTGAATTTTCAACACTTAGAACAACAAGAGTCTTCTGGCAGGTGGACAGAGTGCCTCAGTTTTGCAGAACTGCTAAGCAAAGGAGCAAAAAAGTTGAATATTAATGATGTGGTCTAGCAAAATGGATCTAGTAATGGGAAAACTGATTGGATAAATCACTGGAGTAATATTTCTTTAGTCTCTTAAATTGCATCCCCATTTCTCCACTTCCTTTTAATATTTTTTCTACAACAACAACAACAACAACAACCACAACAAATTCTCTGAATACTACTGAGGAAATCTCTTGTCTGAAACTTGGGAGGGCTGTGAAGCACCAAACTGTCTAAGATGCTCAGTGATTAGCAAGAATTCAACAGTATGAGGTGTGTGTGTGGGGGGGGGGGGGCCGTGATGTGTTAATCACATGCCCATCTTTGTTCACACTCAGTCTCTTTTCTTGTCCTTACATACAAAGGAAACATGAGCAGTTGGTGGAGTTTCAACCCTAACTAAATGCTTTGGGCAGGAAAACTTCTTTTGGGGCCTCCCATGGGTAACAGCATGACTATTTGGAGAGAGCGACTTTTCCATAAGGTCTGGTGTTTGTTTGTCTGTTGCTTTGGAGTAGTAGAGGATACATATTTTGTAAGATTTTGAGTCTATCATGTCCTTCCATTTTATGCTTGTATTACTATTGCTTTACTAGTTTTCTGTCTATCACAGGGCAGGGATTTAAATTGTCATTCCAATACTTATTACCTATGCCACTTTGGGGAAGTCACTTAATCTTCCTTTATCTGTGTTCTTAACTATAAAATGAGGAAGTTAGCAGAATAAGAAGTGTAACTGAATGGAGGAAACCAAAATTTTACATAAAATATCACTGATCAGGACCTGATATGTAGTATATTAAGGGGACTGGGATAAATCTGTAAGGCAGCCAAATGTGGCTGTGTGTGATGTGCCTGTAATTCATTGGTCCATTATGATTGAGATTCCAAGGATCAGTTGAGCTCCAGTAGGCTTGTCAGTTGATTGTGTGCACAAAGACTGACTTCCATATGTTAAGTCCCTTGGTAGGTTGCCATCAAATGACCTAAGGAAAGGCACACAAGCCCAGATCATAAAATGGAGCAGCTCAAAGACCCTCTGTCAATTAGTAATAGGATTGGGCTTTTGAGTGAATTCTGTACATCTAAGTATACAATATGGGGAGACCCATTATCTAAACAAACAAAAACAAATCCATAAAGTAAAGAATCATCACTTAATGGAAAAGTGGTCAAAGGATATTAAAAATGTTTAAAAACAAAAGAAAACAAAAATGTCTTCACTACATTAAAAATTTCTCCAAATCACTCAGATATTTCAATTTATGTCATATAAAATGGCATAAAAAAGGGGGTAGTTAAAAGTGTTGTGGGAAACCAGATGCATAATAAACTGTTGATATTATGACTATCTTAATTATGCTGATACAGTAACAAAATGCCCATACCTTTTGTCCTAGGAATACTACTTCTAGGTATGCAGATCCAAAAGGATACATACTAGATCTATGATTTCTCTGACACTGGGAACTGTCATGTGAGGCTTTTCCCTCTACCAACATAGATTGGCCCATTACCTTCATTTATGCTTTTAGATAATCACCTAAAGAACTAAGAGATTAAGTGATTTTCTGAGGGTTCCTCTAGTAGTATGCTTCAGAAGTAGAATTTGAGCCCAAGTTGTCTTGCCTTTGAGACAGGCTCTTCATCCATTACTCCTCATTGCTATTAAAGTAGGTAAATGAAAGGAAGCAATATATGATACATATGAAAACATTTAGAGCAACACTTGTTCTAGGAACAAAAAAAATGAAAAGAAGATAATTGTAAGATGGAAAATAGCTTAAACAACTGTTGGATATGAATGTGATGGTATAATACTCTGACACAGGTAATGTTGGCTATGAATAATACAAGTTATGGAAAGGCTTAAAATGATACAAAGGAAAGTAAGCAAATCAAGAAGACAACATAATAAATTTTGATAGCAATATAAAGGGAAAGAATGACAAGAACAAAATAAAGCAAAATATGGCATAATTATAACAACCAAAGTTCTCTGAAAAAGTGACGAGAAAATGCCCTTTGCTTCATTCTTTGATGATACGGTTCTGAACATTGCAGAACTTTCAGATTCAATTGATATGTTGGTTAATTTTGTTAATTGTTATTCTTTTTCTTTTTAATTCTTTGCTCTAAGAGGTGGTTCTTTGGCTAGTGGGGGGCACACATATATTTGTGAATGAAGGTATTCCAATTATTAATCATATAGGTAACAATTTTAAACAAAAATTATAGGATGAACCAAAGGATCTTTAAATATTTTTTCATACTAAAGATGTGTAGATCCTAGAACCAAATTTTTATAGACTCAAGTGTTTTTGTACCTAGAAAGGATATCTACAAGTATCTAGAGATTTTATTTCTTCATTTTATAGATGAAAAACCTTAAACACAGAGAGATCAAGAAACTTGCTTGAAGTTATACCCCTAAGAAATTTCAGAGTTAGGACTCAAACAGTTTTTTTTTTTGTTTTTGTTTTTACTTATTCTGTATTATCAACTACACTGCACAGTATATAAACACGCACTACCAATCTAATTCGCTAGGTATAATTATTTAAAATCTAGGTGTTAATAGGTGTAAAATTTAACAGTGTAGACAGCAAGGTGACAGTGAATAAGGTTAAGGAGATCAGAGTTTAAATTTGTCCCTTAGCAGATGTAATCTATCCCTAAGCAGACAAGTCATCTAATCTTTTTCAGTTCCAGTTATCTATTCTATGAAATGAGGGAAATAATAATACCTACCTCCCAGGGTTGTTTTGAAAATAAAGGAAGATATTTGAAAAGCTCTTTGAGAAAGTTAAAATATTATAAGGATGCTAGATATTATATTATTAATTATAATTCATATGATAATTTCTGTTCCTTTAAAAAATAACTATAAACACTCTCCATTAGAAAGCTTTTCTAATTAATTAATTTGCAAGTCTAATGCTCCTCAAATATACTCTAAAGTTCTTTTGAGATCACTATTTCTTATTCTTTTCAGTACATCTCTTTTTGGAGGCTCCACAACCACCTAGCAGGTAATAATTAAAAAAAAATAAAACATATGTTCTTACCTCCATAAATCTTTTCCACAGTTTTCATTTTACCAGTAATGAAATTAGGTTCTCTTGTATCACAAAAATTGATGACCATCAATCATGTAACTCCTTTATCCCCTACCTCAAACACTGAACATCAGCACATTGTGATGACTCATTCATCCAAAAATCATTCTCAGGTATGTTTTTTCCTTCTGTACTAGCTATTGAATCCTAACATCAACACACTTCAACTTCTGTAACTGGTTCCACTACAAGGATCATAAGAAAATGAAAACTACTTTCTAATTCTGAAAAGTTGGAAATCAGAAAACTTAAGAGAAAAATGGAGGAAGAACACATTTTTTCTTATAAGGTGAAAGAGGGAATATGTTATATGATATTTATTTTTGTTTAGAATAAAGTTCTTCATAAGTTTCAAACTATTCAAGCTTCATCAAATCAAATCTTATTGGCCACTGCTATTAATGTTCTCTATTTCCTTTGTGCTATTTAAGAGCATTCAGTAAGTCAAATTTCTTTTTCTGGACATCTTGGGTTAAGCAAGTATGAAAAGTGATGTTATAGAATAAACAGAATATTGAATCTGGAACCAGAAAAATCTGATTTTGCAACCCTCATCAAATACTTGCTACCTGTGGGACTTTGGACAAGTTACTTTACTTCCTGGGGCTCAGTTAACTCATTTATAAAATAAATAGGTTGGAGTAAATGCCCTCTAAGTTTCCTTCTAGCCCTCATGGGCTATGTGCCTATTGCTAAATGGACAGATTGAGGCAGTAAGTTGTCAGATTTCTAGTAAGAGTTCATGTAGCTTATTTATGCCAAAGCAGGGTCTGATATCACCTTTAATAGAAACTTGGAACCTCTCATAGTGATGCACCATGATTCTTCTGATGAAGTAGCATTTTTATAGCTGTTGATATTTGATTTTATTTGTTACCTTGACAACTTTATTTCTTTTAATCATCCTATCATTTATCTAGAGGGATGGCCTTTTTGTTAATTTATATTTGTGACCAAGAGAAGATATTCAAAGTTTTTCTTCAGTTGTAAAAAGAGTTCTTCATGACCTTGAATTTTATGTGTTGAATATTTAGCATACTACATTTCTAAGAGATGACCAAAAGTTCAAATAAAGTGATACATGGGATGGAAAAAATGTGCTGAAGAAGTTTATTTTCACAAAAAGTAGTACTAAATATAAAATGCAGAGAAATTGGGAGATGAAGTTATGTATTCTTTTGTTTTGTTTTGTTTTGGACTAAACTTGTGATTTCATGATGTAAAAATGTCCCTCACTGGTAATAAAAAAATGGAAGAGAAAATTTTAATTTAATTTTTTCCATAAAAAAATCTATTTTCTTTCCCTCTCACTCCTTCCCATCAACCACTGTAAAGAAATTAAAAGAGATAAGGAGGAGAAGCCAAGATGGCAGCATAGAAGCAGGAAAACTCCCTGCACTCCCCCCATAACCACTTCAAATACCTATAAAATGACTCTAAAAATCTTTGGAGCTACAGAACCCAAAAAGTGACAAAGAAACAAACCTCCCACTGAAGACAGCCTGGCAGGCTGGCAGAAAGGGTCCATTGCATCATGCTGGGAGCATAGCCCAGCCCCACATCAGTTTGTGGTTTTAGTCCCAAAGTTACCCAACCAGATAGAGGGACTTTGGGAGAGTGGATCACCAGCAGCTGTGGGAGTATCCAAAATTATCAACCCATAAATGCCAAAGACAAAGTGAGAGGTTAGTGGACTTTGGAAACAAGGGGTCTGGGAGTGTGGTTCAGCCTCTTCTTTTTTTTTTTTTTTAAAGCAATTGGGGTTAAGTAACTTGCTCAAGGTTACACGGCTAGTCATTTGATTTATACGTGGGTGCTCATTTTCTGAGGCCGGATCTGATCTCGGGTCATCCCAACTCCGAGGCCGGCACTCTTACTCACTGCGCCACCTAGCCGCCCCTTTAGGGCAATTGGGGTTAAGTAACTTGCCCAAGGTTACACGGCTAGGTTTTTGTTTGTGCGGATTAAGTGTCGGAGGCCGGCTCTGAACTCAGGTCCTTCTGATTCCAGGGCCGACGCTCTATTCACTGCGCCACCTAGCCGCCCCGGTTCAGCCTCTTCTTCTGGAGGGAGAAGCAGTTGAGATGCAGTGGCCATGCAGCCAACATTGTGTGGCTGCTTCGGAGCTCCTGGTCTGCAGATTGTAGGGGGACCAAGCAACAATTCTGAGGGGTAAGATTGCTTTTGCTCTAACCTGCTTGGAACTGTATTGATGTCTAGCATGGAGGTCCTGGGGTGCATGACCAGGTACCAGAGCCAGTGAAGGCTTCATAGAGGGCAGCCAACAAATAGCTCCAGCAGTTGTGAAAACCCTAGTAATTTGGGACAAAGCTCGCCTCTCTAGAAGCAGGGTTCTACTGTGGCAAAAAATTCAAAAATTGTCAGAACCAACAAAATGACTCAGAGAAGCTAACCTCCCACTGAAGACAGCCCAGCAGTCTGGCAGGAAGGGGCCAGTGAGACCAGCCTTGCAAGTGCCCAGGGTTTTAGCTCCAGGTCAGCCACAGCTAGCTATTCTCTTTTCAATGGAATAGAGGACTTTCAAGCATTCTTGATGAAAAACCAGAGTTGAATGGAAAATTTGACATTCAGATAGAAGAAGCAAGAGAAGCGCGAGAAGGTAAAGAGGGAAAAGAAATCATAAGAAACTTATCAAAGTTGAACTACTTACATACCTACATGGAAAAACAATTGTAACTTATGAAACTTTTCTCAGTATGAGAATAGTTGAAGGGAATAGAAATGCATGTGTGTGTGTGTGTGTGTGTGTGTGTGTGTGTGTGTGTATGTATGTGTGTGTGTATATGTATATATGTGTGTGTATGCATAAATATGTCTATATAGGAGGGCATATGGGTGTATGAATATATATATGAGTATGTGTATATATGTGTACAGCTATACATAGACAGAGGTTACAGGACCAATTGAATAAGAAGGGATAATAATTTGAAGGTGAATCTTAAAGGTGAGAGAGGAATATAATGAAAGGAGATGGGGAGAGATAGAATGGGGAAAATTATCTCATATAGAAGAGGCAAGGGAAAACTGTTACAATGGAGGGGAAGAACAGGAAGGCAAAAGGGAATGAGTCAACCTTATTCTCAATGAATTTGGCTTAGGGAGGGAATGACATACACACTAAATATGATATATCACCCTACAGGAGAGTAGGGGAGAAGGGGATGAGAGGGGGATGATGGAAGGGAGGGCAGGATGGGGGAGGAGGCACAGGGAAGTTGGAAGCAGCCACTTTTGAAAAAAGACAGGATCAAAGTAGAGGATGGAACAATTGGGGGGGTGGGATGGCATGGAGGGAAATACAGTTAGTGTTTCACAATATATCCACTATGGAAATGTTTAACAGAGCTACACATGTACAAGCTATATCAAATTGATTATCTTCCCAGTAAGGGTGGCTGACTAGGGAGCAAGGGAAAGAATTGGGAATTCACAAGTTTAAAATCAAATGTTTAAAATATATATCATTAATAATATTACTTTATGTTTAACTGGGAAATAAAATATACAGGAACAGGGGCATAGAGATCTACCATGCATTACTGGAATGTTGAAGGGGGGATGGGGGAAAATATAGAAGAGAGCAGATTGGGGAAGGAGATATTCAGTGGAATCACTGTTTTGGGGTGGTGGTAGTGGGAAAATGGGGAGAAAATTAACAACTAAAATCTTGTGGAAATGAATGATGTAAATTTAATAATAATAATAATAATCTCAAAAGTCATGTAATTTAGTGGCAATATGAACAAGCAAAGGAAGCAAAGCAAGCATAGCAATTCCTTTTGGGTTCCTTTTTGGGGGACAAAAAAGGATCAAAGCATGGAACAGGAGAAAGACAATAAAGTCAGAACTCCTGCACCAATAGCTTCCAAGAAAAATATGAGCTGGTTACAGGACATAGAGGAACTTAAGGAAGACTTTGAAAACCAAATAAGAGAAGTGGAGGAAAAATTGGGAACAGAAATGAGAATGATGCAAGAAAATCATGAAAAGAGAGTCAACAACCTTACTGAAGAAAACAACACCTTAAAAATAGACTAACTCAAATGGCAAAAGAGGCTCAAAAAGGCAATGAGGAGAAGAATGCCTTAAAAAGCCAAATTTGCCAGATGGAAAAAAGAATCTCAAAAGTTTACTGAAGGGAATCATTCCTTCAGAATTGGATAGTAGCAAATAGAAGCTAGTGACTATATGAGAAATAAAGATACTATTAAACAGATTCAAACAAATAAAAATAGAAGGCAATGTGATATATACCTTTGGAAAAACCACTGACCTGGAAAATAGATCCAGGAGAGATAATTTAAAAATTATTGGGCTACCTGAAAGCCATGATAAAAAAAGAACCTAGAAATCATCCTTCAAGAAATTCTCAAGGAAAATTGACCATATGCTTTAGAACCAGAGGGCAAAATAGAGGTTGAAAAAATCTACTGCTCACCTCTTGACAAAGATACCCCAAAGAAAACTCCTAAGAATATTATAGCCAGGTTTCACAATTCCCAGATCAAGGACAAAATATTACAAGAAGCCAAGAAGAAACAATTTTAATATTGTATAAATACAATCAGGATAACACAGGATCTGGTAGCTTATACATTGAAGTTTTGAAGGGCTTGGAATATGATATCCCAGAGTTCAAAAGAGCTGGGATTCAAACCAAGAATCCAGTAAAACTGAGTATCATGTTGCAGGGGAAAATATAGTCATTCAATGAAATAGAAGACTTTCAAGTATTCTTGATGAAACAACCAGAGTTGAATGGTTAATTTGACATTCAGATACAAGAAGCAATTGAATCATGAGAAGGTAAACAGGGAAAAGAAATCATAAGGAACTTATCAAAGTTGAACTATTTTCATTCCTACATGGAAAAATGATAATTGTAACTTATGAAACATTTCTCATTATGAGAATAGTTGAAGGGAATAAAAATATGTGTATATACATACATACATACATACATACATACATATGTCTATATAGGAGGGTATATGGGCATATGAATACATATGTGTGTGTATATATGTATACAGGTATACATAGAAGGCACAGGACCAGTTGAATAGGAAGGGATGATACTTAAAAGGTGGAATTGAGAGGTGAGAGAGGAATATAATGAGAGGAGATGGGGAGAGACAGAATGGGGTAAATTATCCCATATAGAAGAGACAAGGGAAAACTGTTACTATGGAGAGGTGTAACAGGAAGGCAAAAGGAAAGGGGTCAACCTTATTCTCACTGAATTTGGCTTAGGGAGGGAATGACATATACACTAAATACGCATATACACTTGCCCTATAGGAGAGTAAGGGGGAAAGGGATGGGGGGTGATGGAGGGGAGGGGAGGTTGGGCCGGAGGGAAGTTGGAAGCACACACTTTTGAAAACCAGACAGGGTCAAAGTAGAGAATAGAACAAGTGGGGGGTAGGATATGATGGAGAGAAGCACAGTCAATCTTTCATAACATATTCACTGTGGAAATGTTTTGTCTAGCTACACATGTACAACCTATATTGAATTGCTTATCTTCCTAGTAAGGGTGGGTGATGAGGGAGGAAGGGAAAGAATCTAGAATTCTAAATTTTAAACAAATGTTTTAAATTATTATTATTATTATTATTATTATTATTATTATTATTACATGCAGCTGGGAAATAAGATATATAGGCACTGGGGTATAGAGATCCCAGATTTATTTCTATATTAGATCTTGCTCACCAGAAAGTTGGAGGAGGGATGGGTACAGATATAGGACAGAAGAGATTGGGGGAGGGGGTATATAGTGGTCCCGCTGTTTTGGGGTGTTGGTTAGGGGAAAGATGGGGAGAAAATTTGTAACTCAAAATCTTGTGGAATGAATGATGTAAACAAAAAATAAACATAAAATTTAATTAAAAAAATAAATTAAAACAAAACTTTTGTGACAAACATGAAGTCAGACTAAACAAATTCTTAATATGGATATGCCCTAGAACAATATATTTCAATGTGGACCCTGAGATCACCACTTCCCTTCCAGGTAATAAGTAGAATAATTAAGCATTAGTCCTTTGAAATCATGATTGTTCATGGATAAAACTCATTTGTAACTTACATTAGTGAATAATTACCTGGGAATCTGAGAGGTTAAGTCACTTCCTAACCTCACACAGCCATTATGATTCAAAGATAAGACTAAAAACTCAGGTCCTGCTGATTCCTAGATTAGCCTATTCTTCATAATACCATGTTCCACAACTCATGGGGAATGACAATTAATTATACAAATAGCAATTTTAGCATGTCTCACAGAACCAATGTTAGAATATAAAATATATTGTGACAAATTACTAATGTTAAAAATGCTACCACTAAAAAAGAAATAAATCTACAAACTTTAAAAGTTGTTCTTGGTTTTCTAAAGTCTTGACTGTTCGTTGCATTCATTTATCAGAGTTAAAGTCTTTCAAAGTATTTTTCTTTACATTATGATTACCATTACATAAATTGTTCTCTCTTTTCCTTTACTTTTCCTTTCATTCCATATCATTGGACATCTTCCCAAATTTTTCTGAAGATCTTATAATTTCTTAAGTAACAACGACATTCCATTTTACTCATATACCAAAATCTGTTCAGACATTCCCAAATTGATGTGTACTCACATTATTTTTAGTCTTTTGCTAAAACAAAAAAAGGGCTATTATAAATGCATTGGTAGCTAAAGATGTTTTCCTTTATGTCATTGACCTTTTCGTGGTTATTTATACAGTAATGGTATTAGTGGGTGAAACGTAGACACAATTTATTTAACTTAAGTATCTAGTTCAAAATTGCTGATTGAATTGCAAAATTCATGGCTCTGTTAGCAGTGCATTAAGGTACTTGTCCTCTCAGCAAATCTAATTATTGTGATTTTCATTTTTTAATCATTGTTGTAATTTTTAAGGATGAAAGTTAGAACCTCAGAGTGCTTTAGTTTTTTAATTCTCTTCAAATTAATAATTTCATGTTTTTTGACAACTTACATTTTTACCTTGAAAGTTGTTTATATCTTTTGACTATCTACTGGGGGGATGACCCTTTGCTTATTAAAATTTTTTCATTAGTTCCCTATATTTCCTCTACATCTTTATCTTGAATATTAGACATCCTTATAGAAATGTGTTACCAAGACTTTTCTCAGTGTAATAACTTATCACTCTGGTCAACTCTTCTATGCTTAAATTACTGGTAACTATTAATGATGATTAGTATTTTGTGATATACTTTGAGATAAGATCCTCTAAGTACCTGTTCCACCGACTTTGTTTTATCATTATTTCCCTTGAGACATTAGTTCTTTTTTTTACTCCAGAGTTTTGTTATTATTTAACTTAGTTTTATAAGGTAATCCTTTGGCAGTTTCATTCTATGATCCTAAATCTCTAAATCAATTTAAATAGCATTGCTATTTTTATTATATTAGTAGAACACAAACATGAGCACCTAATAACTTCCATATTACCTAAGACTATATTTCTGTAAGTTGTGGGATATGTGCGTGTGTGTGTGTGTGTGTGTGTGTGCGTGTGTGTGAGTGTGTGTGTGTAGTTGTATTCATTTAACTCTTGAGCACCTCTTGGTAGATGTGTTCCAAAATATTTTATATAATTGAGAGTTATTTTGAATTGGATTCCTTTTTCTAATCTTTTCTTTCTGGCATTAAGTGGTATTATGCTAAAAAGAAACGCTGATGACTTATATGCATATAATTTATAGCCTGCTACATAAAAGAAATTAATGTTTTAGTTAATTTAAGATGAATCTATAATGTTCTCCAATAAATAATCATATTGCCTTAAAAAGGTAATAAGTTTTACTTCTTTTCCTACATTAATTCTTTCAATCGATTTTTTATTTATTTCTACAACTAATATTTCTAGAGCTGAAGGATTTGATAGTCATGAAAATGGACATGCTTGTTTTCCCTCTAGATATTTTTACTTATCTTCTTATGATGGCCTGTAGCATTCTTCAACTATGTGTAATGCTACTTGATAATTAATTTATGAAATATGGAATGGCCATGACTGGCAGCAGAAAATTGGATAGGAATCACGATCAAACATAAAAAAAATACAGAAACAAGTGGCAAAAAGAAGGGACTCTACAAGGCAGACTTATGGCGAGAAGGTGGGATAGTGAAGAAAGGCAGACAGAGTGAGAAAGAGGATAGAAAAGAAATGAGTCACTTACATAGCCATGAATTGAAGTTGGGGTCACTCAAGAATCATGGACCCTTGAAGAAGAAAGAGTGTTTAGGAGCAAAAATTTGACTTCTAATTTTTGTAATTTGGATTTGTTTTTGTTTTAGAAAAAGACCAACTTATATTTGCCACCTTGGGACTAGTTCATTAACATCCACATCATCTCAATCTATCAGTAAAATTTCAGACATATCTCATTATTATCAGGATGTTTTTTCATGTTCTGCCAGTCTGAATGTGTAGAAATCCAGAATTTAGATGGAGGAGTAGAAACCTCGCATCCAAGCCACTCTGCCCCCAGATTTCCTCCAAACTATGTAAAAGGGGACTCTGAACAAATTGTGGAGCCCCAGCACCCACAGAACAACACAGAGAAGCTAACCTCCTGCTGAGGACAGCCCAGCAGCCCTGCAGGAAGGACCAGCACAGTGTTCTGGGAGACAGCAGTGCGCATCAAGCAGAGTGTGGGGAGCCGAGCACAGGTCTGGTCTGCCTGAGTCGCAGTTTTAGCCCCAGGGTGGCAGGGCCAGCAACTGGCTGGAGGGACCCCAGAACACCAGCAGCTGTGGTGATTCCAGAATTATCAACATAGACATGCCTAGGAGAAAGTAAGAGGTTAGTGCCCTATGGACTTTGGGACCAGTATTTCGGTAAGGAGTTGGCTATCTCCCCTGGGGTCTCGAAGCCACTGAGGAGACATGCCATTTTGTAGTTTTCAGAGGCAGCTCCAGCTCCTGGCCTGAGAACTGTAGGGGGATCCAGCAACCAGTCTTGCAGGGTAATTGCTCTTGCTTTAACCTCCCTGGATCTGGATTGTTATTTGGGGTGGAGGTCGTGGGTGGGTTTCCAGCTTGCCAAAAATGGAAGTTGCCCCCCCTACATGTATGGGACAAAAATTCCCCTATCTGGCGGCAAAGCCATAGTGTGGCAACAAGCCCAAAAGTCAAGTAATTAAGTGGCAACATGCCAAGGCAAAGGAAACAAATTAAACAGAAAAATGCATCCCTAGACTCCTACTTTGGGGGCAAGGAGGGTCAAAGCATGGAGTGGGAAGGGTACTGTGAGGTCAGAAGTTCTGCTCCAAAAGCCCCAGGAGAAAACATGAGCGGGTTGCAGGCCATAGAGAACCTTAAGAAGGACTTTAAAATCAAATAAGAGAAGTGGAGGAAAAATTGGAAAGAGAAATGAGAAGGATGCAGGAAAAGTATGAAGTGAGGTTCAACAGCCTGACTGAGTAAAAAAACACCTTAAAAATAGACTAACTCAAATGGCAAAGGAGGCCCAAAGGGGCAATGAGGAGAAGAATGCCTTAAAAAGTCGAATTTGCCAGATGGAAAAAGAATCTCAAAAGTTCACTGAGGAGATTCATTCCTTCAGAGTTAGACTGGAAAAAATGGAAGCTAATGACTTTATGAGAAATCAAGATGCTGTTAAGCAGATCCAAACAAATGAAAGATTAGAAGGCAATGTGAAATATCTCATGGGAAAAACCACTGACCTGGAAAATAGATCCAGGAGAGACAATTTAAAAATTATTGGACTACCTGAAAGCCATGATCAAAGAAAGAACCTAGAAATCACCCTTCAAGAAATTCTCAAGGAAAACTGCCCTGATGTTTTAGATCCAGAGGGCAAAATAGAGGTTGAAAGAATCCACCGATCACCTCCTGAAAAAGATCCCAAAAAGAAAACTCCCAGGAATATTATAGCCAGGTTCCAGAATCCCCAGATCAAGGAGAAAATACTACAAGCAGCCAGGAAGAAACAATTTCAATATTGTGGAAACACAATCAGAATAGCTCAGGACCTGGCAGCTTCTACACTGAGGGATCGAAGGGCATGGAATATGATATTCCAGAGGGCAAAAGAACTGGGAATGAACCCAAGGGTCACCTACCCAGCAAAACTGAGTATTTTGTTTCAGGGGAAAATATGGTCATTCAGTGGAATAGAGGACTTTCAAGCATTCTTGAGGAAAAAACCAGAATTGAATAGAAAATTTGAAATCCAGACACAAGAAGGAAGAGATGCCTGAGAAGGTAATCAGGGAAAAGAAATCAAAAGGAACTTATCAAAGTTGAACTATTTACATTCCTATATGGAAAAGCAATAACTGTGACAGATGATATCTTTCTCACTATGAAAATAATGGAAGAAGGGGGTGTGGTCATATGAATACATATGTGAATGTGCGTGTGTATGGTTACAGTTATATATGGATAGAGGGCATAAGTTGAATTTGTTGGGAAGGGAGAATACTCAAGGGATGAAATTATGAGGTGAGAGAGGAAAGTGGCAAGAGGAGATGGGGGAGAGTCAGGGTAGTGTAAACTATCCCATGCAGAAGAAGCAAGGGGAAGTGGTTGCAAAAGAGGGGGAGAATAAGGAAGGCTAAAAAGGCAAAACCAAATTCAAACTGAATTTGGTTCAGGGAGAAAATGACATACATAGTAAATGGGATATCTCAACCTGCAGCAGGATAGGGGGAAGGGGAATGGGAGGAGGGATGATGGATGGGAGGGCATCCTTGGGGTGAGGGGAGGTTGGAAGTACCCACTATAAAAGAGGGACAGGATCATGTAGGGAATGGACCAGGTGGGGGGTGGGATGAGTGGGAGGGAATTATAAGCAGCTTTGTACAATATATCTACTATGATAATGTTTTGCATAGCTAGACATGTACAACATATACTGAATTACTTATCTCCCAAGAGGGAATGGGTGACAAGGGAGGAAGGAAATGGATCTGAAATTTGAGGTCATAACATTAAATGTTTCAAATATATATAAATACTATTATTAATACTCTTGCTTGTAATAGGGAGATAAGATGTGCAGGCATTGGGATGCAAAGACTCACCTTCCTCTAATGGAAAAATCGATGGGGGTATGGGAGAAGGTATGGGAGAGAGCAGATTGGAGGAAGCGATATCTTGTGGGATTACTGTTCTGGGAGGTTGGGTAGGGGAATAATGGGGGGAAAATGATTGTAACTCAAAATCTGGTGGAAATGAATGATGTAAAACAGAAGTTAATAAAGCATTTGTTTAAAAAAAAAGAAAAGGGATTCATACATTCTGTTTCTTTAACAGAGACTTGATTTGAACTGTTTGAACTTATTTTTAAACTGTAACTGGTGTTTAAAATATTTTTTATTTATTATTTAATTTTTCCTCAGTTACATGTTGAAAATTTTTAACATTTGTTTTTTAAAATTTTGAGTTCTATATACTCTCCCCTCTTCCATCCCCACATTGAGAAGGCATGCAATTCCACTTGGGTTATAAAAGCGTAGTCATGTAAAACATATTCATAATAGTCATGTTATGAAAGAAAACATAGACAAAAAAAAACTCAAGAAAGATAAAGGAAAGGATGTGAAAATAAGTTGCTTCAATCTATATTCAGACACAGTTCTTTCTTTCTATTGGGATAGATAGCATTTTTCATCCTAAGTCTTTCAGACATGTCATGGATCATTGTATTGCTGAGAAGAGCTAAGTCATTCACAGCTGATCATCCTATAATAGTGTTGTTACTTTGTACCTCTGTGGGAGAGGTGAAAACTTCTCAGACTGTACCTTAAAATGGAGAAAGTGCTCTAAACTCAACCTGGTCTCTGGCTGCAGCTAGGCCTAAGTTTCTCTTTTGCAAACTTCCCCTCCTGTGTTTTCACCCACTACCAAATAAGGTATCAAATGCTTTTGCTAGTTTTCATTGGTTGAAGATTGTTTCCTTGCTCTTTGCATCTGGGTAGATTCCCAAGCTTGATTGTGAGGCCAACCCCTCAACCAATGAGGGTAAGCTCAATGGGAGGGGTCCCTTGTGTTAGGCTACATAACCACGTTTTTGCTTTCTGTAGCCAGTCTCCCTCCACTGTTTCTTCCTGGTGGAGGTGATGCTCCTTTTCTTGCAAGAATTGAATAAATCCTGTCTGTTCCTACCTAGAGAAGCCTCTGAGTTTTTTATTTAATTTTGGATAGGGTTTTCATCCCACACATTCCCATTACATTTCACTTTGTATTAAGCCATGTAGTCTTTCTAGGTTTTGTCTTGGTTTTTTTTTTTTTTGCTTCAATTTTTTTTTTTTTACAATTGCTCTTGCTACATGTATGTCCCTGCATCCTATGCAGCCCCCATTAATTCGATTCTCTCCTTTCACTCTGTCCCTTCTCAAAAATGTTTGCTTCTGATAAACTCTGTAATGGTAAGGGAATATGAAGATCTTCCCTGCCCCTTAATAGGCCTAAGGAAATTGAAGTTCTTCCCTCCCTCTTAATGAACCTCAACTGAAACCCAACAGGAAGGGTTTGATTGGGGGAAGTTTGTTTTTTCAGGAAGGCCCACACCTTCTGTTACTTTGTAATTAGGCAGTGGGTCATGAAAGGTTGTGATGTTCTCTGACCCTGAAGGAGGGTACATATACTCTGAGGTGAGGTTTTGCTCTAGGGCTCACTTATGGGAAGAGTTGTATGATTTGACCAGATAAGATTCTGGTTAGCCATTAAGCACCCCCTGCCCCTGGCTTTGAAAACCCAGATACTGGTGCTTTTCTCTCTGGTAACTAACTGTGTTATTTAATGGTCAGAAAGCTAGAAGCTCTGTCTTTTGGTATGTTGAATTGTGTTATTTTCTCTATCTGTATTTTTTGCCCCCTTATAACTTCTGTTTATATTTTCTGAAGTTCAGGGTGCTGACTTTTTCCACTGAACTAAGTGAATGATACATACATTTACATACATACATGCACATATCTATATGTATGTACGAGTATGTTTAATGTGTATATGTATGTATGTTTATGTATATAATGTATATTAATTAAATATCGTTGACCTCTTTATTTTAGTAAAGCAGATCAAAGAATCTGTGCTAGAAGTCATCCTGGGTATTTTAGAATGCTTGCTGTTACAAACCCCTACCCCAATCTACTCTCCCTTCTACCACCCGCTTCTCTTATTCCCTTTATGCCTATTTTTCTATAGAGTAAGATAGATTTCCATACCCAATTGGGTATATATATAATTCCCTCTCACCTCACCCCTATTTCCCTCTACTGTAGAAGCATTGTCTTGCCTCTCTTATGTGAGATAATTTACCTCATTCTACTTCCCCCATTCTCCTTCTCCCAGTACCTTCCCCTCTCACCCCTTAATTTTATGTTTTAGATGTCATGGCTTCTTATTCAACTTACCCTGTGCCCTCTGTATGTATATATTCCCTACAACTATAGTAATAATGAGAAAAGTCTTATGAGTTAAAAATATCATCTTTCCATGTAGGAATGTCAACCGTTCACCTTTAAAAATCCTTTATAATTTCTTTCCTGTTTTCATTTTTGTGCTTCTCGATTCTTGTATTTGAAAGGCAAATTTTCTATTCAATACTTATTTTTCATCAAGAATGCTTAAAAGTCCTTTATGTCATCAAATATCAATTTTTCCCCTGAAGGATTATACTCAGATTTGTTAGGTAGGTAATTTTTTATTTTAGTCATAGCTACTTTGACTCCTGGATTATCACATTCCAAGCCCCCCACCCCACTCCCCTTTATGGAGAAACTACTAAATCTTGTTTGTTTCTTTGAATTGTTTCTTTCCGGCTGCTTATAATATTTTCTCCTTCATCTTGCACTATGGAATTTAGTATAATTCTCCTGGAAGTTTTCATTTGGTATCCCTTTTGGTAATCTGTGGATTCTTTTTTTTTTTTTAAAAGAAAAAGATCATTTAGTTTGCTTCCATCAGGATTCAGGCTCAGTTCTTTCTAGTTATATCTCTGGATGGCCCTTTTCTCACTTTCTTGAGTCTTTCAGGATTGACTTATATCACTGCTTTGCTGAAAAGAGTCCAGTCTGTCATAGTTGGTCATCACAGATATGGCATGTCTGTGATTGTATACAAATTTCTTCTGATTCTACTCTTCTCGCTCAGCATCAGTTTGTATAAGTCTCTCCAGGTAATTATGAAATCCGTCATCTCCTCGTTTCTTATAGCACAGTAATATTCCATTACATTCATATACCACAACTTGTTTAGCCATTCCCCAATTGATGGGCACCTCTTTAGTTTCCAATTCTTTGCAACCACAAAAAGGGCTGCTAAAAATATTTTTGTACATATGGGTCTTCCTCCCACTTCTATGATCTCTTTGGGATATAACCCTAGAAGTGGTATGGCTGGGTCAAAGGGTATGAAATTATTTATAATCCTTTGGGCATAATTCCAGATTGCTCTCCAGAATGGTTGGATAAGTTCACAATTCCACCAGCAATGTATTAGTGTTCCAGTTTGTCCACATCCTCTCCAGCATTTGTCACTTTCTTGTTTTGTCATCTTAGCCAATCTGACTGGAGGGATGTGGTATTCTGTGGATTCTTGCAATTTCTATTTTAGCATTTGTTTCTACAATATCAGGTTGTTTTCCATGATAACTTCTTGAAAAAATGGTATCTATGCCTTTTTCTTGATCATGGCTTTCATGTAGTCCAATAATTTTTGAGTTACCTTTGTTTGATATATTTTTCATATAAGTTGTTTTTCCAATGAGATGTTTCACATTGTCTTCTATATTTTAATTCTTTCAGTTTTGTTTTATAATTTTTATTTGATTTCTCATAGAATCCTTAGCTGCCATTTGCTCCTTTCTAATTTTTGAGGAATTAGTTCGATCAGTGAGCTTTTCAACATTCTTTTCCATTCCTCTCCTCATTGACTTTTTAGACCTCTTTTGGTATTTGGTCTTGTCTATTTTTAAAGTGTTATTTTCTTTTTTTAAATTAAACTAATGCTTTATTAACTTCTGGTATACATCATTCATTTCTGTCAGATTTTTGAGTTTCAATTTTTCCCTATTTTTCCCCTACCCACAACCCCAGAATAGCAGTACCAGAAGATATCCCCTCATCCAATCTGCTCTCTCCCATATCTTCTCCCATACCCCCTTAGACATTACCATTAGTGCAAGGTGAAACTCTGTGCCTCAATGCCTGCAAATCTTATCTCCCAAAATAGTATTAATAATAGTATTTGCATATATATATATATATATATATATATATATATATATATATATATATATATATATATATATTTGAAACATTTAATTAAAACTTCGAATTTCAGATCCATTCCCTTCCTCCCTTGTCACCAACTCCCTCTGGGAAGATAAGCAATTCAGTATGTGTTATACATGTATAGCTATGCAAAACATTACCATAGTAGATATATTGTAGAAGACTGCTTATATTTCCCCCCACCTGGTCCATTCCCTAATTTGATCCTGTCCCTCTTCGAAAGTGGGTACTTCCAACCTCTTCTCTCCTCAGAATGCCCTCCCCTCCATCATACCATTTCTCATCCCCCTTCTCATCCCCCTTCCCCCTACTCTCCTGCAGGGTGAGATATCCCATTTAATATGTATGTCATTCTTTCCCTGAGCCAAATTCAATGAGAATATGCCTTCTTGCCTTCCTGTTCTTCACCTCCAATGCAACCACTTCCCCTTGCCACTTCTACATGAGGTAGTTCACCCCACCCTGTCTCTCCCCATCTCCTCTTGCCACATTCTTCTCTCAACTCTTAACTTCACTCCTTAAGTATCATCCCTTCCCACCAAATTCAACCTGTGCTCTCTATCCATGTATACCTGTAAACATATATACATGCATTCACATGTGTATTCATATGCCCATAAACCCTTCATCAATTATTTTCATACTGAGAAAGGTTTCATCAGTCACAGTTATTGTTTTGCCATGTAGGAATGTAAGTAGTTTAACTTTGATAAGTTCCTTTTGATTTATTTTCCCTGATTACCTTCTCAAGCATCTCTTGCTTCTTGTGTCTGAATGTCAAATTTTCTATTCAATTCTTGTTTTTTCCTCAAGAATGCTTGAAAGTCCTCCATTCCACTAAATGACCATATTTTCACCTGCAACAAGATACTCAGTTTTGCTGGGGAGGTGATTCTTGGTTTTAATCCCAGGTCCTTTGACCTCTGGAATACCATATTCCATGCCCTTTAATCCCTCAGTGCAGAAGCTGCCAGGTCCTGTGCTATTCTGATTCTGTTTCCACAATATTGAAATTGTTTCTTCCTGGCTGCTTGTAGTATTTTCTCCTTGATCTGGGAATTCTGGAACCTGCCTATAATATTCCTGGGAGTTTTCTTTTTGGGATCTTTTTCAGGAGGTGATCGATGGATTCTTTCAACCTCTATTTCTCCCTCTGGGTCTAAAAGATTAGGGCAATTTTTCTTGAGAATTTCTTGAAGGATAATTTCTTTGTTCATGGCTTTCAGGTATTCCAATAATTTTTTAAATTATCTCTCCTGGATCTATTTTCCAGGTCAGTGGTTTTTCCCATGAGATATTTCATATTACTTCTTTTGTTTCAATTTCTTGGATCTGTTTAACAGCATTTTGGTTTCTCATAAAGTCACTAGCTTCCATTTGTTCCAGTCTAACTCTGAAGGAGTGAATCTCCTCAGTGAGCTTTTGCGATTCTTTTTCCATCTGGCAAATTTGGCTTTTTAAGGCATTCTTCTCCTCATTACCCTTTTGAGCCTCCTTTGCCATTTGAGTTAGTCTATTTTTTAAGGTGTTATTTTCCTCAGTCAGGCTGTTGACTCTCATTTCATACTTTTCCTGCATCCTTCTCATTTCTCTTCCGACTTTTTCCTCTATTTCTCTTATTTGGTTTTTAAAATCCTTCTTAAGGTCCTCTATGGCCTGTAACTTGCACATATTTTCATTTGGGGCTTTTGGTGCAGGATTTCTAACCTCACAGTCCTCCTCCTGTTCCATGCTTTGATCCTCTTTGCCCCCAAAATAGGAGTCTAAAGTTGAATTTTTCTATTTATTTTGTTTACTTTGCCTAGGCATGTTGCCACTTAATTACTTGTCTTTTGGGCTTCTTGCCACAGTAGGACTCTGCCAACAGCCAGGAGAGCTTCAGTCCCAAATGGTGGGGTCTTCACAACTGTCGGCGGTATTTGTTGGGTGGCCTCTGTGAAGCCTCCACACACTCTGACAAGCTGGATACCCACCCCAAGACCTCAACCCCAGACTGCAATCCAGATCCAGGGAGGTTAAAGAAAGAGCGATTACTTCCCATGAGTGAAGCCTGTATCCCCCTACAGTTCATAGGCCAGGAGCTGAAGCTGCAAAATGGGGTCTGTGGGAGTCTCCTCAGCCACTTCTCACCCCCAAGTGAAGAAGCCTATGCGTTCCCCAAATACTGGTTCCAAAGTCCATAGGGCACTAACCTCTCACTTTGTCCTAGGCATATCTGTGTTGATAATTCTGGAATTGCCACAGCTGCTGGTGTTCTGGGGTCCATCCAGCCAGCTGCTGGCCCAGGCTGCCCTGGGGTTAAAACTGCACTCTCAGCTCTCAGCACACTGAGCTTGCCATTCCCTGCCATGCTGCTGGGCTGTCCTCAGGGGGAGGTTAGCTTCTCTGTGTCGTTCTGTGGGTGCTGGACCTCCAGATTTTGTTCAGAGTGCACCTTTTACATGATTTGGAAGTTGTGTGGGCTGGAGTGTTGTGGAAGTGCTGTTTCTACTCCACCATCTTAGCTCCAGGATCATGTGTTATTTTCTTCAGTATTTTGGGTTGTCTCTCTCATTTCTTTTTGCCATTTTTCCCTTTACCTTTCTTACTTGATTTTCAAAATTCATTTTAGGTTCTTCCATGGCCTGAGACCAATTCATATTTTTCTTGAGGGTTTTGGATTAAAGAGCTTTGACTTTATTATCTTCTTCTGAGAGTACATTTTGATCTTCCTTGTCAGCAAAGTAAATTTCTATTGTCTGAGTTTTCCCCATTGTTTACTCATTTTCCCACCCAATTACTTAACTTTTTTAACACTTTAGTAAGGTAAGGTTCTGTTTTGATTGTGGAGGGCATAATGTCCCAAGCTTCAGGGGTTTTGTAGCTATTTTCAGAGATAATTCTAGGGACCAGCAAGTTTTTAATTCTTCTAGGGTGGTACATTCTAAGTGCTTATTCCTATCTTGGCCTGTGCTCTGGTCTAAGAGTTGCCACAAGAACTTTTCTCTGCCCTAGAACTGTCAGAAAGGTTCCTTCTCCACTGCTGTCACAAGCTCTGATATGTCAGTACTCCTTTTCATCCCAGGACTGCCATCCAGGACTAGGACTCACATCCAACTATGGGCAAAGCAACAGATTCTTGCCTCATTGACAGCAAAGAGACCCTTGTAATCTCCTTCTGATGAGTTGTCCACTCTCCTTATCATCTGTGGGATGAGAGCTCCAGAAGCAGCAGTTGCCACTAACACTGTCACTGCTGCTACCACTACCCCAGGAATGTGCTGGGGCTGGGGCTGAGCTGTGCTCTTCCATCACCCTTGTCTGACAGTTCTTTCCTACTGAGTTTCTAAGTTGACTTTGGAGTTTGTGGATTGAGAAGTCTGGAAACTGCCACAATGCCAGTGATTCAGTCCCCTAAGGCCTGCTTCAGGTTTTCTAGGGCCTGGTTTGTACTGGTGTAGCTAGTGCTGGAATGTGCTCTTCTCTAAGTCTGGTGCAACAGACCTTTCTTGTATACCTTCCAGGTTGTCTTGGGTCAGAATTTTATTTAATTCCATCTTTTTTGTGAATTCTGCAGTTCTAGAATTTATTTAGAGTCATTTTTTTAAACTGGTATTTAGAGTGGTTAGGGAGAGAGCTCAAGCTAGTCCTTGCTTTTACTCAAACATCTAGGCTCCACACACCCCCCCGCCCTGACTTATAAAATATTGAAAAAAAATGACCAAAAAACCCCCAAAACCCACCAAACAATGTGAAGGTAGGAATTGATTCCTAAAATCAAGGTCTGAGGTATGTTCAAAGATCAGTACTATTTCAGAGATCTCCTACTTAATGTGGCAGAAAAGTAGGCTTTTTAGAAATACATCAAAAAAACAAAAGTACAAGATCTTCCATCACCTTGACTTAAGCAAAATTCTTAATTAGCCATGATAGTACTGTAATGGATAAGCATATGTATGCATATGAATTGTGGTTATATTCTGACACAGAAAGTCATTTGAATTTTAAAAATATAAAATTATCTTTTAAATTTGACTGTTGTGTAGTGATTGATGGTATGGAAAATATACTTTATAATGTAAGTTTACTGTTATGTCATTTTAGGACTTTAGATTTACTTGTTTAAGCTTTGTTTTAACAAGATTAAAAGTTAACTATGCGTATTCTGTTTAATATGTTACATATGTGTATGCATGTGTATATGTGTATAATGTGTATATGTACACATATATACATACATATAAATACACATACATCTCTCTATAATATATGTATATATATATATATATAAGTTATTATGCTGATTCTAAAGAAAACACTTTTTTTTTCTTGTGAAATTTCAGTGTTGGATTCTTCTGTTTGTCAGATTCAGTGTCATTATTTTTAACCCATTCAATGTTACTCCTGTTTCTCTTTCATACTTATATAAACTGAACTTCTTACACTATATGTTAAATTGATCTAATATGTAATCCAGTTTAATTATTGAATTTGGTTCAATATTTAATTTGATTTAATAAAAGTGGTCTTGCCTATATTGTATCCATTTAATTGATCTATTTAGGACAGGATAATTTTGGATAAGTTAAATATTTAATGTAGAGTAATTTTTTAAATTATTCAGTATTAAAGATAGATCTATGTTATCAAAGAAGTGTGGAGACAAATGCCAGGGTATAATAAATTTCCCATTCCCATTTGTGAAACAGTGTCATTGGTTAATTTCTGATCACCAATCAATCTTAGTCATATGATTCTTAATAAAATAGCACTATTCATCAGAAATATACCCAAAGCCAGAAAGTTCTTCAAATAGCATGTCATCATTCTTGTCTTCTAGGTACATAATCTCCATATCAATGCTAACTGATTTCACTTTTGTTACACATTTGAATTCTACTATCATGAGATGGTTAGGAGAGCTTCTATAATGACTCCACTGAAATTATTCTCTAGGCCTTTAATCTAACTTCTGTTTTCTTCTTACTTCTACCTGAATGACACTTGTTATTATATGTTGATGAAGTACCATTAAAGAAATCCAGCTTCCTTATTCAACATTCTACTTCCAAACTCTTTAACTTTCAAGACTTCCTATTGGCCAATCTTTTTGCCAATCTCATCTTTTCTACTCTATGCTCCCAGATTCCTGAGTGAGAGGGATGCTAAAAAAAATAGAATAGACAATAAGAAGGTTGAAGATAAAGATTATAAATGAATCTACTTTTATCCCCATCTCTAAGCATCTTCTGAAACTGTATTAACTCTGAAATAATATCTGGGTCAAGATTTTGTACATAGAAGAGTTGCTAGCTCTTTGTAATCTCTTAAAAATGAACCTCAAGGCAAAATTTTTCCTGATACTGAAGGATTTCAAGTGGAGTTTAGATGACCACTTGTCAAGAATATTAAGGAAGAGGATTCACATTCCAGTTAAGAGTTAGACTAGATAGTCCCTGATGTCCCTTCAAAATTAGAAAATATATGATTTTATTTTTCAGACAGATATACGTGATGTGTGTATATATACATTGCAAATAGATGTCTTAAATACATAGTATGTTTGTTTATATATAATATATATATATGCATATATAAACAAGATAAGTTCTAGTTTAGTAAGAAATTTTGCATCTTTTTAAAAATCAGATAGTATTAAAAGATAAAGAGACAGCATAGAATAATGATCAGATAGTTTACCTTGGTTTAAGTATGACATGGGATTTAGCTTGTGACCTTGGGCAAGTAACAAAATCTCTTATTTCCCCAGTGAATAAGCATTTATCAAGTGTATTTTGTTTTTACGTAATTGTATTTTCCCAATTATATGTAAAGATAGTTTTCAACCTTAATTTTTATAAGATTTAAGTTCCACATTTTCCTTCCCCTCCTCTACTCCCCCATTCCCAAGAAAATAAGCAAGCTCTATATAGGTTATACATGTAGAATTATGTTAAACATATTTCCACATTGCTTATGCTGTAAAAAAAAGAATCAAAATAAAATGGAAAACAATGAAAAAAAAGAAAAAGAAAAAAAGTGAAAATAGTATGCTTTGATCTGCATTCAGACTCCATAGTTTTTTCTCTGGATGAGTCTTTTAGAATTGTCTTGGATCCTAATATTGCTGAGAAGAGTTAAGTCTGTTATAGTTGATCATCAAACAATGTTGCTGATACTGTGTACAATATTCTCCTGGTTCTGCTTGCTTTACTCAATATCAGTTAGCATAAGTCTTTTCCGGTTTTTCTGAAATCAACCTGCTCATCATTTCTTATAGCACAGCATTATTCCATTACATTCATATGCCACAACTTGTTCAACCATTCCCCAATTAATGGACATCCCTTCAGTTTCTAATTCTTTAACACCACAAAAAGAGCTGCTATAGATATTTTTGTACAAGTGATTCCTTTTCCTTTTTTATGTTCTTTTTTGGTATACAGACCTAGTATAATATTACTGGATCCCTTTGTATTGGCAAGGGTAACAGATACTTAGCCCTTAGTAATTAATCAAGCCTCTGTTAAAGAAATAGAAGGAATGAATCCCTGTTGCTGACATAACAGGAAGGGGTTGTCTGAAACAGGAAGCTATAAGGAGAAGCCCCTGCTAGGTCAGTCAGACCTTCTTAGAGCAGGCTTTGTGGAAGCAGAAGCTGAAGAGGAAAGCTCCCCTTCCCCCCACCACCCCCAGGCTGGAGAGAACGATTTTGATTTAGAGAACCTGGATAAAGTGATTTTGATTCTGGGAACCAGCTGAAACTTCTGTTGAGTCTGAGGGCCAGCAGAGTTGATGAGGTTGCTGAGGATTTCCAAGGGCCAGAGCTGTCTAAGACTGAGGAAGCATGATGGTGTGGCTGGTATTTTGCATAAACCTGTTTGTGGCTTTGCTAAACCTTGTTTTCCCAGGAACAAAGATTGTGAAGGATTTGAGATGGACTGGACACTGTGAGCTCCAATGTGAAGCAGGGACTGCACAGACTAAATCACTTTCCTTTGCATTTTTTTTCATTAATTCCATTGATATACTTGATCAATTGTTGTTCTTTTTTTTTTTGGATGGGAATTGGGGTGAAGTGACTTGCCCAAAGTCACATGGCTAGTAAATGTGTCAAGTGTCTGGGGCCATATTTGAACTCAGGTCCTCCTGACTCAAGGGCTGGTGCTATATTCACTGAGCCACCTAGCCTCTCCTCATTTGTTCTTTCAAATGAATTTGTCAGTACTTTTTCTAGCTCTATAAGATAATTTTTGTTGGTTTGATTAGTATGGCACTGAAATAAGTAAATTAGTTTAGGTAGAATTGTCATGGTTATATTAGCTCAGCCTACCCATGAGCAATTGGTATTTTTCCAATTATTTAGATATGACTTTATTAGTGTGAAAAAAAAAGTTCCATAATTGTGTTCATATAGTTCCAGGATTTTTCTTGGCAGGTAGACTCCCAAATATTGTATATTGTCTGTGGTTGTTTTAAATATAATTTATCTTTCTACCTCTAACTGCTGGGCTTTGTTCTTATTATATAGAAAAGCTAATGATTTATGTGGGCTCCTTTTATATCCCACAACTTTGCTAAAGTTGTTAGTTGTTTCAGGTAAATTTTTAGCTGATTCTTTAGGGTTCTCAAAGTATACCATCATATAATCTTCAAAAAGGATTAGTTTTGCTTCTTCATTACCTATTCTAATCCCTTCAATTTCTTTTTCTCCTCTTCTTGCTAAAGAGAAAGTTATTAGTACAACATTCAACAATAGTGGTGATAATGGGCATACTCTTGCACCCCTAATCTTATTTTAAATTCTTCTAGCTTATTACCGTAACATACAATGCTTGCTATTCGTTTTAGATAGATACTGCTTATCATTTTAAGGAAAACTATTTATTCTTATATTTTCTAGTATTTTTATTTTTAAGGAACAGGTGCTGTATTTTGTCAAAAATATTTTTCTTGCATTTATTGAGATAATCATATGATCTGTTAGATTTTTTTCTTAATATTGTAAATTTTGCTGATAGTTTTCCTAATATTGAACCAATCTTGTATTCCTAGTATAAAACCCACCTGCTTACAGTGCAATATCCCCTTGATATTGCTGTAATCTATTTCCTAATATATTATTTATAATGTTTACACCAATATTCATTAGGGAATTTGTTCTTTATTTTCCCCCCCTCTGGTTTGGCTATTCCTGGTTTGTTATCAATATGATATTTGCATCATAAAAGGAATTTGGAAGGACTCAACCTATTTTCCCAAATAATTCATAAGTATTAGAATTAATTGTCCTTTAAATGTTTGGAAGAATTCACTTGTAAATGCGTGTAGCCCAGGATGTCTGCTGTATTTTCAATTTGCCATGAGAATAGAATTTGGTTCCAATATTCCTTGGAGTTTTCATTTTGGGATCTCTTTCAGGAAGTAATTGGTCAATTCTTTCAATGACTATTTTACGCTCTGGTTCTAGGATATCAATGCAGTTTTTTTCCCATGATAATTCATTGAAAGATACTCTCCATGCTCTTTTTTTTGATCCCAGCTATCAGATAGTCCAATAATTTTTAAATTATTTCTCCTGGATCAATTTTCCAAATCACTTGTTTCTCTAGAAGAATTTCACATTTTCTATTTTTTCATTCTTTGGATTTTGTTTGACTGACTCTTGATGTATCATAGAGTCATTAGTTTCCTCTTGCCCCAATTCTAATTTTCAAGGATTAGCTTTTTTATTTTTAGTTAGCTTCTGTACCTCCTTTTCCATTTGGTCAATTCTACTTAAAAATTATTTATTTTTAGTTTTCAAAATTCACTTCCATAATCAAAAATTTTTTCTCCATCTACCTCCCTGCCCCTCTTCCCAAGACAGCATGTAATCTAATATAGGCCCCACATGTGCATTCTTATTAAACATATTTTCACATTAGTCATGTTGTATAGAAGAATTTAAAAAAATGGGTGGACCATGAGAAAGAGAAAGCAGAACAAAACAAAAGAGCAAATAGTACACCTTTATCTCCATTCAAACTCTGTAATTCTTTCTCTGGATGCCATTTTTCATCATGAGTCTGTTGGAGTTTTTAGGTCCTTGCAATGCTGAGAAGAGCTAAGTCTATCAAAGCTATCATCACACAATGTGGCTGTTACTATGTACAAAGTTCTCCTGCTTCTGCTCACTTCGCTCAGGATCAACTCATATAAATCTTTCCAGGTTTTTCTGAAGTCCACCTGTTAACCATTTCTTACAGAATGTAGTATTCCATTACATTCATATAACATTCAACCATTCCCCAATTAATAGGCATCCCTTCGATTCCACTTCTTGGCCACCACAAAAGAAAGCTGCTATAAATATTTTTGTGCATGTGGGTCCTTTTTCATTCTTATGATCACTTTGGGATATTACCCTAGAAGCAATATTACTGGGTGCCAATTCTACTTTTTTTTTTTAAAGCAATTGGGGTTAAGTAACTTGCTCAAGGCTACACGGCTAGTCATTATTTATGCGTGGGTGCTCATTTTCTGAGGCCGGATCTGATCTCGGGTCATCCCAACTCCGAGGCCGGCGCTCTTACTCACTGCGCCACCTAGCCGCCCCTTTAGGGCAATTGGGGTTAAGTAACTTGCCCAAGGCTACACGGCTAGGTTTTTGTTTGTGTGGATTAAGTGTCGGAGGCCGGCTCCGAACTCAGGTCCTTCTGATTCCGGGGCCGGCGCTCTATTCACTGCGCCACCTAGCCGCCCCCCAATTCTACTTTTTAAGGAAGTATTTTCTTCAGTCAACTTTTGTGCTTCCTTTTCCAAACTATTGACTTTTTTTTCATACTATACTTGCATAACTCTGATTTCTTTCCCCAATTTTTCTTCTGCCTCTCTTACCTGACTTTTAAAATTTTTGAGGGGTGTCTAGGTGGCTCAGTGAATAGAGCACCAGTCCTTGAGTCAGGAGGACCTGAGTTCAAATCTGGCCTCAGATACTTAATACTTAACTAGCTCTGTGACCTTGGGCAAGTCACTTAACCCCAATTGCCCTGCCCTCACCCCTCCAAAAAGCAAAAAAGAAAATCCTTTTTGAGCTCTTCCAAAAGTATTTTTGAGCTTAAGAATAATTTGTTTTACCCTTTGAGGCTTCACATGTAGGCATTTTAACATTGTTGTCTTTCTTTTGAGTTTGTTTATTGATCTTCCCTGTTACCATGGTAGCTTTCTATGACCTGGCCTCTTTAAAAAAAAATGTTGAGCTCTGCTCTAGGGGTAGAGGGGTCACTTTTCTGAGCTTCTTGTCCTGGGAGAAAGTGGCCTGGTAGCTGGTTTTCCAGGCAGGGCCCTCAGACGCTTGTAGGTTTCCCACTGTGCTGGAGTGACCTGGCCTAGTTATACCTCCAGGGATGGTAATTTGCTTTCTATGCTGGGGCTGGAGGACTCACATATGTCCTGTTGTGCTAATGCCTCCTGAGCCACGACCAAGGGGCCTCAGTTGCTAATCTGTGCTGTGTCTAAGAACCTACCACTTGCTTGCCTGGATAACATTTACACTGGGCTGTAACTCCCTGCTACCCAAATGAGACAGACCTTTTCTTAAGCCCTTTTAAGTTATATTAAGCTGAAAAGTTGTTTTACTCCATCTTTTTGTGTGTTCTGTCACTTCAGAACATGTTTAGAGACTTGATTTAATGCTGTTTCTCAGGGAAATTGGGGAGAGCTCAGACAACTTCCCGATCTTTCACTAATCCTCTTAATAACCCAGGAACATTTCTAAGACTTTAAGTAATAGCAGTGTTAACTATCTGTATTAATAGCAAAAGTTTTTTTGTCAGTAGTATCTTACACTACTAAATAGGCATCTAGGTGACAGAATAAATAAAATATTATACCTGGAGTAAGATAAACCTCAGTTCAAATCTGGCCTCAAACACATGCTGGTTTGAATGACCCTGGCCAAGTCATTTAACCTTTATTGGTCTCAGTTTACTTATCTCTAAAAATAATACAGTAATAGCACTTACCTCAAAGGGATATTGGGAAAATAATGAATAAAACGAATAAGCATTCATAAAATACCATCTAACTACAATCTAAGCATTTTATAAATATCTTATTTGATCCTCACAAGAATCATAGAAGTTAGATTCTATCATTTTTAATACTTTGCAATTAAGGAAACTTGAGTTTAAATGACAAGATCACCAAACTAGAAGGTGTTTGAAACTAGAATTGAAGTCATTTTTTTCCTGACTTGAGGCCCAGAACTTTATGCTATCTAGCTGCCTCTAAGATAAAATATTTGTAGAATACTGTGAAAAGCTTAAAGGAACAAATAAATGTTAGATATCATTATGCTAATGATGAAATTCCTGAGTTGTCTCCTATCCCCCCCTCTTCCAGTTACCCTCATCTTTCTTGAGAATCTTCCTTATATCAGAAAAATATTCAATAATTTATTTCCAAATCCAGTTTTAAAACAATGGTAGCATAGCCATCTTCTGTTCTGGGTTGTTGTCCAATATTTATCCATTGTCATCACTTTGTAATCATCATAAAAATTTGAATGCTAAAAATCTGAATAGAGTTGCTTCAAAGACCAAGAAAATACCTCCCCATAAGGATCTTCTTTCTTCAACTAAATATCCTGTTCCCCTTTTCAAGGTGTATGGATGATAATTTCCTTTGTTTCTTGAGAATACAGAAATGTCTTCATGAGGACAAGCATTTAGATGGAAAACTTGGTCAGCAATTCCATAAATTTATGTGAGAGTGCCTTAATTGATTAAAAAGACATTGTATAAATCACGGAACTAATTTTAATTACATTATTCTACCCTGTGGGATTCTTGGATCTCAGAGATATATTCTAAGGAGACTATGTGTACCACCAAACTGTCTAGACAAAAGTGAAAATAAACAACAACAAATTTTTTTTTTTAAATTGATCATGGGGAAGCTAGGTGGCACAGTGAGTAAGAGCACTGGCCCCAGAATTGGGATGACCCGGGATAGGATCCGGCCTCAGAAAATGAGCACCTGAACATAAATAATGACTGGTCATGTAACCTTGAGCAAGTTACTTAACCCCAATTGCTTTAAAAAATTGATCATTCATATGGTTAGACAAACAACAGTGTTTGAGATATGTCTAAATTTCAACTATTTGGCATCTCTTGGACCAAGTTGGCTGAATTTTTCACATTCTTTTTTATTATTTTGACATAATTTAAACATAGTCATTGCTTTCACATAATTTTGGAAGGTAGTACTTTTGAGCTTCTGGAGTTATTGTTATTGTCAAAGACTCTTAATGTAAGTAAGGTTGACTTGAGATGGGCCTACTGTATTTTACATACATTCGATATAATTGATCAGGGTGGTTAATTCAAGTGCTTATTAATGGCTTACAGCCTGCCAGACAATCAGCTAAGCTTTGGGGATTCAAAAATACACAAACTCAGTTCTTCTCTGCAAGGAGCTTACATTTTAATGGGGGAGACAGAATGTAAATATAGAGATATATAAAAGATCCATATGAAGTAAAAGGAAGATAGAGTAGAAGGGAAAGTTCACGTGGTTGAAAAGCCCAGGAAGACATCCTTTTTGAAAATGTGTGTTTGAATTCTATGGGATCCAGAAATGTTAATATGTGGAGATATGTAGAGAGAGAATTATAGTCATGGAGAAGAGCAAGTTTAAAGGTATGGAAATGGGATAATTCCCATAGTGATAAATTAAATGTATAGGAAGTATAAGGGAGTAGGATGAAGAAAGTTCTATCGGAAAAAAATGTATTTAATAATTTTGGGATAATTTTGTTTTTCTTGTTAAAGTTGTGCTCTACTCATCTGAATTTCTTATACATTTGTTTTGTAATAACAAAAGATTTCCCCTTTTCATGTTATATATATGTATATATATATACATATATATATATATACACATATATATGTATATATATATATATAAAGATAAAATACAGAATAAGTGAGAACTTAGTGTACAAAGTGGAGTTCAATTGACCCAGGCAGAGGGAGAAGTTATTTCATATGTTGCCAGAGATTTAAAACTAATTTGCTATGCATTTCTTGTTATTGCATTTTAATTATAGTGAGTATACATATGCTGACAGTGCATGAGACCATATTTGTTAAATGGACCATAACTTGTGCAGCACTCATCACAAAGCCAAAACAATTACAAAACACATATCTATTGGTATGCCTATACAATAATGAATGAATCAAATAAAATTATTTCTAGAAATTAAATGAGAACTAATGAAATACACTGATAGGTAAGTAGAAAAGATAGAAACATAAAAAATATCCCAAACTGAAAGTTTGCAATTGGAGAGATTTCACGCAATGAAGTTCAGGAATGACAGTGGATAACAAAAACACTAGAAGTTTAAAGTCCCAGATATTGATGCATGAAATATACATAATAAAGTGAAATTGAGAGTTCAATGCAAGGAGCTGTATATAAATTTCCTGATACATCACTGAGATTCTATAAGATATAATTACGGCCAAAATTTCAGAAAGGAAAGAGTGCAGCTTGTTCTGAAGAAACAGATTTGCTAGGCAAATAGAGAAGAAATATATGCCAAAGAGATATGTTCTGGTGCAAAGATCTTGGAATATGCATGTGGGGTGGGGTTCATGTGGAGGGCCATTGTCTCAGGCTTCAAGCTACTATTTGTACTACTGTTTGCAGAGCTATTTCTTGGGCTTTAGGTGTTTTCAGTGCTTCCAAAGTGGTGTGATCTGGGGAGAGGTATGTTCACTGGTCTGCTCTGTCCTGGTCCTACCCAGGTAGGGTCCCTGCTTCCTTGGGGTTTCAATCAATGCTTATTTTCAGGGTCCTTGATATCTGGGGAGGTGACACTGTCCCTCAGGTCTTCCACTTCCCCTAGAGCAAAAGTGCTTCTCCTTGCTCTTGAACTATGACCCATTAGGGGGTATAAGAAGTGGAGCTGTCAAACATTATCTGACTTGCATTCAACGCTAGCACAATGATTTTGTTTCTGACAAGTTGCTAGGTCCCCTTACTATCTCTAACTTGGGACTGTCCAAAGCTGCTTCTTCTTCTATTGCCACCACCTAATCCCACCACTGATATTCCATCCACATGGACTCCAGGTCAGCCTCCACCTCTCTGTCACAGATCACTCATTCAAAACTCTTAAGCTATCTTGGGGCTTGAAGAATAACTCATTCTGACCTTGCATTGGATCTATTACTCCAGAGTGAGATATGAGGCATTAGTTTAAAATTGTTGCAGTAGGAATGTTGGGAGGACTCTGTTTAGTACTTTATCATGCCTTCTTGGAAATCCTGGTATTATTGATAAATCCTATTTTAGCAGATATCTTTTGGGCTAATCCTTGAAGAGAATTAAGAATTTGAAGAGGTAATTTATCAGTGGGAAAGTATTCCAGGTTCCGGCAATATTCCACTTAATAGGTTGCTATACATTTATATATTACTTTTGGTTTCTATGGCTCCTTTGATTATAATGATGTCCTAAATAAATAACAGGAGATGCATATCAAAATGTGCTTTAAATTTAGAAACAAGTCTTGAGTTTGAAATAATTGTATTTCCCCCAAACAAAAATACTTAATCACTAACTGCTGGATTGACAATGAAGAAGATTAAAAACAAAAACAAAAACAAAAAACTTCAGTAATGAATACTCAAGGTAAATTTCTCAGATTAGCTCTCATATGAGTCCTGCATTCTCCTGAGAGTGGAGGCTATGTGTTCCAGGGATCTGTAACCCACAAAAAGGTCATACTGGAAAGAATGATATTGCTTACACTAGCTCCAATAATATTTAAGTACACAATAAGAAAGGAAAAAGAAATGTATTATAAACTTAAATACTAAAACTCAAATACAAAATAAGAGGGAAAGAGAATTTTCATGTGCACAGCAAAACATAAGAAAAGATTCAAAATTTATATCAATAAATTTAAATTTCAAGAAATTCAGTATAAGTACTATAAATTGTGTTCCATGCTATCCATCTTTTCTTTCCATTCTTGCAAGTTTTCTTTTGTTCTCTGCTGTGCATTTTTTGCTTTCTCTTTTTCTCCCCTTTCTCCCCCTACACCCGCAAGAAGACTACCATTAAGCATGGATATATCTATCTATCTATCTATCTATCTATCTATCTATATCTATGTGTATATGTGTATATATGTATGTATATATGTGTATGTCTATATGTGTGTATACATGTGTGTGTATGTGTATATGTGCATGCATATATGTGGGGGGCAGTTGACTACTTAATGTTACTCTTTAGAGTAGGAGAGGCATTTTTTGCATCAGAATCCTCCTCTGAAGATGAAACCCAGTCTTTTCTATTCCCATAGTAACTTTCTATGGTTGGGTTCTTTCTCCTTTGCCTGCTCAATTTTTTTTTTTTAATATACAGGAGTTTCTTGTTGTAATAACATCTAGTCCTATAGTATAGGGGATGGTGTCTCTGGCCTCAAATTTTTAGAAAACTATCATTTTTTTTATAGATGATATGATAATATACATAGAAAACCCTAAAGAATAAACTAATAAAAACTATTTGAGGGGCAGCTAGGTGGCACAGTGAGTAGAGTGTTGGTCCTGGAGTCAGAAGGACCTGAGTTCCGATCTGGCCTCAGACAACGCACATACAAACAAAAACCTAGCTGTGTGACCTTGGGCAAGTTACTTAACCCCAATTGCCCTCCAAAAAAAAAAAAACTATTGGAAATAATTAACAACATCAGCAAATGAAATTATATAAAATAAAGTCCACATAAATCATCAGCATTCCTATATAATACCAACAAAGTCCAACAGCAAAGAGAAATTCATGGCACAGCTAAGTGGCACAGTGAATAAAGCGCCAGTGTTGGAGTCTGGATGACCTGAGTGTGGATCCGGCCTCAGACACTTAATGCACACACAAACAAAAACCTAGCCATGTGACCTTGGGCAAGTCACTTAACCCCAATTGCCCTCCAAAAATTAAATTATATCTACTTGTCTCTTGGGCAGCTAGATGTCTCATTGCATAGAGCAGTGGCCCTGGAGTCGTGAGAACCCAAGTTTAAATCCAGCCTCAGACACTTCACACACACACACACACACACACACACACACACACACACACACACACACTAGCCATGTGACCTTGGGCAAGTCACTTAACCCCAACTGCCCTCCAGAAAGAAAAAAAAATAAAAAGGAAATTACTTTTAAAAAATTGCAAACATTTTGGAGCCAAAATTGTGGAGTAAGCAGTAAATTATCGTAGCTGTCCCATATTCACCTCTAAACAACCAAATAGCTATAAAATAGTACCTAATAACAAATCTTGGAATGGTCGAAAGACAGGATGGAGTGGTCTTTTAGCCTAGGAGACTTGGAGGATTGGCAAGACAGTTGCATCTCACTAGGATTAAAGGGGAGCATATTCCAGGATGGGAAGTGTCCCAATGGTCTATTGGCAATCCCCATCTAAGCAAACTAGTGAGAGATCCTGAGCCCTATTGTGGTGGAGCATACAAACCCCATGTGCCTTAGCATAGTCAAGGGAACTGGCATACTCAAGCTCTGAGAGTTACCATGTGTTTTAGTGTAACCCCAGACAGGCAAGTGTCCTCCAGAAGTTGAATATCTACATGCTTTAGCATTGTCCCACATATGTGGGCATCCTACAGCAGCAGGAGCTCCATGTGGTTTTTCATGACTTTGGGTAGGCAGGCATCTTTCAGAGGCTGGATCTCCTTGGGCTTCAGTATAGCTCTGGGAATATGCATAAAATCCTCACCTGGCCTCAGTATATGCTAGACACAACCACTAGGACTTCAGCTCAGCACCAGGTAAACAGTCAGACCCACACAGCCTCCAGCAGTGACAGATACAAGGCTTCCCTGTGAGCCTCAGGGCAACATGTAGTACTAAGTAAACAGTCAGGGTCTCCAGACCCTGGCATAAGAAACTTGAAATAGAACCCCTTCCACACAAGGAGCAGAGATAAAATTTGAAAGAAAATGAAAAAAAAATTAAAAAGAACAGATAGTAAAAACAACCAAAAGGGAATTTGACCATAGAAAGTTATTATGTTGGGGGTGGCTAGGTAGCACAGTGAATGGAGCACTGCCCCTGTAGTCAGGATGACCTGAGATCAAATCCAGCCTCAGACACTGGCACACCTAATAGCCATGTGACCTTGGGCAAGTCACTTAACCCCAAATGCCTTGTCCTCTCCCCTCCAAAAAGGGAAAAAAGAAAAAAAAAACGTTATTATGTTGACAGGGATGACCAAGACAAATTCAGAAGAGGACAACAATGTCAAAACTCCTCTGGGCAAAAACCCAAACAAACATGAGAAGTGGCCACTTATGTAAGAGCTCAAGAAAGAGTTTAAAAATCATATGAGAGAGGCAGAAGAAAAATTGGGAAAATAAATGTGAGTGATGCAAGAGAATTATGAAAAAAGTCAACAGCTTGGAAAACTTAAAAAGTAGAATTGGCCAAATAGAAAAAGAGATACAAAAATCTACTTTATTAAACAACTTTTTAAAAAGTAATATTGGACAAATGGACAGGAAAATACAAAAATTAATTGAGGAAAACAATATCTCAAAAGTTAGAATTGGGCAAGTCTAATGACTCTGTGAGACATCATGAATCAACCAAACCAATTCAAAAGAATTTAAAAAAGGAAGAAAATGTAAAATATTTCATTGTAAAAACAACTGACTTGGAAAACAGACCAGACAAGACAATATTAGAATCATTGGTCTAGGTGAAATCCATAATCAGAAGGATGACCTGGAGAGCAGCTTTCAAGAAATTATCAAGGAAAATTTCCTGAATGTCCTGGAAGCAGAAAGCAAAATAGGCATTGAAAAGATCCAGTGATCACCTCAGGAAAGAGAGCCCCAAATAAAAACCCCAGAGAACATTATAACAAATACTAGAACTATCAGGTCAAGGAAATCAATACGAAAAGTGAAACAATTCAAAATCATGGAGTCACAATCAGGATCACACAGGACTCGGCAGCTACAACCATAAAGGATTAAAAATCATGGAACATGATATTCCAGGAGGTAAAAGTGTTAGGACTACAACCAAGAATCACTTGCCTGACAAAATTAATCATGATACTTCAAGGAGAAAATTGTCATTCAGTAAAATCAAAGAATTTCAAGCCTTCATAAGGAGAAGATAAGAATTAAACCAAAAATTTAACCTCCAATATCAAGACTCAAGAGAAACACAAACAGGTAAAAAGGAGAACAGAAAACTTAATGATTCAATAGGACTAAACTGTTTATATCCCCACATGGGAAGATGATACTTCAAACTCTTTTTTAAAAATGTATCACTAACAGTAGAGACAGAAGAAATATATATGGTATAGTTAAGTGACTTGCCCAAGGTCACATGGCTATTAGGTGTGTCAAGTGTCTGAGGCTGGATTTGAACTCAGGTCCTCCTGACTACAGGAAAAGTATTGGTATTAAATGAATTTGAGGGAATGACATAAAACAATTAAAGAATGAGAAAGAGGTATATAATGGGTATAGAAGGAAGGGAGAGGTAGAATGGGGGTAAATTATGCCATATGAAGATGCATGAAAGACCTGTTACAGTGTAGGGGAAGAAGGGAGGCTGGCAATGGGCATTGATTGAACCTTACCCCACAACATTGGCTCAAAGAGTGAATAATAAACACAATCAGTTGAATTTAAATATCTATGTTAATTGTCAGGGAAGTTGGAGAGGAGGAGATTAAGTAAAGGGGTAGGAGGACTGACAGAGAGGAGGGCATTTCACAGGAGGTGTTAGACAGAAGCAAAACACTGATGAGGTGGGGAAGAGTGAAAGGAGAGACAGGATAAACAGGAGGAAAAATAGGATGGAGGAAAAGACACAAAGAGTAATCACAAATGTGAATATGAACGGGATGAACTTAACTATAAAATGGAAATGGGTAGTAGGATAGACCCCACAAAAAATATTTCTATAATATGTTGCTTGCAACAAACACGTTTCAAGCACAGACACATACACACACAAACACACACACACACACACACACACAAACATGGCAAAGGTAAGGGCTTGGAGAATAATCTATTTTGCTTCAGCTGAAGTTAAAGAAAATAAAAGCAGAGGTAACAATCCTGATCTTAGATGACATAAAAATAAAAATGGACCTAATTAAGAGATAAAGAAAGAAATTTCATCTTGGTAAAAGGTACCATAGACAATGAATCAATCAAATGAGAAGAGCAAGAGATGGTCTACCTTTTGGATCTATGGAGAGAGGAAGAATTCATAACCAAACAAGAGATAGGGAGAATTATGGAATCTAATTGTGTTCATATTAAATTGAAAAGGTTTTGTACAAACAAAACCAATATAACCAACAAGCTAGCAAGCGATCTTTAGAGCAACTGTCTCTGATAAAGCCCTCATTTATGGAAAAATGAATCAAATTCATGAACATAAAATCTATTTCCCAATTGTTAAATGATCAAAGAAAATGAACAGGTAGTTTTCAAATGAAGAAATCAAAACTATTTAAAGGCATATGAAGAAATGTTCTTAATCTCTTTTGATCAGAGAAATGCAAACTAAACTCTGAAATACCATCTCACACCAATCAGATTGACTAATATGACAAAAAAGGAAAATGATAAATGTTGGAGACTATGTGGGAAAACTGGGAAACTAATTCCCTGCTGCTGAAGTTGAGAACTAATCCAATAATTCTGGAAAGCAATTTGTAACTATGCTCAAGGATCAACAAAACTGTGTACCCTTTGATCCAAGAACACCACTATTAGGTCCCTATCTCAAAGAGATCATAAAAATTGAAAAGAACCTATATATGCAAAATATTTATAGCAGACTTATTCATGGTGACATAATATTGGAAATTGAGGGAATACACATCAATTGGGGAATAGCTGAACATGATGTGGTATTCGAGTATAATATAATATTATTGTGAAATAAGAAAGGGTGAAGAGACAAATTTCAAAAAAACCAGGAAAAAATTGTGTGAACTAATGAAAGTGAAATGAGAAGAACTGGGAAAACACAACACACAGCATCAGCAACATCTTGTGATGATCAACTATGAATGACTCAGCTTTTCTCAGTAATACAATGATCTAAGAGAAGCACGAGGGATTCATGAAGTAAAATGAAATCTACATTCAGATAAAGAACTGATTATCTCTGAATGCAGTTTGAAGGATATTTTTTCACTTTATTGTTTCTCTTTTTTTTCTTTTGGTCTGTTTCTTCTCGCACAACTTTGATCAATGTGGAAATAAGTTTTATATGACACAATATGTATAAACTACATCAAACTGCCTACCATTTTTTTTTATAAAGCAATTGGGGTTAAGTAACTTGCTCAAGGTTACACGGCTAGTCATTTGATTTATGCGTGGGTGCTCATTTTCTGAGGCCGGATCTGATCTCGGGTCATCCCAACTCCGAGGCCGGTGCTCTTACTCACTGCGCCACCTAGCCGCCCCTTTAGGGCAATCGGGGTTAAGTAATTTTCCCAAGGTTACACGGCTAGGTTTTTGTTTGTGCAGATTAAGTGTCGGAGGCCGGCTGCGAACTCAGGTCCTTCTGATTCCAAGGCTGGCGCTCTATTCACTGCGCCACCTAGCCGCCCCTCTGCCTACCATTTTCAAAAGAAAGGAGGCTAGGGAGAGTAAAAAAAAGAAACAGTGTTAAAAAAAGCAAATGTTAAATTTTTTGATATGCAATTTTGGGGAAAAATAAAATAATATTCAAAGAAAAACTGTAGAAAATATATTTTGGAATCTAGTGCCAAAACAAACCCAGAGATTATGTAACACAATTACAAAACTCTTTTTATACAATTAAAAACAGTTCTCAAAAATTGGAGAAATATTAATTGCTCCAGTGTAGGCTGAGCCAATATGATAAAAATGAAAATTCTACCTGTTAATTTGTTTATTCAGTGCCATACCTACTAAACTATTAAAGTATTATAGAGGTAGAAAAAATAGTAACAAAATTCATTTGAAAGAACAAAAAGTCAGTAATATCAAGGGAATCAATGGGGCGGGGGGGAAGATTAAGGAAGGTTACCTAGCATTTCCAGATTCTGAACTATATTATTGAATAGCATCATCAAAACAATTTAATGCCAGCTAAGGTAGACAGTTGTGAATTAATTGTATAAGAATGGCTATAGTAGTAAATTGCCATAGTAAAACTCAAAGATACGGGGGGGCAGAGCCAAGATGGGGGAGTAGAAACAGCTCATCCAAGCCTCTCTGCCCCCAGATTCTCCACAAACTATGTAAAAAAGGACTCTGAAAATCTTCTGGAGCCCCAGCACCCACAGAACGACACAGAGAAGCTAACCTCCCGCTGAGGACAGCCCAGCACCCTGCAGGAAGGACCAGCGCAGTGGTCTGGGAGCCGGCAGCATGCAGAGCACAGGAGCCGAGCCGAGCCGAGGTCCACGTGAGCCGAGGTTTTAGCCCCAGGGCGGCAGGGCCAGCAGCCGGCTGGAGGAACCCCAGAACACCAGGAACTGTGGCGACCCCAGAATTATCAACATAGACTTGCCTAGGACAAAGTAAGAGGTCAGTGTCCTATGGACTTTGGGACCTGTATTTGGGGAATGCGTCAGCTCCCTCCCCTGGGGGCTAGAAGCTGCTGAGGAGACACGCCACTGTGCAGTTTTCAGAGGCATTTCCGGCTCCCAGCCTACACATCGTGGGGAGATCCAGCGATCAGTCTTGGGGGGTAATCGCTCTTGCTTTAACCTCCCTGGATCTGGATTGTGATCTAGGGTGGAAATTGTGGGTGGGTTTATAGCTTGCCAGAAACGGAAGTTGCCCCCCACACGTTCGGGACGAAAATTCCTCTATCTGGCCTTAAAGCCATAGTGTGGCAACAAGCCCAAAAGTCAAGCAATTAAGTGGCAACATGCCAAGGCAAAGGAAGCAGAAAAATGCAACCCTAGACTCCTATTTTGGGGGCATAGAGCAGGAAAAGGACTGTGAGGTCAGAAGTCCTGCTCCAAAAGCCCCAGGGGAAAACATGAGCGGGTTCCAGGCCATAGAGGACCTTAAGAAGGACTTTAAAAATCAAATAAGAGAAGTGGAGGAAAAATTAGAAAGAGAAATGAGAAGGATGCAGGAAAAGTATGAAATGAGGGTCAACAGCCTGACTGAGGAAAACAACACCTTAAAAAATAGACTAGCCCAAATGGCAAAGGAGGCCCAAAAGGGCAAAGAGGAGAAGAATGCCTTAAAAAGTCGAATTTGCCAGATGGAAAAAGAATCTCAAAAGTTCACTGAGGAGATTCATTCCTTCAGAGTTAGACTGGAGCAAATGGAACCTAACAACTTTATGAGAAATCAAGATGCTGTTAAGCAGATCCAAACAAATGAAAGATTAGAAGGCAATGTGAAATATCTCATGGGAAAAACCACTGACCTGGTGAATAGATCCAGGAGAGACAATTTAAAAATTATTTGACTACCTGAAAGCCATGATCAAGGAAAGAACCTAGAAATCACCCTTCAAGAAATTCTCAAGGAAAACTGCCCTGATGTTTTAGATTCAGAGGGCAAAATAGAGGTTGAAAGAATCCACCGATCACCTCCTGAAAAAGATCCCAAAAAGAAAACTCCCAGGAATATTATAGCCAGGTTCCAGAATCCCTAGATCAAGGAGAAAATACTACAAGCAGCCAGGAAGAAACAATTTCAATATTGTGGAAACACAATCAGAACAGCCCAGGACCTGGCAGCTTCTACACTGAGGGATCGAAGGGCATGGAATATGATATTCCAGAGGGCAAAAGAACTGGGAATGAACCCAAGGGTCACCTACCCAGCAAACTGAGTATTTTGTTTCAGGGGAAAATATGGTCATTCAGTGGAATAGAGGACTTTCAAGCATTCTTGAGGGAAAAAACCAGAGTTGAATAGAAAATTTGACATCCAGGCGCAAGAAGTAAGAGATGCCTGAGAAGGTAATCAGGGAAAAGAAATCAAAAGGAACTTATCAAAGTTGAACTATTTACATTCCTGTATGGAAAATCAATATCTGTGACTGATGATATCTTTCCCACTATGAAAATAATGGAAGAAGGGGGTGTGGTCATACGAATACATATGTGAATGTGTGTGTATATGGTTACAGTTATATATGGATAGAGGGCATAGGTTGATTTTGTTGGGAAGGGAGAGTACTCAAGGGATGAAATTATGAGGTGAGAGAGGAAAGTGGCAAGAGGAGATGGGGAGAGACAGGGTAGGGTAAGCTATCCCATGTAGAAGAAGCAAGGGGAAGTGGTTGCAAAGGAGGGGGAGAATAAGGAAGGCTAAAAGGCAAAACCACATTCACATTGAATTTGGTTCAGGGAGAAAATGACATACATATTAAATGGGATATCTCAACCTGCAGCAGGATAGGGGGAAGGGGGATGAGAGGAGGGATGATGGATGGGAGGGCATCCTTGGGGTGAGGGGAGGTTGGAAGTACCCACTATAGAAGAGGGACAGGATCATGTAGGGAATTGACCAGGTGGGGGGTGGGATGAGTGGGAGGGAATTATAAGCAGCCTTGAACAATATATTTACTATGATAATGTTTTGCATAGCTAGACATGTACAACATATAATGAATTACTTATATCCCAAGAGGGAATGGGTGACAAGGGAGGAAGGAAATGGATCTGAAATTTGAGGTCGTAACATTAAATGTTTCAAATATATATATAATACTATTATTAATGCTCTTTTGCTTGTAATTGGGAGATAAGATGTGCAGGCATTGGGACACAAGATTCATCTTCCTCTAATGGAAAAGTCGATGGGGGTATGGGAGAAGGTATGGGAGAGAGCAGATTAGAGGAAGCGATATCTTGTGGGACTGCTATTCTGGGAGGTTGGGTAGGGGAATAATGGGGGGAAAATGATTGTAACTCAAAATCTGGCGGAAATGAATGATGTAAAACAGAAGTTAATAAAGTATTTGTTTAAAGAAAAAAAAACTCAAAGATACAAGTTTTGGTGATAAGAACTCACCAACTGACAACAATTGGGGAAGCTGTAAAGTAATTTGGTAGAAACTTGGAATAGACTAATATCTCACATTGCATACTAAGGTAAGGTCAAATGGGTAAATGATTCAGACATGAAGAGTGATATCATAAGGAATTTAGTGAAGCAGAGAAAAATTTAGCTAACAGATCTATAGTGGAGGGAAGAGTTTGTGGTCAAAGAACAGAGAGAGGGAATTATAAAAAGAAAATAAATATATTTATCACAGGAAAGTGAAAAATCTTTGTAGTAATTTTTTCTAATTAAGGTCTCATTTCTCAAACATATAGAGAAAAAAACTAAATTTATTTTTAAAGAAGAGCCACTTTCAAGTTGATAAGTTGTCAAAGGATATGAACAGGCAGTTTTCAGAAAAAGAAGCCAAAGCCATCAATAGTCACTTGAAAAAATGCTATAAATTACTACTGATGAGAGAACCACAGATTAAAATGACTCTGAGATAAGACTTCACACTTATGAGATTGGCAACAATGACACAAGATAAAAGAAAAAATGCTGGAGGGCATGTGGAAGAAAATAGGGACATTAATTCATTGCTAGTGGAATTGTGAACTAGTCCAATCATTCTAGAAAACAATTTAAAACTATGCCTAAAGGCTTATGAAACAGCATATGTTTTGACCCACTGATATCACTAAAAGGAGATCTTCCTGAGGAGAACAAAGTGGGAAGTGGACTGATTGATACAAAAAATATTTATAAGCATATCTTTTTGTGATGGAAAAGAATTGGAAAGTAAGGCCATGCCCATCAATTGGGGGATGATTAAACAAGTTGTGGCATGGTTGTAACGGAATACTATTATGCTGTAACAAAGGATGATTGTAAAGCCAAGCACAAGCAGCTTTCCAGAGGACTGCTGCTGTGAACAGCTTCGAGTTTCTGATTACATAGCCAAGGTAGTGGAGTAGAAACAGGACTTCCATGAGACTCTCGCTTCCACCTCCTCCAATATATTTAAAAAATGACTCTAAACAAACTTTGGAGCTAGAGAACTCACAAAGTGACAGAGATAAACTAACCTCCCACTGAAGACTGCCCAACAGGTTGGCAGTAAGGGGCCAGTGCAGCCCTCAGGGAGCATAGCCAAGCCTTGCAAAAGCCTGAGGTTTTAGCCTCAGGGCTGCCCAACCAGCCTTGGCTAGAGGGACATTGGGATACTGGATCAATAGCAGCTGTGGTAGTTTCCAGAATTATCAACCCATAAATGCCAAAGACAAAGTGAGAGGTAGGTGGACTTTGGGAACAGGGGGTCAAGGAGTGCAGTCTGGCCTCTGCCTCCCAGAGGGAGAAGTGGCTATGGCAAGGTGGCTACAGACACATGACTGCTTCAGAGCTCCTGGCCTGCAGATGGTATTTGGACCAAGCCACCAATCTGAGGGGTAATTTTTCTTGCTTTAAAGTACTTGGATCTGGATTGCAGTATAGTGTGGAGGTCTTCGGGTGTGTGACCAGTGTGCCAGAGCCAGTGGAGGCTTCTGAAACAGCACTCAACTAATAGCTCTGGTTGCTGAGAAAACCCCAGCAATTTGGGATAAAGCTATCCTTTCTGAAAGCAGAGTTCTACTGTAGCAAAAAGCACCAATGTCAAGTGTTTGAGTGGTAACAAGAGCAAGCAGGACAAGCAGGGCAAGCCAGCAGTCTGACTTTGGTTTCTTTTTTTGGGGACAAAAAGGATTAAGGTACGGAACAGGAAGAAGACAAAAAATGAGAACTCCTGAACCAAAAGCTTCCAAGAAAAATATGAACTGATTACAGGCCATAGTGGAGATTAAGAAGGATTTTGAAAATCAAGTAAGAGAAGTGGAGGGGAAATTGGGAAGGGAAATAAGAATGATGCAATAAAATCATGAAAAGAGAGTAAACACCCTGACTGAAGAAAATAACACCTTAAAAAATGGATTCACTCAAATGGCAAAAGAAACTCAAAAAGCCAATGTGGAGACGAATGCCTTAAAGAGTCAAATTTTCCAGATGGAAAAAGAATCTCAAAAGCTCACTGAAGAGAATAATTCTTTCAAAATTAGATTTGAGCAAATGGAAGCTAGTGACTTTATGAGAAATCAAGACACTATTAAACAGATCCAAACAAATGAAAAAAATAGAAGGCAATGTAAAATATCTCTTTTGGAAAAACCACTGACCTGGAAAATAGATCCAGGAGAGATAATTTAAAAATTATTGGACTACCTGAAAGCCATGATCAAAAAAAAAAAAAAAAAGAACCTAGGAATTGTCCTTCAAGAAATTCTCAAGGAAAATTGCAGTGATGATTTAGAACCAGCGGGTTAAAAAGACGTTAAAAAAATCTGCTGATCACCTTCTGGAAAAGATCCCAAAAAGAAAACTCCTAAGTATATTATAGCCATGTTCCAGAGTTCCCAGATGAAGGAGAAAATATAAGGAGCCAAGAAGAAACAATTTGAATATTGTGGAAACACAATCAGGATAAAACAGAATCTGGCAGCTTCTACACTGAAGGATTAAACGGCTTGAAATATGATATTCTGGAGGTCAAAGAAATTTAGGATTATAACCAAGAATCACCTACCCAGAAAAATTGTGTATCATGTTTCTGGGGAGAATATGGTCCTTCAATGGAATAGAGGACTTTCAAGCATTCATAATGGAAAACACTAGAGTTGAATAGAAAAGTTGACATTCAGGTACAAGAAGCAAGAGAAGCATGAGAAGGTACACAGGGAAAAGAAATCATAAGGAACTTATCAAAGTTGTACTATTTACATTCCTACATGGAAAAATGGTAATTGTACCTTATGAAACTTTTCTCAGTATGAGAATAGTTGAAGGGAATATAAATGTATATGTGTGTGTGTGTGAATGAGTGTGTGTGTATACATATATATGTGTATATATATATATATATATATATATATGAGGGTATATGAACATATGAATACATATGTCAGTGTGTGTATATGCAAGTATACATAGACAGAGGGCACAGGGCCAATTAAATAGGAAGGGATGATACTTAAAAAGTGAAATTGAAAGATGAGAGAGGAATATAATGAGAGAAGATGGGGAGAGACAGAATGGGGTAAATTATCTCATAGAGAAGAGGCAAGGGAAAACTGTTGCAATGGAGGGGAAGGAAAGGAAGTCAAAAGGGAATGAGTCAACCTTACTGTCATTGGATTTGACTTAGGGAGGGAATGACATACACACTAAATAAGGTATTCACCCTACAAGAGAGCATTTCAGAAGGCAATGAGAGGGGGATGATAGAGGGGAGGGCAGGTTGGGGGGAAGGGAAGTTAGAAGCACACACTTTTGAAAAAGGACGGGGTTATAGTAGAGAATAGAACAAGAGGGAGGCAGCATGGGATGGAGGGAAATATAGTCACTCTTTCCACTATGGAAAGGTTTTGCATAGCTACACATGTACAACCTATATTGAATTGCTTATCTTCATAGTAAGGGTGGGTGAGGAGGGAGGAAGGGAAAGAATCTGGAATTCAAAGTTTTAAAATCAAATGTTTAAAAAATACATTATTATCATTATTATTTACATGCAACTGGGAAATAAGATATACAAACACTGGGGCATAGAGATTCATCTTGCACTACTGGAAATTAGGAGGTGGTATGGGGGAGGATATAGGAGAGAGAAGATTTGGCGTATTCAGTGGGATTACTGTTTTGGGGTGGTAGGTAGGGGAAAGATGGGGAGAATTTTGTAACTCAACATCTTGTGGAAATAAATGATGTAAAATAAAAAAGCATAACATTTAATTAAAAAAAGAAAACGTGTAGTGAACTATAATTGTTTAGCAGCAAATTAAGTCAAAACATTCTCAGAAGTCAAGGTATAGTATTCATGTTATAACATAACAACTTATCACTAAAATACACACCTAGTTTTCACCAAAGTGGCTACATAGTTTGAAACAAAGTACAATCATTTAGTAATTCAATCATTTAATAACTCAATCATTTCGTATGTCTTTAATTCAATCATCCTTAAGGAGGCTTGTCTCCTTAGTGGACACAAAGTACAAAGGTCAAAGTTCTCCACCACTAGGTCACAGTAAATCACAATCTTATCAGTCAGCATCAGGTACTCAAGAATAGATCTTTTCATCTTGACTTGAGCCTGGCTCTCATCTTGCAAGGTTCCTCTTCCATGGTTCCAGCTCCTGCCTGAAACTACACTACTGTCACCTGGGTTCAAAGGCAGGTAGCTCCCAGTTCCTTGTCTAGCTCCTTTTTCAGTTCCTTGTCCAGTTCCCATTCCATATGGAAGGTCAAAGTGTCCAGTCCACCTCAAGTCCTTCACAGTTCCTATTTCTGGGAAGACAAAGCTTAACAGAACCACAATAATGTTCATGCACATTTCTGGTACCATCATCAATTCACTATCTGCCTGTGAAATCAACAGAGCCACAAACAAGGTCCAAGAGTTCAATACAAATCAGTGGTAAAGTCCCAGAACCTTCAAAATCCTCCTCCAGGTCTTATGTAAAGAAACAACCAGAAAATCCTCTTTCAGGACTTCTAGTAAGGTCCCAGGGCTTCTGTAAAAAGTATCACAAACAAACATCAACACAGACAGAACAGACAAATATAGAGTGCTTAGATACACATGTTTTCTCTACCACAAGAGCTCCCATCTCAGTTCTGCTCTCTCCAGCCTGGACCTCTCTTTATATATTGTCATTAGCTCCTCCCCTTCTTGTTGCAGGAGTTCACGAGTTCTAGAGTTCATTAGTTGTTGGATTCACAAGTTCTGTATCTTAATACTTGATACAATCATGAACTGAAGCAAGGCGTTACCTACTGTGTTAATTAAGTAGCTGAAACAAGGTGTTAACTACTTGCTTGCCATTACAATGATCAGCTTGGCTTCAGAAAATCTTACAAAGATTTATATGAACTCATGAAGAGTGAAGTCATCACTATCTGTACAGCATTGTAAACAGTCACAGCAATATTGTAAAGATGATCAAGTGTAAAAGACTCAGCTATTCTGAAAATGAGAATGATCTAAGACAATTCTGAAGCACTCATAATGGAAGGTACTATCTGCCTCTACAGAGAAAACATGTGAATTCTAAATGCAGAGTGAAGTCTACCTTTTTCACTGTCTTTATTTTTATTGTTTTATTTTGTTTCTGTTTTCTTTTTCAATGTGGTTAATATGGCAATGTGTTTCTCAAAGGGGGAGGTAAGAAAGGGATAGAATTTGTAATTCAAAATTTATAAATATGGGTTCTATTTTTACATGTAATTGAAAAATATTTAATGGAATTAATAAAAATAATTAAAAGATAATCCCAGTTAGTTCTTCCATTTCCCTCCCTACCCAAAGAAATTTCTTTGTGCTGACAATTATACATATATTTGATGTACATATCTAGGTATATATAATTTTTCCTAGCATAAGAGACATCCTTGAGCAAATGGATCATAACAAGTTTGAGTTCCTAGCACTTCTAATAGTATTTGACCTATGGTAAAGACTTAATAAATGTGTTTTAATGAATATAATTTATTACCTTAATATAAAATACTTTGCATAGTCTTTTCTTAAATATTCAAATATTCAAAAAGAGCATAATTGTGTGATTATTAAAAGAGCATAAACATTTCAGAGAACTTTTCCTTTACCCCAATTAAATATAAAGACATATATATATATATATATATAGTTAATCTCTACATCTCTTTAGCTGCTAAATTTGAAAAAAAAAGATACAAGTTATTGGGGAATAAAGTTATAAAGGAAGCTCCATAATATTTGTAATTTTCCTTTTTCCTTCTCCAGTGTATCTTGCCATCTAAACACAAATAGCAACATTTAGACTTCAATTTAGATCAATGGGTTGATAGAAGAATGAAAAAAAATTATTGATTAGAGTTGGAGAAATCAATGTGTAAATATAAGTAAAACCTGATAGGTACAAAGAAAACATAAAAGGTCATAGACCTCTCTGTTTTTGGAATAACGAAGAAATTATGTTCACAAAAGTCTTTTCAATGAGGTTATCTGATCTTCAGAAAATTCATTAATTCAATGATTGGGGTGGAGAAGTCAGAACATGGGTTATGTTAGTAGTAGGTTATGTTAACTTGGTTTTGTGTCTCATTAACAATTTCATGCTTTTTCTGAATTTTCAATTGCTTCAGGTCAGAAACCTGAAGCTAAAGCCTAGCAGTTATGAGTTACAGGCAAGATAATCGGAAACAGCTGAAAAATAATTTGAGTCCAGATAGGGCTTATAGAACTAGTCTGTACACAGTAGAATTCATTAGCAACCCTAAGTTAATTCAGTCATTGTGTGACCTAATGTGCACTTTTTCACTATCTAAGAACTTTAGTCACTTGATTTGAAAGGCTTGTCATTTAAAGATTGAGACAGATTTAAAGTTTCTTAAAGGACGACCTTTTCATCTTGATCATCACAGGCTAAAATTGAAAGCATAAAGGGAGATGAGAACAATTTCAAACTTTCTTTCTTAAAAAAAAATAAATCTTTGTATTTTTCGATGTAGAGTTCTGCTTATATATTTCTGAAACCCTAGTGTTCATTGTTAAGTTTTAGGAATTTTCAATTTCTTTAGTTTGGGACATGGATGCTACATTGCATTGGCAGTATACTGAAATCATCTTCAGTGGTGAACTGATTTAGGAATTAAGTCAATTTCATATGTCTTTAAATAAAGTCTGAAATTGGTCAGTGTGTCAGCAAAGTTAATATCCCATTAGTTTAACATATGACTAATAGATGGATGCAATTTATGACAAAAGAGGCATTTGCCTGTCTGCTTTTTGTTTTCTTTAAATCTATATAAACTTGAAATACAGTCTTCTTGGCAAATGAGGTTACTAGAAACTAAATGGAAATTCTCATTTGCCACCACAGTGGTGACATGAAGAATCACAGCCTTTAGCTCAGGGCTACTAAGCTCTTAATAATGAGAGAAAGGTATTTCATCTTCACCTACAGTAAAGTCACAATTACAAGAACAAAAACTGCTGCCAAGGTTTCTACAAAAAAATATTCATGACAGTGAGAAAAATATTGATTTTAAGTGCCAAGAAATGAAATATCTTCTAAAGTGTTCAATTCAATCCAGTTATTATTTTCCAAAAGAAACTGAGCAGATTGTAAAGTGTTTCAGAGCTATTTGAAATAAAAAAAAAAAAACTTCAGAAAAAAGTGAAAAAAAATCTCAATTTCTCTATAAAGAAATGAAGTTCTTGTATTATTTTCAGTCAATGTGGAGGAGACAGTTGTGTTCGCTTATAGAATGTGTTTAAAATGATCCTTAATTATTGTGGAAAGAGAATTTCAAGTCAAAATCACACATTACCAGTAAAGTGTTTGATCTGTACCAGAGAGAAATTATATTTGCTGAAATCTCCAAGAAGTCTCCATTTCCTTCAGCTTCTTACAATGACTTATTATAACATCTTGAAAAGTCTACCATTAAAATTAATCGAATCGAGACTTTCTGCTGCAGCATTTGCAAGTTGTAGTCTAAAATGCCAACTAAACCGTGCAAGCAAAAATTATGCTTAAATCTTTTAAAATGGGCATTCTGAAATAAATGTAGATACTATAAACCTTTTTATTTTATTTTCCATTATTAATATTTTCAACCAATTTGTTAATTTAGACAATCAACAATTTTGCAAATTATGTCCCAATTTCTAGTGTGTGCTTTTTTTGAGGTGTTTCACACTGAAAATGTAATACTCACCTCTTTCAAACACAATACTAGCTGGCTCCAGTATACCCATAATTTCTAGTATCTATGGTTCTAGTGTTAGCAAAATATTTCTGTATTTTGTACCTAGCAGAGATGCTTCAGAGGCTATTTTGACTCTTTCATTTTACAAATGAAGAAATTGAGACTCAGATACAAGAAATGTCTTGTTAAAGAGGATCCAGTATGTAAGGGATGGGGCTAGAATTTGAACCCAGATGCTTAAGTTTTAAGCTCAATATTGTGTCTAATGTACTAAGTACTGAGTAAGCACTATATGATTTGATTATGATATTGTCTTTATTTAGTGTCTTTCATTTGGAGGCAGCTAAAAGCTTAAGTAATTTCAAAAATAATTGAATAAGAAAGTTAAAAATTTAAGTGACAGTTTGGAATAGCAGAAAGAAAACTGACATTAAGGTTGAAAATATGAGTTCAATTTCTGGCTTTGAAAAATACTAATTGAAGAAATCAAGATGATAAAGTAGTGCCAGCAACCCAGATTAAATCTCCCAACATTTCCTTGTAAACAACTATAAAATAATGCCTCAAATTATATTCTGAAGCAGTAAAGACAACAGAGGTTCAGTTTGAGATATTTTTTTCCTACCTAAGAAATCTTAGGAGGTCAACAGTAGAGGCCTGTGACAAAAGGGTCAGGGCTTCCTTGAAGCATGTGCAAGAGAAACACCAGCAATGGGCCTTGGAGGTAGTTGTGACAGCAACTACAACTTCTGTAACTCTTAGCCCAGAGATGATAAGATAATTCTACAACTGGTAGGAGAAATGTTACAGGGACCCTAAGCTTGTGCCAGGTACAGAACTAGGCACTGTTTGACAATTCTATTGCCCATATGTAGTTCTGGGACACAGATTCAGCGTGAAGATGAACATTTATCGTCTGTCACAAGGGAGCAGGGCTCCTAGTCACAAATCTGAAGCAAAGAGAATCCCACATGCTTGCAGTTCCCAGTTCCAGGGAAAGATGTGTTTTAATATTTGCTGCTGTAGGGGAACAGAGACCTTTACTGGGTAAAGATAAGAGTGTATAAAAGGAGAGTGTGGCCACATTTGTCCCCAGATCACTCCACCTAGAAAACACCAAGAAACTTGCAGATTTAAGAACTAGTTCTGAAAATAGCAGAAGGAAAAATTCTAAAGAATGGGACAGTGGCTCCCTACTCCCTGGTGAGTAGTCAAAATTTAACATAAAATTCAAAGTTATGAATGAGGTTAAAAATAAGCGAAGAATAACAAAATGATGATTATAAATAAGTATCAGGGGAAAATAAGGTACAAATACAGAAGAAGGAAGAAGATACAAATGTGAAAACAGCTACTACCAAAGCTTCAAAAAAATGATTATTAGACAGAAGTCCAACTAGAGTTCATAGAAGACTTAAAGAAAAGGATGAGAAGTAGAGGAAAAATTGAGAAAATAAATTTAAGCGATGCAAGAAAAATTATGAAGAAGAAATTAACAATTTGATAAAAGAGGAACAAAAATACTAAAGAAAATAACACTTTTAAAAAGAGATGGGTCCAAATGGTCTAGAAAATTCACTGAAGAAAAGTGATAATCAAAAAGCATAACAAGCCAAACAAGAAATGAAGGGAAAGGTACACAATCTTACTGGAAAAAAAAAGAATTCCCTAAAAATTGAAATAATGGAAGCTAATGAATGCATGAGACATCAAGAAACAATGGAACAAAATAAAAATCATGGGGGATAATTAAAGAAAACATGAAATATCATTTGAAAAATGACTGACCTCATAGCAATTAAAATGCCAAAAATGTGTTTTATAGAGTTAGAAAAAATAACAAAATTTATCTGGAAGAACAAATGATCAAGAATATAGTAAGGGAGTGGGGCTGAGTCAAGATGGTGGAGTAGTAACAGCACTTCCTCGGCACTCTAGAAAACACTACTTCAAATTTATGTAAAAGGAGACTCTGAAGAAACTCTGGAGCTACATAACCCACAAAATGACACAGTGAAGCTAACCTCCCACTGAGGACAGTCTGGCAGCCCAGCAGGAAGTGGACAGCACAATGCTCCGGGAGCCAAGCTCAGGCTCCCATGAGTCAGGGTTTTAGCTCCAGGTCAGCCTGACCAGAAACCAGCTGGAGGGACTTCAGAATACCAGCAGCTGTAGCGTTTCCAGAATTAACAACATATAGATGTCAGGGACAAAGTGAGAGGTCATTGCCCAGTGGACTGGTTGGGAGAGCACATCGACCTCTTTCCTTGGGGGCAAGATTAGCCAGCACAGCCTGCCATGTTGCAGCTTCAACTCCTGGTCTACAGACTGTGAGGGGACTGGTGACCAGTCTGGGGGGAGTAATTGCTCTTGCTTTAAACTTCTTGCATCTGGATTGCAGTCTTGGGGTGTGTGACCAGCTTGCCAGAGCATGTGGAGGCTTCAGAGAGGGCACCCAACTAATACCTCCAGCAACTGAGAAAACCTCAGTGTTTGGGATGGAAGCTCCCCTGGCTGTTGTCCTACTGTGGCAAGAAGCCCAAAAGTCAAGTAGTTGAGAGGCAACATGTCAAGGAAAAGGAAACAAAATAAACAGAAAAATTCAACATTAGACTCCTACTTTGGGGGCAAAGAGGATCGAAGCATGGAACAGGAGGAGGACAGGGAGGTAAGAAATCCTGCACCAAAAGCCCCAAATGAAAATATGAGCTGTTTCCAGGCCATAGAGGACATTAAGAAGCAGATAAGAGAAGTAGGGGGAAAATTGGGAAGAGAAATGAGAAAGATGCAAGAAAATTATGAAATGAGAGTCAACAGCCTGACTGAGGAAAATAACACCTTAAAAAATAGACTAACTCAAATGGCAAAAGAGGCTCAAAAAGGCAATGAGTAGAATAATGCCTTAAAAAAGCCAAATTTGCCAGACAGAAAAAGAATCTCAAAAGCTCACTCAGGAGAAGCATTCCTTCAGAATTAGACTGGAGTAAATGGAAGCTAGTGACTTTAAGAGAAATCAAGATGCTATTAAGCAGATCCAAACAAATGAAAGAATAGAAGGCAATGTGAAATGTCTCATGGGAGAAACCACTGACCTGGAACATAGATCCAGGAGAGATAATCTAAAAATTATTGGACTACCTGAAGACCATGATCAAAGAAATTACCTAGAAATTATCCTTCAAGAAATTCTCTAGGAATATTGCCCTGAAGTTTTAGAACCAGAGGGCAAAATAGAAGTTGAAAGAATCCACTAATCACCTCCTGAAAAAGATCCCAAAATGAAAACTGGTAGGAATATTATAGCCAGGTTCCAGAGTTGGCAGATCAAAGAGAAAATATTACAAGCAGCCAGGAAGAAACAATTTGAACACTGTGGAAACACAGTCTGGATAGTGCAGGATCTAGCAGCTTCTTTTTTTTCTTTATTAACTTCTGGTTTACATCATTCATTTCAGCCAGATTTTGAGTTACAATTTTTCCCCATTTTCCCCTACCCACCACCCCAGAATAGCAGTCCCATAAGATATACCCTCATCCAATCTGCTCTCTCCCATATCTTCTCCCATACCCCCTTCGACTTTGCCATTAGGGCAAGGTGAATCTCTTTTCCCCAATGCCTGAACATGATCTAGCAGCTTCTACACTGGGGGATAGAAGGTCTTAGAATATGATATTCTGGAGGCCAAAGAAGCTGGGATTAAAACCAAGAATCATCCACCCAGCAAAACTGAGTATCATGTTTCAGGGGAAAATATGGTTATTCAGTGGAATAGAGGACTTTCAAGCATTCTTGAGGAAAATACCAGAGTTGAATAGAAAAGTTGACATTCAGACACAAGAAGCAAGAGATGCTTGAGAAGGTAAACAGGGAAAAGAAATCATAATGAACTTATCAAAGTTGAATTATTTAAATCCCTACATGCAAAAACGGTAACTGTAACATAAAACTTTTCTCAGTATGAAAATAGCTGAAGAAGGGTATATGGGCATATGAATACATATGTGAATATATACATTCATATACATATTTATATGAGTATATCTATATATGTATTTCTATATATATATATGTTTACAGTGTTTACAAGTATACATAGATAGAGGGCACAGGTCGAATTTAATAGGAAGGGATGATACTTAGGTGGTGGAGTGGGGACGTGAGAGAACTATGTAATAAATACCCCACATCATAAAAAAATAGAATATATCAAGGGAATCAATGAAAAAAAAAATCAAAGGAAGGTGGTCTAGTCACACCAGACCTTAAACTCTATTATAAAGTGCTGATTATCAAAGCAATCTGATGCTGACTGAGGAATAGAGTGGCGGATCAGTGGAAACAATTAGGTACATTTAATGACATTATCGTAAATGATCATAGTAATCTACTGTATGATAAACCCAAAGGTCCAAATTTTTGGAACAAAAAATATTTATTTGACAAAAAGTGCTGGGAAAATTGGAAAGTAGTATGGCACAAACTAAGTATTGACCAACATCTCACACTGTATGCCAAGATCAGGTCAAAATGGGTACATGATGTACCCATAAAGGAATGATGCCAGAAGTAATTTACAAGAGCAAAGAATGTTTTGTTTGTTAAATCTCTGGATAAGAGAAGAATTTAGGACCGATTCCAAAATGTTAAATAGATAATTTTGATTATATAAAATTTAAAAATTTTTTGCACTAACAAAACTAATGCAACCAAAATTAAAAGAAAATCAGAAAACTTGGATTTTTTTGCAACAAATATCTCAGATATAGGTCTCATATCTCAAACAGGAAGTTTTCTGACAAGGAATCAAAGCTATCTATAGTCATATGAAAAAATGCTCTATATCACTATTGATTAGAGAAATTCCCATCTTAAATGCAAAGTATTGATCAACATAATTGATAGGGATTCTCAAATTTGCAGTAAGTTAAGTTGAATATTGTGGAGGGTGAGAGTTGAAGGTCAAATATATAACCATGTCACTGCATGGCTGAAGTAGACTACTTACAGAAGTCAAGGGATGAAAATGTTAAGGAATTTGTAGAAGAGAATTTTTGAAAGGAGAAGAGGTAGGGCTTGGAATGGTAAATAAGACCATGCTGAACTTGCTGTGCGAAAGAGAGAGTGACCTGGAGATTTCATAACTGATACCACCAAGAATCTATAGGGAAAGGAATAGATTTTAGAAGAGCAATAGTGGATGCTAATTAATGAAGGCAGAGAACATATAGCAAAGAGCAGAAGATAGAGCAGGAGATCTGGAATTAAGAAGAGATGAGTTTAAATCAGGTCTCATATATTTAACTAGCTATATGACCCCATGTCAGTTAAATTGATTTCCATTCATCTCTGGTTCCTCATCTGAAATATGGGGATAATAATAGCAACTACCTTCCAGGGTAACGTTGAGGACAAAAATGAGATTATATATGAACAGCGTTTTGCAGACCTCAAGTACTATTTATATTTCTTTTGCTGCTGCTGCTGTTTCTTCTCTTTTTTTCCTCCCTCCTTTCCTCCTATTCCTTTTCTTCTTCCTTCTCCTCTTCTTCCTTTTCCTTCTCCTATGTCTATAGGGATAAGTGTTTCAATTTCTCTTCTGGAATATATAGTTAAAGATGGTGTGAAAGAAGAAGCAGTAGGCTCTAGAGAGGGTACTAGGAGATGTACTGGATTCTAGAAATATCAGGGTTCCATTATGTACTAGAAGTTTTGATGAAGAGAGGTTATCAGTGTTTGGAAGGTTTTGAGCAGGCTGGGAGGGAAGAGAATACCTGGAAAGTAGAAAAAATGAGGTTGTTATTGCTGGCAGTGATGTTGCTGTTGCTGTTGCTGTTTTGTCATCATCATTGCTGTCATTTTGTTATTTGGTCCATCACAAGAAAAATATTTCTGAATTGTATGGATTAAAGTAGTAGTAGACTGACTAGATTTTCTAGCCTAATACACAAGGCTACTAGTCGCAGTGTATGAGTTAGAACAAGTTTAGAGAAATGAAATTAACTCTAAGATTGAATAAGTATGATATGAAATTATCCCTTCAGATTCTGATGGGGCAGATGATTAATTTGACAGCAAATATATAAAATGTTACCACAAAAAAACTTAAATGTATTGAATCTTTTCATGTAGGGTGCTATGAAAAACAAGAAAAGGTGAGAGATATAGTGGATGCCCTAATAATTGTGCTGTATTTGAACAGGAAATATTTGCTGTTGGTCCTTACACTGTTCCAGATCATCCACTCGGCAAAGATACCCGGAAAAGTAATAAGATAGAGAGATTCTATCTTACTGGGAAAACATCTCCAGCTCCAACAGCTTGGAATTGGGCAAGGGTTTAAGCTGTCCTCCATGAATTTTGTGGACTAAAGTGGGAGGTTTAGTAAGCCTAATCCTCATATGTAAAGAAGTCTCATTGTAAAGAAGCCTTAGGCATGCCATGCTGATTATGATTCTAGATCGAAAACAAATTGGGCACCTAGAATAACTGGAATAGTCAAATATTCTTGAGTCCAGTGGTTTGTGTCACAAAGACTGTCAAAATTTGCCTGATTCTAGTATTGTATTACACTGGTGATATTAATAGCATGTTCTCAGTATTACTATTGGGTGCACTTCCAGGCTGAATTTCCTGTATTTTTTTTCTACTATATAACATGAGCTACGTTTATGCCAAGTAGCTTTCCATTACCATCAGGGCATCTTTAAAAGTGGTGAGAAGTGTTCAAATAAAGTTTAGGAACTAGAGCATTTTAAAAAGTAGAATTTCCGAGGAAAAAAGTCAGTTCTGAAGTTATTTTTACATATAGTGAAATGGAAATACTTCAAAGATTGTATTAAATAGAACTGTGACTACAAAAGAATATATGCTGGAAGTGAAATTCTGAGGTCAGGCCACCTCCTCACTCTCAGGAATTAGAATGACATTGTAGATGATTTTTAAAAGTTGAGACCAATATTTTATTAACAGAACTACATATGACTCATGATAATAGAATGTAGTCTCATTTTTCCCAATAAATTGGTTCATCTAAATCAGAAATTTAAAGTGTACCACCAAGATTTTACATTACCTTTATCTAATGTGATTGAGGGTGAATTCACATCTCAAAATACTGCACTGAAATTTATTAATACATCCATAAATTGATATAGAGTTTCAGTAGATGTCAAACTAAGTTGTCATTGTCATACTGGGAAGGCGAAAAGAATACTATAACTTAGTTAAAACAGGTAGTGATTTAAGGACTACAATCTTCTGTATTCCACTTTCATTTTTCTCTTCCACCCCACACCCAATATAATGCTAACACCCAGGAAAAGTTTGCAAGGAGTGGATCAACTTTCATCTGCCCCAGTAGAATACCTACTTAAGAGGAGACTTTTATCTCCTGTTGTACCCTCTTCATGTCCAACCTCAGGTGGAAAAACAAATCAAAACCTTTTTCTGGCCAATATTCTTTCAGTGTTCTGCTGCTAGTGTTCCCTGAGGAAAGGCATCTAGGGTCCAGTAGTCGTCTCTGATATCAAAAAGCAATTTCCACTAGAACCTCTGGTGTAAAAAAGCACAAATTTCCCTTTGACCTTAGGCATTCCATCTCCTGCTAGGCATGTTTTTTGAGGTATGGAAGAAGAGGTTAGTCAGTGGAAAGTGGGACTTCTGTCTTCTGTGTAGGTTTGATTTCCATCTCCTGCTACATTGTCTATTACCCAATCTCCAGTCTTTGGAGGAAAGTGAAGTAGAGAAATGAGCTCCCCTCACCCCTAGACCCCAGTCTGTCCATTTGAATGTTTGCCTTTCTTCACTATGCTTATCTCTTGCTTAATATCAAGCCTTTTCTTACAAGGAGAATGGGACATTACGCTCAAAGACAAATCATTGTCTCACCTGTTCACACTCTACTCATCCCAGTGATTCTGAACCCCTTAGAGATTATAATCTGATCCCCACTTTTCATCCTACCTCTTCTGATTTCTCATTCCAACCTCCTTCAATCCTCCTACCCCAAAGTCTCAGTCAAACCCCACCCACAACTTCCACTGTGCACCCTATAATACATTTTCCATATACATCAAGTTTCCAATCATTGTAAATCTTTACATTTTCCATCCCTTCCATCTTCCATAAATCACTGAAATTGGCTGTGCCCAGATCACACAGCATCTCTGTGGACTCTTTATCAGTACGGATTGTACCTTGCCCATGCCTCCTAGTTCACAGTTTGAGTTGGAGAAACTGGAATACTCTCTGCTTGGCATTGCCACTTCCAGGTTCTCTTCTTGTCTCTATCACTCAGTAAATCCTCTTCATTTGTGCTTCATACAATTCACATCGACCACAGAATCAAGATCCTATTGAATATTGTTTACAGTTCTCTATGTCATGCCCCTTCCTTCTTCAAGGAGTTCAGTACCTGGCTCACAATTTTTCTTTTCTTCCCAACTTCTGCATTCAAATTAGGTGGCTTCAAAATACTTATTGATGGGTGGCTAGGTGGCGCAGTGAATAGAGCACTGACCCTGGAGTCAGGAGGACATGAGTTCAAATCCAGCCTCAGACACTTAACACACACACACAAACACACACACACACACACACACACAAACTAGGCGTGTAACCTGGGCCAAGTCACTTAACCCCAATTGCCCTGCCTTATCCCCTCAAAAAACAACAAAATACTTATTGATTCTACTTCAAACACCCTGACTACACAGTCCCTCAACCTACTCACTTTGTATAAACTATTCTTCTACCTTAGCATTGCACAAAAATAGGCATAGCCTGGATCTTGTCATCATCCAAAAATATACCACTTCCATTTTCAAGAATTCTAAAATATCCACATCTCACCATAATCTATTGAATTTTCACCTCTCCCTCTACTTTCTCTTACCAAATCCTATACTTCTTCCATGTCCTCTAATACCTTGATGCCTTATATTTCTCCCAGGACATCTGAAATGGTAATGGGAATTTGAGAATCTTTCCTGTTCCTTAATAGGCCTAAAGGAACTTGAAAATCTCCGATGCCCTTAGTTGGCCAAATGTAATCACATTGATCCTGTGGTGGGAGGAGTTTTTGAATGGGTGGAGCTGGAAGGGTAGAGCAGAGCCCAGAGGAAGCTGGGAGTCAGAGAAGTTAGAACAGAGGAAGGAGAGAGGATGCAGGCAAGCAGACAGATAGTATTGTGAGTATTTGTGGGAAGACTTTTGTGTTGATCTCTGCAGTATTGTTGTGTATAGATTTCTTTGTTGCTGTGGTGGATTCAGTTTTCTGGTGTTGGGATTCAGTTTTCTGGTGTCTGAATGATTGTTTTGCTTCTGTCTTTTATATGAAGAGTTTGTTATATTTTGAGATTTAGTATTATGCCAGCATATTCATAGTTGCTATTGGTGTTGTGAATATCATGTTGGCAATACATTTGGTGACAAGGATGGGATTACAAGGTATCAGATCTCTATTTGGAGGCAGAAGGACTTTAGAGGAAGAAATGGATATCCCAGAATGTGTGGACTTACCTTATTTCTCCCTAGCAAGAGAATGGGCTAAAAACACAGGATTCTGTGAAAACTGAGAACCAAGGCTATAGAAGGGAAATCCTAGAGATTTAGAAAGATGTTTGTGAGGAATACCAATGAAACCAGGGGAAAAAAAACTGGCAGGAGTGTGTAGATCAGCCTGGGTTTAAATAACAGATTACTGTATTATGTGTAAAAATAAGAGACAAATTACTGCAGGAAAAAGCTCAGATGGAAAGGGAATTAGCTGATTTGCATGAGGAATTTTCTGTGTTACAGCATGTAAGCTTTCCTTTAGAAGAACAAGCAGGAGGGTCTCAGGTGGTAGAAGAATAAATTACTGTTCAGGAGTTGGCTGGTCTGCATGAGAATCTTTCTGTTCATTTAGCTAGAAAGAAGCAAAAAACTAGCAAAAGGAAGGAGAATGCAACTCTGGTACAGACTGAGACTAGTTGCCCCATTGAGGACTGCCAGGAGAATATGTGGGAGGAAAATGAAACAATGTTACATGAGGCTTCCCAGGCATATGTTTATCCAATACAAGGAAGAAAACAGGAGAACAAGTGGAGTGGGGAATACGGTCTTCAGGGAGATAATTGAGGATTTCACTCAGCAGCAGCCCACTGATATATTAAGTCTATTCACCCAAAGGATGGGAGAATCATTAGTGTCTTGGATGGTGAGAATTGGTGATGAAGATACTGGAGGAGTATTGATAGATTATGTAGATTGCTTGAAATGTATAGGTATTAATAAGAAACCTTTTGTCCAGAAAGCTTTTAGGGATTATCATGTGCAAGGAAGTAACAATGGGATTAATATTTTAGCTTTAGCTGCAGAGGGATGCAACATGCAACTGACACTATGTGGCCTAGTGGAGATAGACCTTGGTACTCACTTAGAGACTGTATGAGAATGTTAAAGGAAGAGGTAATGAAAATAGGATGGGAAACATAAATATGTATCATGATACCCCTTAGCAGTTTCTCATAGAAATATCACAGTGAAGATGGCTCCTCCTGCTTATAAGCTCCCAATTCTGACTCTACTACTTGGGGAAATTGGGCACTCTCTTTTGGGGGGTACTAGATAAGATTTCACAGTTCAGTGATTTAGGAGAATGGGAAAAAATAAATTTACTCAAGGAGAAGAGTAAAGAGTCAGTGGATTCAAAGTCAAAATAGATTAACAAGGAAAGAATTGTTTACCATTCTCTTGAAAGCAAGAGTAGATTTTGGAAGAATAAATGGTATTCCAACTAATGAACTATATAAAAATGCACTGAGAAAAGGGGCTTAATATTAAACTGAGCAGGGAAGTAAGAACTGCCCCTAAAGACCCTCCTGAAACATTGTATTCAAGTTTGTCACACTTGCAGAGAGAATAGGAAATTGGCTAGGCCCCAGCTCAGATTAAAGAATGTATGTCTAGCTGGAAAGATGGCCCCCAAACTGCAAATTAGAAAACAATAGACAACAATGAATAAGGTTGCGATAGTCATGGACTCCAGAAGCATGGCTGACCCCATATCTACTCTGCTTCTGGTTATTGCCTCCTTGTATTAGTGCTACAATAACTACCCTGAAGTAGCCACTCATATTGTCTTTTCTATTCTACCAAGTCACAGTTTTAGATGACTCCTACCATCTTTCACCTTCTCTCCTACACATATGGTGTTAAATGAAAATTGATGAAGTCGCACAAATGATCTGAATGGGTCCATTACAAATTCTACATTATGTAACCTAAACTAGGCTCTTGCTGATACTAGGGAATCCTTTTGTACCTCCCTTAGCAAGTTACTATCCACAGTGAATCTTCTAATCCATTTTATCCTTCCTCAAGCCACTTATGGCTCCCCATTTCCCACCTACTTAGCTGATATCTTAGTCTCATATTTTACAGAGAATAATGGGGACGTTTACCATTAGGTCCCTCTTTTACCTTTTCTTCATTTCATATTACTAAAGTATCTTCTACTATTTCCTTTTTTGCCTGTCTCACATGAAGAATTAGCATTATAGCTTTTGTACAAGAAAAACAAACAAAAAAAAAACAAAAAAAAAAACCTAACATGGCCAAATTAGAAAGAAAGAAAATATTTTTATAATAAGCTTTTTTTCTGATAAAGGCCAAATAAATGGGTAAAGGATATAAACAAGTAATTTTCAGAGGAAGAAATCAAATCTATCTATAGTCACATAAAAATGTTCTAAATCACTATTGATTAGAGAAATTTGAATCAAAAGAACTCTGAGCTACCACCTCACAACTATCAGATTGATGCACATGGCAGAAACACAAACAGAAAAAAATGGTAAATATTGAGGAATATGGAAAAAATAGGTAGTTAACTTACATACCCCTGGTAAGTTGTGAACTGGTCCAGTCATCTTTTGAACAATTGAAACTAAGTCCAAAGATCTATAAAATGTTCATACCTTTTGACATAGCAAAATCCCTACAAGGTCTGTATCTCAAAGTGATCAAAGAAAAGGGAAAAGACCCAATATGTACAAAAATATTATGGCAGCTCTTTGTTGTGGGAAAGGATTGGAAATGAGGGGATTCCCCATCAATTGAGGAATGGCTGAATAGTTGTGGTTATGTGATTGTGATGGAATGCTAGTGTACGATAATAAATGATGAGAGGAAAGGTCACAGAAAAACCTTGGAAGACTTATATGAACTGCTGCAGAGTGAAGCAAGAAGAACCACAAGGACATTGTACACAATAGCAATATTGTAAGGATGATCAACTGTAAGAGATAATAATCCAAGACCATTCCAAAAGACTCATGCTAAATAATGTTATCTACCTAAAGGAAAAGAACTAATGAAATGAAATCTGAGGGAAGATTCAAGTAAATTCTTTCCATTTAAAGATTTTTTTTCTTGTATTTGTGTGCTTTCCAACAAGGCTAATATGGAAATATATTTTTCATGACTTCACATGCCTAATTGATATCATATTGCTTGCCCTCTCAATGAATGGGAAAGGGGCAAAAGGGGAAGAAAGGTGTGAGAGAAATTGGAACTCAAAATTTTAAAAAAGGTGAATATTTATTTTAAATGTAATTGGTCAATATTTAATGAAATAAAAATATAATATGAAAACTTGCCTTACTCCTTCCCAAAGAGCTAACAGCATAAGTGATCGCAATTTCATCTCCTCTCTACAAACAAATTGGTTGCTGTTATCAACACTATGTCACCTATCTTTAATCTTTGCCTATCAATTGGCTTCTTTTCTATTGTATACAGATGTATCCATGACACTCCAACCTTCCAAAAAAGCCCTTTCTTGGTTTTTTTTTTTTTCCATCTCTACTAAGTATTGCCCTGTATTTTATTTGTTCTTTGTGGCCAAACTCCTTTAACCAGGGCAATCACAATAGCAGTCTCTTCTTTCTCTCTTCTTGTTAACTTCTTAACCCCTAATAATACAGCTTCCAACTTAACAGTTCCATGAAACAACTCTTTCTAAAGTAACTAATGATATATTAATTGCTAAATCCAATGACCTCTTCTTATTCCTTATCCTTCTTGGCCTCTCAGCAGGCTTTTGTTGATCGTTCTCTTTTTGTCTTGATACTCCCTTCATTCTAGGTTTTAAGAACATTAGTCTATCCTTGGTCTAGTTTTACCTACCCTCATCCAGGTTATACACCCTACCCATAGAAGTCTATTTATAGCATTTTTACCTAGGACCACTTTTCTTTTCCCTCTGCACAATTCACTTAGTGATTTAATCAACTAAATAGATTTGATTACCATCTCTGCATTTATAATTCTAAAATCTACTTGTCCTTTAACCTCTCTTGTGATCTCTAATCTCACATCTCAAACTTCCTTTCAACACATCCTGAACTGAATTTCCAACTTAATGTTATTAAACTTAATCTGTCCAAAACTGAACTTATTATCTTTCTCCCTAAACCATCTTGTCCTTCTAACTTTCCTGCTGTGGTCAAGGAAACACTATCTTTCTACTACTTCAGACTCAAAACCTAGGTGTTATCCTCAACCCCTCACTGTCTCTCACCTCCCATATCCAGTTGTTTTGTTAATCCCCTTTGATTTCCTTTTCAAGACCTCTTTCCACTACACATCCTCTCCCCTGATACAGCCAAAACTCTTGTCTATGTAATTATAAACCCAGACTTGGACTATTTCAATGGGCTGCTAGTGGATCTGCCTACTTTAGGTTTCTTGACTCTAATCCATCTTCCATTAAGGTACCAAAGTGTCTTCTCTAAAGTGTAGGGCCACTCATGTCACCCTTATTCAATAAAATCCAATGGCTTGCCATCACCTCCAGAATCAAATAAAAACCATCCATTTCACATTCTAAGACCTTTACAACCTAACCCTTATTTTTCTATTCTTTTTACCCCCTTTTGTCCCCTTTGCCCTCTAATTCACACACTCTTTGATCCAATGATATTGACTTCCTTCTTGTTTTGCAATCAAGAAACTGCATAGGTTGCTTATATTTTCTCTGGTTTTATGCCTGGTTATATAATATAATTTCTATGTCTGGAATTCTTTCCTCTTCATCTCCTTCAACTTGGATCCCTGGCTTCCTTCAAGCCTTCACTAAAATCTCATCTTCTATGGAAAACATATCCTAATCCTTTATAATTCTAGTGCCTTCCCCTTTTTAATGATATTCTATTTTTCTTGTATATGACTGGATGGTACATATTTGTTTGGCCCTGAAAATAGATTATTAGCTCTCTGAGGGCAAGGGTTTACTATTTCACAGTGTTTTTTTCCCCACAACTCATCACTGTGTCTAGCACATAGTAGACACTTAAAAGAATATTTATTTATTTACTCATACTCTTAAGACACATTCAGTTAAACTTTCATGCTTTTTTTTTTTTTTTTTTTGCTTTTTGGAGGGCAATCAGGGTGAAGTAACTTACCCAAGGTCACACGGCTAGGTTTTTTGTTTCTGTGTGCATTAAGTGTCTGAGGCCGGATCTGAACTCAGGTCCTTCTGACTCCAGGGCCGACGCTCTACTCACTGTGCCACCTAGACACCCCAAATTTTATGCTTTTTAATGATGGCACCAGACATATTCTAATAAAACAGGAAGGAATCTTTTCTTTGTATTCCCTGAGTATAGTAGAATTCAGTGAAATGAGCATTTCTGTTCATTTAAATTTGATCATTGACCCAAGTACACAGTTTTCATGTTAAGGTTTAATACCACTGGATAACAGGAGTGACAAAACAACAGGAGTTCAACATATGTGTGAAACTTCAAGCTGGAGGTATTATTTTCATTAAGTACAGCCTAACTTCCTGCTGCTTTTTCTTTTAAACTATACATAGAAAACATGGACCTCTTTAGTGAAATTAAGGACAAATATACACTAATCCCTCTTTGGATAGCAAATGTGTGAAACAAATTAAGAAATATACTTGCTCTCTTGAGCAGAAAGCAACTAAAACCTGACACATACGGGGACATAGACTCAAATCAGCAATCAATGCCAGTATTCACATTATTATTTCCATATATGGTCAAATATATCAATGTTAAGAAAGATCAATAAACAAGTATGTTTTTCTTGTCAAATCTGGAAATTAATTTTAAAATAAAAAGACTAAGTGATTTTAAAGAAATATAATGATGTATGATTAGTGACACATGGTTATAGAAAAATTGTTCCACAAATGTAAAAGTTCTATCAATAAGATAATTCTAAAAATCAGCTCGAATGTTTTCAAAGTTTCTGGTGAAAACACTTCACAATATTTTTATTAGCTAGGAATTCTTAAGGGAATATATATGAGCAAATAAACAACCCTATGCACACTTTTATGTATATGTATATATAATTGTATGTATATATATAAATATATATATTTATATTTATATCCATGTGTATATGGCCACATATACATGTATGCATGTGTGGTTACATAATGTGTACATATATGAGATTATGTACCATTTGTGAATATATTATCTATGTATAGTATGTATTATCTATATACAAAGTATATAATATATAGCTCCACAATGTATCATATACCATTTGATATATAGATATAATATGTTAATTATATGTTCAATATATGTGTTGAAAAATATTTTGCATGTATGTTATTGTGTATATAAGTATATTCGGGTGTATATATATATATAATATTTGAATTTATCACCTATTTTGTATATAGATGAGACATCCATATAATATTTCAACTATATCATTAGGTAGTTGGTTCATCCTCAGTGGAGGTGTTCAGTTAAAAACTGGATAATCACTTATTTAGCATGTTGTATTAGATTAGACTGAGGTTCCTGCCTACTCTTGAAAATTCCTTTCTACTCAGTGATCAACTACTCACATTTCAGTATAATTCTTTGCTGTGGATTGGTAAGTAGATGGGTCGAGTAGATGGGTACGTGGGACAATGTTGAAATGGGCAAGAGCTTTTGGTAAGATCATAGCATTATATGTTTAGATTGGAAAGGACATTAGATATCATATATTCCACATTTTCTTCTTTGTTTCCTCTTTCCTTCTTTCATTTCTTTCTTTTCCTTCCTACGTACCTCCCTCCCTCCCTCCCTCTCTTCCTTCCTTCCTTCCTTCATTTCTTCTTTTACAGTGAATAGAGTTTTACAGATGGATTCAGTAAGAACAGAATTCATATTTTCTCACAGACTTTTGTTGGGTGACTCTGGGAAAGCGACTTAGCTTCCATCAACTTTAGCTACCTCATTTATAAAATCAAGTTACTAAAAGCATCTATACCCCCCTCCTCAAGGTTTTGGGAAGATAAAATGAGACAAAGATTTTTTAATGACCTTTGCGATCCTTAAAGCACTGTATGTGTTAGTTATTGTTATCATCATTGTTATTATTTCTTATCTCTTACGAAGATATGCGTGTGTATATTGATATATGCATATATACATGAGTATAGGTGTATGTATGCACATGTACATACATACAACATATACACATACATTCTATATGTGTGTATGTATAGTGTTCTCATACCCTGAGAAGTTATAGTAAGAAGAAAAGTACAAAAATGAAAATTCTCTAAACTGGGCCTGGTATGTTTCTTATTCTCAGGGAACATTGAACTTAGATTTAGAGTGTTTCCTACAGAACATTCCTTCTACTGAGAATGCTTCTTTATATGGTATGTTCAATGAATTAATATTTCCTTAATTAGCAGAATATGGTGTTTTGGCTACTGGATTGACCAGTTGTTGGGATATGTTAAATATATCACCACACAAAGCTTGATCCTTCTATGTCATGGCTGCTGGTCCTTTGGAGACTATTTAACTTTTTTTTTCAGGGACCGTTTTAAAAAATTCAGAGTTTGAGGTCTTGTCCATTCCATTTCCAATTCTCCATTTATGTCCATGTATTGATATAAAGGAAAAGAATATGCCCTTGTTTTCATCACTCTCCACACCAAAGGTTTATATTAGTTCTTGCCTTCATTCTCTACCAGGGTGGTAAAACAATCCTATAATTTTACCAGTGAAGAAACTGAAACCCAGAGATATTTAGTCTTTAGCCAAGTTCAGATAGCTAGTTAATAGAATAGTTATTACTAAAACACATTGCTTAGATATGTTAGGTAGGAAGTAGACAACTGAATAATATATGAAAATAGATTTTGTTGAACCCAATTACTTCTATATAATTTGCTTCCAGAAAAGAAGATAGAAATGTGAATTTTAGAGCATTGTTTACTTAGATACTTTTCTTTTGGCAGAACTGAGTTACCAGGGCAACTGTATACTGTCTTACCCCATGACATTCCTTCAAATGAAAATGACTTAAAAAGAAAAAAGAAATTAATGAGAGCTCATGGGGTTCTTTAGATAGTACTTTGCAGAGACTTAAACATTTTCCACTGCAGGTTTTAAAACAGTGCATTTCCTATTTCCCACCCATTTCAGTAAGATACTAAATATAATAAATACAAGACCTGCTTTGAAACAGACTTTACTTTATTTCAATGATTAGAATCTCAACCTGTGTAATAGAATTATTGTTCTTTCCCAGGGCACAGATGTTCAAATGCCTTTGAAGGCTTTTCTGACCCACATGGATGAATTGTTGGAAGCCAATCTCATTTTAGAAGGGATGGGTCCTCAGGATGTGCTTCTGAGAGCCAAATCATATCCAGGAAGTGACACCCATGTGGCATTCTGGATACAATGCCATATGTGTTGTAAAAAACTGACAGGTGTTTTGATAAGCTAAGCAACAGATTTCACTCACAAGTTTCTTTTTTTTAATGAGTACACCCTGCCACACCATCATCATACCAGGGAAATAAAGACTGTTTGGCTTATTGAATATTCATGACACAGGAGTTACTTTAATATTTTCACAGTCCAACCTTAAACTGAGAGGTCACAGCATCTCCTATGTTCAAAATGGAAACCCTTCCTACATACATTCTATTTGGTATTTCAGATTGAGTAGTGAATATTTTTAGTAAGATTTCTCAAGTGAGGGTACTATATTAGCAATGTGTATACATTTAACATGAAATCATCCTCTGAACACGGTCATGATTTTTAAAAGTTCTATTTATTTTTGCCTTATTTTTGCCACTTGTGAATAAATGACAGGAGAAACTTTGGCGCCAAAAGAGATCTCAGAAGCCATCTTGTCCATTTTCATAAACCCCATATTTTATAGATGACAAAAATCAAGGCCCTGGATAGGTAAGTAAATTTTCTAAAGTTACACAAGTATAATGAAAGAGGGAAAATGTGAACTCTTATCATTTTAATCCAAATCCAGAGACCTTCCCACCATACCTCTCCTTAAAGTTATAAGTGAAGATCAATTCATTTATATTGATTGGTGGTTACTCCTTCTTTGTGAGCAGATAATTTCATATACTAATATGGTAAAACAAACAAAAAAAATAAAATCATCATATTGTCCAACATTCTGGTAATGAACCAGAGCGTACTTAGTTCAATATTCAGGGTATAGACACATGGTTTATGATCAAGCCAATATTGAAAGTTTTTCCAGATTGGTAGGACCTGCCAGTGCCCTAATCTTTTGGCAGAGCCTTCATGAATGCAGAGCCAGTTCTAATATCATATGATATACTTTAGTGGAAATATAACATTACATTTATCTGAATATACAAAAGATCTATGATTTCGTATGGGTGGAGTAATGTTCTGGTAGAAGAAATTCCAAATCAAATCAATCAATTAATAGTAGTGGTCAAAAAATTTAACCTAAACAGGTACAGAATTGATATGTAATGTAGTTCATATAATTTTAACTATGAATTCAAGTAATCATTTTTCCAATAGAGAATCTAATATGATGAGACAACTGCTTTAGTTGGCTGTTATCTGAACAGAATTAACATTACTGTGGGGGAAAACAGAAAAGTTATTTGCAGCAAATTATAGCCTGAAAACTAGACTGTTGGATGCAGTTCTGGCAATTGTCATTGAGCCAACAAAAATGCTTTAATTTAAATCATTTATACTAATTACTGAAATTACAAGGGGATCGTTAGGAATAAGTATTTATAGAAATTCAAAAGGGAAATGTAATGGTGCTGTGGATTACATATTTGTTTTTTTATTTTACTTTTCTCACTTTCTTCCCCATGGCTGTATATATTAGGGAAGGATTTGGGAAGGGAGTATTCTGATCAGCGCTTCTAATGGTCAAATTTATATATGATATATTTACATATGTATATGCACACACACACACACACACACACACACACACATATATATATATATATATATATATATATATATATATATATATATATATATATATATATATAAACACATGCATGTAACTCCCAAAAGGAAAAAAATAATCATTTTTAGGAGGCTATAGTGGAGACCATGCCCCCTAAATCATTAATGGATGTATGTATCTAAGGCAAGTTTTTGTGATCAAAACGTCCTGGGCAGATCTGAACATCCTGCCACCCCAAAGAGTAATCAGGATATAAAACTTTCAAATTCATTAATCCACCTTGATCTAAGGTTACTGAAATTTAGGTGACATATTAGTCCATGTGTTCATCTTTGCCCTTCTAGCATAGTACCCAAACAAAAGACTCCTGGATAATTTTTTCCACTGTATGGATAATTTTTCATCGTTGCCAACTGTATGATCTAATGCAAAATAATGTAAAAACCACAACTTTGAGATTCATGGCTTTCCTCATCTAGTTCCTAGTGAAATCTTCTTCCTTAAACCTTATTCATTTTAATGTGCATATAGAGAAAACACAAAATGTTAGATAACTGAAATAGGGTCCTTAATGAAGAAGTTTGCAAATTAAAGGGCATTAAGTTTGAATTCTATATCAGGTAAAATATAGCATATATTAATGATCAACAGCTATGTCACAGTATACATATATGCATGCATGCTTGCATGCAAACAAAAATATAGATATATGTAAGATTATGTCTACATTGCATGGAAACATCAGGAAAAGGGAACTATGATGACAATATACCTTCTTCATGGAAGGAACAATTTTGAGATGATTAAAGCTCTTCAACAGTGAAATGAATGGTTTTGACTTTGCAGGATAGATGGACACTGGAAAGGAATTAGATAGTTGTCTGGCAGAACTATTATGCAGCAAATTCTAGAAAGTAAGTATTTTACCAAGAAGGTTTCAAAGACCCTTCCAATTCTTAGATTCTGTTAAATATATACATATGTACATGTGTATGCCCACATGTGTGTATATGTATGTACATGTGTGTGCATATGTATATGTGTATGTATATGTATATCACTGACCACATCCAGCTCTTCCACCATGGTGCTGAACTGAGCCCTAGGTTATTGTTTATACTGGCTACAGCTACAGCCACTACAGCCAGAAATTTTTTGTCCCTCTCTTTCCCCACACACCCAGGTAGAATGATAAAGGTTTAAAAAAATACTTTTAGGGTGATAGACTTAGGAGGAAAGGATGCAATGTATACTTTAGAATGCCAAAGACTCTACATCACAAGAGGATCTCAATTACATATATCCAAAATATTATGATTTATATGAACACTCTTACTAACCACACTGACACTGCTCCAGGGAAGGCACCTATACATGTGCTTGAGAAAATAGGTTTTCTCTGTGGATTTTCTCTGGACTGCAAATTTCTTTGAAGGAGTGAAGGACTTTAGAGATTTAAGTTAGTTGAACGCCCATTAAGCAATGATTATTGGATGCCATAATCGATCCCAATCCCCCATTTTTCATATGTTGAAACAGAAGATAGAGGAAGTCAAGTTAATTTCACAAGGTCATACAAATATGTTTCAGAGATAGTATTTGAACTTACCTCTTCTGAAATATTTTATCATATCACTGTACACATTTGTAAAATCCTGAGGTTTCCTACATTAATCAACAGTGGAAGCAAATAGGGAGTGGATGGAGGTGAAGATAAATCTAGTACAATAGCACCATTTATCCTATTTCATACTATCTCTCTTTTCCAGGAACACAGAACTGTCCTCAGCAGCTCCTATATATTGTCCCCACATATTCTCTATAAGTGATTAATGATCTTTGAGCAAAACATTAAATGCAATTAAAAAGATTGATATAAAAGTCTTTTTGTAATGGAAACAATCTAATCCAATTAATGATAGAATTTTGAGATGAAATTCTTAGAAAATTGTCTAAGACTATAGGACTGTTTGTAATTTACCTTAATGTGCAAAATTTTCTGACTATGAGCACCTTAAAACAATGGGATTACCTGGTCCCCCAAAAAAACCAAAACTCATAATGATAGTAGTGAGAGAGAAGAATAGAGGATTAAGGGAATTGTGCATAATTTGTAAGAATAGACACTACAGGGGCGGCTAGGTGGCACAGTGAGTAGAGTGCTGGCCCTGGAGTTAGAAGGACCTGAGTTCAGATCTGGCCTCAGACACTTAATGCACACACAAACAAAAACCTAGCCATGTGACCTTGGGCAAGTTACTTAACCCCAACTGCCCTCCAAAAAGCTAAAAAAAAAAAAAAAGAATAGACACTACAGCCTTTAAAATGCAATCATTTGTGTTTAAGTTCTGGCTTTGTGTTGGGGACCAAGAAGAAGGAAATGGCTTTCAGTTATATTTGTAAAGAACTTTGCAAACCTAAAAATAACATAAATATGAGCTTTATGCATGCACATATGTAAATCACTATTATGTATGCATATATTTCTTTTACTCTATTAAAAAACATTTACAGTTTTTTAAACAATCCTTTCTTTTTCTTCTTTATATATTGAAAAGTTTACTGAAGAAAGAGAATTTTTCAAAATGCACATTTTAAATTAAGGAAAAATAAATGGCTGAATATTTTACCATAGCAAGGCTATTGACAAGTCAAATAGATCAGTTTTAATGGAAGGAGTAGGGCAGGAGGGAAATTTAAGACAGAGCAAAGAGTGAATGAATCTTGAGGCAGTCTTCATAGCAAATAATGACTTTGAAATGTTTGCAGATGAAAGGAAATTGGCATTTGGGACAACAGATTAAAAGATAACAAGTCAAGAGAAAATTTTGTTAAAGAAAAGAGATACATGTATATTTTAATAAATAAAACACAGGGATGATGGAGTTGGAATGCAATTTAAAGATAAAATGAAATGCAGTTCTATTAAGAAGCAACTGGGCTACTGCTTTAGGTAAAAAAGCAGAATTTTAAAAGATGATAAAGGGAAAATTTAATGGTGAAATTGCAAATGGGCCAGATGCAAATGGTGAAGTGTAAGTACATCTTTTAAAGCATTACTCATTTACCACTTAAGACTTCTACTCATACAAACTTCTTCATTCTGTGGTTTCTGACTGCCCCGTTGGTTTGGTTTCAAGCATTTAGAGAGTTACCCTGGAACTTTATTTGATAGCAAGCCTAAAATACATTATGGAAGAAACATGAATAATTAATATACTTTTAAAATCCATTTTACAATGCACCTTCCCTTTGAGTTCTGATATGTTTTGAATCAACTGATAAACTCAAATGGTGAATTGAGGCAGTCAGAAGGTTTCTAGAATAAATCACACAAAATAACTTTTTTTTCAAAGAAGGAGCCAATACCCTCTGTGTGACTCTCTCATCTTGTCAAGGAGCCTCCAATGTGTGGCATTTAGAATAAAAAAAAAACACTTTAAAAATCTATGTTTTAGCTATAAGTACTTAAATCAAGAATAAGCTATCAAATAGTAGAGAGATGAAGAATGAAGGTCATGACCTTTCTATTTTATCTTTCCATTACACTCTGCAGAAAATTGTCTCTTGGTCTAGTGCCTATTTTTCTGAATAATTTTCACTGATTCTTTTATAGTGGCCTTTGTTATGGTTTGTATTTAGGAACATTAAAACATACAATGTACATGCGCAAAAATAGTCTACATGAAATGAAGGTGGTTGTGAGGCCCTATAGGTTTGTTCTTAACACCAGAAATCCTGAAGTGCATAGAATCAAATCATTTCTTTCATATTCCATTGGTATACCTCCTCATTTCAAAGGGCAATTCTTGAGTTATTTTAAGAAAATGAAGTTTCATAGGTCTATTTTTCTCGAAACTCTTCCAAGGGGGGATTATAGTACAATAGCTAAGAATTTCCATAGTAATCTCATATTTTGTGAAGCAAAAACTTATTTTACTACTCTCATTTAATATCTATACTTTCCTCACTCTGTGTTAAATCAACTATAGTGTCTAAAATGAGCGAGAGGCTTGATAACTGTAAGCATGTTTGCAATAGAATGGATAAACACAAAAGGATCATGGAAACCCAGATTTTAATCTACATGGGAACTCAGAAGTCATCTAGGTATGAGTTGTTATCTTGCTTTAGTTTATTACATCTTTGAATTCTCTTGATGACATAGCTGACTGCATAATTTTAAAGCCATTGTTCATGTAATGCTCAAAATATGGCTCTTATTTATTTAAAATGCCCCAACATACATCATAATTTTATCTCCCTTTCCATGAATATTATAATACTATTATACATCTGTAAGCTCCCACAATTGCACAGGTGTATTATTTGATAGATGGACTATATGCTATCATGATTTTCATAATTAAAATCCCCCCTTCTTTTTGTTTTCCCATGCCACATTTCATTGAGTGCCTGATTTCTCTTTTGAATTACAGCAAATCTTCTGGGCTCAGGATATACAAGAGGGTCATTTTTTTCCAGGTGTGGTCTCAGGAGCAATATGAATATTTTCCTATTCTGTAACTACAGCCAATGAAACATTTGTGGTAATAGATTTAGCACCATAATAAACGATTAGATTAACCTGTTTCATAAATTAAGAATGAAGTAATTCACACATGAGTAAGGATTCGCTGGATAATGCTCATTAAACATCTTAGAATCAGAGGAATAATGTCTGAATTTAGATGAGTTCTAAAATGGAATGGGAGGAAAGGGAGAGTTCAGATAGATCTACAACTGTCAGAAGAGGGCTGCAGGTTGGTCATTGTAGCAAAAGGGATATTCACACTGGAGGATTTGTTGTTAGATGACTTATTAAATGCCTACACATTAATAGCACAAAATAGGTAAAATTTGTTATAAATTAAATATTCTTCCATGAATCAATTAGTGTTTTGTACAACAACAACAAAAATATAAAAGGTATGCCTCTATAGTTTTAGTGCTGTTATGAGGTTAATAGCTTAAAAATCCATGAAGACTTTGGGAACTGGACTTCTGGTCACATGAATAATAAGATGAAATTCTAGGCATTTTCTCTGATCCCCATGATATCCCAAACTTCTAAAAAGGAGAAATTATGCAAGATAAAGCAACTTCACATGTCTTCAAGCCTAGGATACTTATTATTTAAAAGAAGGCTAAAAAACAAAACAAGGGACAGCTAGGTGGCACAGTGAATAGAGCACTGGCCCTGGAGTCAGGAGGATGTGAGTGCAAAATTGCCTTCAGATACTTGACACACTTACTAGCTGTGACAAGTAACTTAATTCCAATTTCCTTACCTTCCCCCTCCAAAAAAATGAATTTATAATTACCGACCTTGAACTCACTTACCACCCCTCCACAACCTAAGACTCCAAGTAGCTTAAAAATAAGCCTCCAACCTGTCTTAGTCTCCCTTTACTCTTTCCAGGGCCACAAAGTCCCTAGCTCTAGGATGTAGAAGTTTGTCTGTGCCTACAAAGACAGTCATTGAAGCTGCAGAACTTCAGGGACAAAAAAGGCAGGGAAAATGGGTATTAGAGATAGAACTCTATAGTTCCACAAATCTCTGATCTACTGATGGGAGCTGGGCAACCTTGTGACAACAGCATATAAGCTCTCTGAATTGCCAGTGTTAATCCAGAAAACTAAGGAACAGAGGGAAGCATTTAGCTGGGGTCAGTTCTGACCACTGAAATGTTAGTTGGGGTAGAGACCTATGCTGGTGAACTATGAGTTGTTCAGCACCAAAAGAGGTAAGAAGTACGGGGGTCCAGCCCCAAAGGAAATCACACTCAGAAGAGAGAGTCAGAAAGCAGTTGTGTCAAATCAAGGGGAAAAGGAACTAAAATTACCAAAGCATTCAGGAAGAATAAAATAAAAAATAAAAGCTTCAGTGTAAGCAGATAAATCAACAGGTAAATATTAACAGAAGAAAACATTGTCTCCAGAGCTACTCTATGAGTTCAGGCATCAAAGAATAAATACTTCAAAAGAAAGGAAAATGATCTAACATTTGATGAGTCAGAGGACTCTTTGAAAAGTGAGGAGAATATGGAATGCAACATGCTATTCTTGAATGGTTCAAAACATAAATGAGAATTATGATAGCAGAATGCTTGGATAGCACACCAAAAAAAATAATAAAATAGAAAAACTGGATTCATCAATGCAAATGGTAACAAAAAACTAAAGAGAGAATAAGAGATTGGCAATGCAGATATAGAGAAGTGAAAAACAATCTAGAAGTAACAAAAACAATAACATTAACAGAAAATATTCTCACTTTGCAAGTAATTCATAATGAAAGATCACACAGAGAAAATTTAAGGATCATAGGTCTCAAAGAAGAATATGACACAGCAAAAACACTTGGAAACAATAATGGAGGAAATAAAAGAAGAGAATTATTTATCTTGGAAAATTAAATACAAATGGAAAGAATTCACAGATCACCTCAAGAAAAAAAACAAAATATAATAATAATAATAATACAAAATAAAACACAGAATATTGCTCAGAAACAAGTTCTGTGAAGAATCAGGAGAAAGACCTTCAAATACAAAAGAAATGAAATTTGAATAGCACAAGAATATTTGGCACCTAGCAGAAAATGTAGGAAGGAATAGAATAATATGTTCTACAGAGCAATGGAGCTCAACCAGGGTGACCTGCCCATCAAATAAAAATAGTCCTTTAAACAATTTTAGATAAAAATACCAAATTGAAGAAACTATTTACTTTTTAATACCCCAAAACAGAGGAAATACTTAAGGAATGAGTAAATGCAAGAATCAAGGACAAAAACATCAAGAGAGTGAGAGTAGGGAGATCAATAAGTCTTGTTTCTGAATATGCACAAGATGAACGAATTCTGCTGGAGCAAACATTGAAGAAATGGGCATGGTGATTTATAGACAGAACAGGATGACATCCTGATTACAGTGAGTCAGTGGGTTTTATTTTGTTTGTTTTGTGGGAGCTACATTACAATATGAAATATAAATGAAAGGGGATCATGGAATGAAGGGAATAGAGAGGAATGTGTCTTGTGTTGGGGTGAAATAAAGGGCTAGTAATTAGTGGAAGATTACTCCTTTGGTTTAAGAAAGAGAAGATGATTGGGCAGTAGGTGAGGAGGATGGGGAAGGGTGGGGGAAAAGGAACTAAAATGGGGAGGGAAGTAGTACTTGCTTTGTTTGTGAAAGTGGGTTCCACAGAAGCATGATTTTATAGGTGAGGAAATATATTTTCTGGAGGGAAATGTGGGTCTTGCACTAGTTGTGACCTGGGAAGTGAGGGCCTTGCAAAATTTAAATATTTTAACACTGGAGAGGATAAATTGGAAATACTGGAAGCAACTAATACCTGGGGAAGTGGGACAACATGGATACAGAGTGCAAATTTTAGCCAAATCGGGAAAGAAAGGTAACAAGTGGAGAATATAGATTAGTGGGGATGTGGATTTTGGTCTAGGGTGGAGGTCCTGGGATGTGCGTCCAGCTTGTCAGAGTGTGTAGAGCCTTCAGAGAGTGCACCCAAATAATACCTTTGGCAGCTGAGAAAACTCCAGAGTTTGGGATGAAGCTCCCATGTCTGGTAGCAGAGTTCTACTGTGGCAAAAAGCCCAAATGTCATTTAATCGAGTGGCAAAATGAACAAACAAGGGAAACAAAACAAGCAGAGCAACCCAACTTTATATTCCCATTTTGGGGGGGGGGAGGATAAAAGCATGGGACAGGAGGAAGGCAGTGAAGCCAGAACTTCACCAAAATCTTCCAAGGAAAATATGAGCTGGTTACAGGCCATAGGGGAGCTTAAAAAGGACTTTGAAAACCAAATAAGAGAAGTAGAGGAAAGATTGGGAAGAGAAATGAGAAGGATGCAGGAAAAGTATGAAATGAGCGTCAACAGCCTGACTGAGGAAAACAACACCTTAAAAAACAGACTAACTCAAATGGCAAAAGAGACTCAAAAAGCCAATGAGGAGAAGAATGTCTTAAAAAGATGAATTTATGAGATTGAAAAATAATCTCAAAACCTCACTGAATACAATCAGAATTGTATTGTAGCAAATGGGAAGGTAGTAACTTTATGAGAAATGAAGGTAACTATTAAACAGATGCAAAGAAATGAAAAAATAGAAGGCAATGGGAAATATCTCATTGGGAAAACCACTGACCTGCAAAATAGATCCAAAATACATGAAGAAAAAATTTATTGGACTACCTGAAAGCCATGATCAAAATAAAAAAAAAAGAACCTAGAAATCATCCTTCAAGAAATTATCAAAGAAAACTGCCCTGATGTTTTAGAACCAGAGGGCAAAATAGAAGTTGAAAGAATCCACTGATCACCTCCTGAAAAAGATCCCAAAAAGAAAACTCCTAGGAATATTATATCCAGGTTGTGGAGTTCCCAGATCAAGTAGAAAATATTACAAGAAGCCAGGAAAAATAATTTAAATATTGTAGAAACACAATCAGGATAACACAGGATCTGGCAGCTTCTACACTGAGGGATCAAAGGCCTTGGAATATGATATTCTGGAGGTCAAAGTAGTGGGATTATAACCAAGAATCACCTACCCAGCAAAACTGAGTATTATGTTTCAGGGGAAAATATGGTCATTCACTGGAATGGAGGACTTTCAAGCATTCTTGATGAAAAAAAACAGTGTTGAAAAGAAAATTTGACATTCAGATACAAGAAGCAAGAGAAGCATGAGAGGGTAAATGGAAAATAAATCATAAGGTACTTATCAAAGTTGAACTATTTATATCCCTACAAGGAAAAATGATAATTGCAACTAATGAAACTTTTCTCAGTATGAGAATAGTTGAAGGGAATAGAAATGTATATATTTATATGTATATATATATATACATATATATATACACATACAGAAATATACATACAGAAATATGTCTATATAGGAATGTATATGGGTGTATGAATACATATGTGAATGTGTGTATATATGTGTATAGGTATACATAGATAGAGGGCACAGGACCAATTTATTAGGAAGGGATGATACTTAAAAGTTGATATTAAAAGGTGAGACAGGAGTATAATGAGAGGAGACGGGGAGAGAAAAAAAATGGGGTAAACTGTTTCATATAGAAGAGGCAAGGGAAAATGGTTACAATGGAGGGGAAGAACAGGAAGGCAAAAAGGCAAAACCTTATTCGTATTGAATACACACACTCTAAATAGGGTATCTCACCCTACAGGAGAGTAGGGGGAAGGGGAAAAGAGGGGGAATGATGGAAGGTAGGGTAGGCTGGGGGGTGATGGGAGTTGGAAGCACCCACTTTTGAAAAGGGCCAATATAAATGTAGAGGATAGAACAAGTGGGAGTTGGGATAGGAGGGAGGGAAATATAGTCAGTCTTTTAGAAAAATACATATATATGTAAGTATGTTATTATTAATATTATTTTACATGTAAGACATACAGGCACTGGGGCATGGAAATCCATCATGCTCTACTGGAAAGTCAGAAGGGGTGTGGGAGAAGATATGGAAGAGAGCAGCTTGGAGGAGGTGATATCTAGTGGGATTGCTATTTTAAGGTGGTAGGTAGGAGGAAAACAGGGAGACAATTTGTAACTCAAAATCATGAGGAAATGAATGGTGTAAGCTAGAAGTTAATAAAGAATTTGATTTAAAAAAGAGTAAAAACAGACAAAAAAGATATAAAAAAACTTAAATAGCTAAAGGAATATTCAATACTCATAGCAAAGCTCTGACAGTGTAATAAAATTCATAATATAACTCATGTTAAGTTATATTTTAATGTCATATCTATAAAATTACCATGGGGATGCATTGTATAACCTGGTAAAAATATTAATAAAATTCATTTTGAAAAATAAAAGATTTAGAACATCAAGGGAAATGATGAAAAGAAATGTAGAAGGAGGAATATCACTTGCAGAACTAAAATGTAAGTAAAGTAACAGTCAGAAATATAGTCTGATACTGGATTAAAGGAAAAAAAGGCCAATTGAATAGACTGATCAAGGGAGGATAACAAAGGGACATGAAAACCTGTTGTTGGATTAAGTGGAAAACAGCAATTACCTAGAGAAAATTCTTATTTGATAAAACTTGAAGGGAGAACTAGAAAGCAGTTGGGCAGAAATTAAATTTAGAACAAATTATTATACCATTTTCCACAAGATATTTCAAATATATTCATGACCTTTTAGTTAAATTTATATATGTGTGTATGTGTATATATGTGTATGTATGTGTGTGTAAACACACAGACGCATATATATATATATATATATGTAGTGAGAAATAGATATTATACCTCTCACAGCAATAGTTAAGAGATGCATTCATAGTTAGACAAGAAATAGAGATTATTATAGATAAACGTATTTACTTGAAATGGAAAGGTTTCTTCATGAATAAAATTAATGCAACTAGGATAAGAAGTGATCAAATGGGAAAAATTGTACCAAATTTTTCTGAAAAGCTTTCATACTCTAGATATAAAAAGTATGTGTGTGTATGCTTTACATTTACACACAGAGACATTCACACACACACACACACACACACACACACACACAGACTCACCCCTCCCCCAAATGATAAATGGTCAAAATATATGGACAAACATTTCTCAAAAGAATTGCAAAGCATTTCCAACTACTTAAAAGAAAGCCCCAAATTATGAATAAGACAAAGGCAAATCAATATATCCCTCAGGTTTTACCTCAAACTCTGCAAATTGGTAATGATATCCAAAAATTAAAATAATCAATCCTGAGAAGTTGTAGGATTATAGTAACACTAATACATGTGAAATGGCACAATTATTTGGGAAAACAATTTTGAATTATGCACATAATGTGGCTAAAATGTCTGAACTTGGAATGAATCTCTATGACTAGCCTTTTATTCCAGGAAATAGATGAGTAATAAAATAATTTATATATGTGTATATATATACATACATACATACATACATATATATATATATATATATATATATGAAATAATTATAGCATTTTTTTGTTATAGCTAAGGATAGATGCTCATCAACTGGAGAATGACTGAATATATTGTGTGACATGAATGTAATGGAATATTACTGTGCTGTTAGAAATGATGTCTATTATGAATACAGAGAAACGTGACAAGATCTATATGAATTAATTCAGATATACATTACAAGAAGAGATGAGAAACCAAAATGCACAGTAACTATGACAGTGTAAATGGCAAGGACAATAGAAACCTAAAAATGAAAAAAATACCAAAATTATAATAATCAAGCAGGATGTGAATGAAATGAGAGGACATTCCCAACCCAGCCTTTTGTGGAAATTGGTTATACACAGGCTTTATACATTGCATGTATTGGGGGCTTTTTCAATATAACAATCAGTTCTTCTGTTTTTCCTATCTTAAAACAACAACAACAACAACAACAACTATTTGATACGTGTTATGGTGCTCTGGAAAGGGGTGGGGGAGGAATACTTGGTATAACCACCACGATAAAAATTCTCAGAAGTATCAGCAGTAGTGTCTTTTAATTGACATTTGGAAAACTGGATTTTTTTTCAAAGCTATCTTGAATTAAACTGCTCTGGATATGTGTGGCAAGTTAGGTAATACAATGAATAGAATATTGGGACTGGAATCAAAAAGACCTGAATTCCAATTAGGTCTCAAACAATATATGTATGACCCAGGATAAATCACTTGACATCTCTTTGCCTTATTTCATCCATTTTTAAATGGGATTAATAACAATATATATTTTCCTGGATTGTTATGAGGCTCACATCAATTAATATTTGTAAAGTTCTTAGTATGATGCCTAGAATGTAGTAAATTATTTATTCTTATACTTATTAGCAACTTTATGTATCTCTCTTATTTATTTTCCTCCTCTCTTCCTCTACTTCACCCTCCTTCCCTTGCTAGTTCCTTCCTTCTTTCCTCTCTTCCTTGCTCAATTCAGGTTTGGGATTTACTGCAATTCTCAGATCTCTCCCACCCTAGATTAATTAATTTTTGATCCCCTCTCTTGGACTTCCTTCCTTCCTTCCTTCCTTCCTTCCTTCCTTCCTTCCTTCCTTCCTTCCTTCCTTCCTTCCTTCTTTCCTACTTTCATCAATAAACACGTGGATATCTGCCTAGGTGAATCAAACAGTTCTTTAAATTACAAAATAATTTTATCCTAAGGCTTCTTTTTCTATTTAAATTGCTAATGGCATATTTTTTGTAACACACAAATTAATTAAATCTGTCCCTATAAGACATGAATTCCACAGTAAATCATACCTGAAGGAATAGTAACTGCAATAATTTTAAGAACCTTGACATTGCAAAGAATTGATATATACATGTATATACACATATACACACGGTTGTGTGTGTATACTCATACATGCATTTCTATATTAATATGCTCATGTAATATATATATATACACGTGTGTGTGTATGTGCACTTATATTTTTATTGTGTACCATCTAATCTCTTTTTCCATTCTTACTATGATGGTGCAATTGGATGTCTCTAGAAAGTGGGATCTAAGAGTATTCATGTGGTTATTCTGCAGGCTGCCTCTACCCATAAATCTGAGAGAGCAGCTTGGAAGTAGGATGCAATAGACTGAAGCAGTGGCTTGGATATGAAATATGTACTTTCAATTAAAAAAAATGAACAGTTGTGTATTGTAGCCATTATTTCTCTTGATTTATTTCCCTGTGGGCTTGTGCATTGTACTGGCCCATGGTTGGCTTTGTAAAGAACTTTGCCTGTGTAATGGGCCAGGGATCAAAATTTATGATCACTTTCTTAATGTGTTACCATGTGAATTGTTAATGGAACTTCTATTTCTGCATCTCAAAGTATTTTGGTTGGTACTAAGTTTCCATTCTTTTTATCTACAACTTTTTATAAATATTAGGGAAAATATGGTACATTTGCCACATATTTGAATAAATTGAATTTAAACTTTTAAAATGCAGATCTGTTAAAGAAAGAAAGTGTCAAGTGCCCATTTTCCTCCATATCATTGTGTAGACAAACAAATTATGGAAATAAATCTTTGTTCAGTATAAATGTTAATAACATTTTGTTTTCTTGTTTATTTAACTACAATTCAGATATGACATTTGCAGACAGATGCTTATCTTAAGGCAAAATCTGACCTTTTTGTCAAATATTACTTATAACATGAGAGTAACTAAAATACAACCCTCTATTTCTCTAATTAGAAATCAACAGGCATTCTTCAGGTTTTAGAGGTGCATGCTGTATAGTTCCTAACAGAACAAAACATGAGGGCAAATGTGCTTGTAGTTTTCTTTTCCACACCCTTAGATATAATGACCATCCAAACAGGCTTGCTGTAAGATAATTTCATCCCCATAAATAATAATCGAGGATCAGCTAAGCTGACCCTAGATTTTATTGAAATCTCTGATATCTTCATCTTTTACTTAGGAATCCCAGACCTCAAACTGTGAAATCATAGTTTATGTGACAGTAGTCATAACATATTTTTTTTTCAAAATTCTATAACAAATATGAATGTCTTATAATACAAGTTAAGAAAACTAGCGGGAATGGCTTGTTTATTGGATCCTGGTTAAAATCAATCTGAATGTGCCATATATCATTATTAAGCCATTGATAACAAGACTTTGAGATTTTTGTTTATAATCCTATACAAAAGCATTCTCATATTAAATATCCTTCAGATGTCCTATAGCTTTTTTTTTTTTTTGATGGGCTTAGGAAAAATGCAAAGCAACACATTTTCAGGTGTACACTGTACAGAATAATTTGCATACAAATGCATTTTCCCTGAAACATTCAGGGCAGGGTACTAAATATATTTCTACACAGGATTCTACAGCAACTTGTAAACTGTTTGATGTACAGTATATAAAATGCAGAAGTTTTACATACTTGTGTATCTTCTGTATATTGTATGTGATAGTTTTGTTCTTGTTTTAGTTTTTTTTTTTTGCCCTTTTCAATAACTGATTTCTATAATAGATTAGACTCTGCAAATGATAGTAATAAAATGTCATTTAAATTATACTAAAAATAGTAATTTGATGAAGGGATTAGAAAAAGTGAATATTTATTTTTCTAGTAATTTTCGGAGATGGTATTTTTGTTGACCTTATTTGTGGTGGGCTATAGGGATTTTTGTATTTTTCTCAAGGTCACACAAGATGTTAGCAATAATATCATATTCTCTTGATTAATTTGTGTTAGTAAGTAGACCTTATTATCCCTGCACATAAAAAGAATTTTAATTATATGAAAAAATATATTGGTTAAACAAAGGAGCCCAAATGCAAATGGAAGCTCTCCTATGAAAAGCTTATATAATATCGATCATTTAGCAAAGGAAATGCAGGAAAGGTGCTATCTGACCAAGAGAAAGAGAGGTAACTGAGAGAAATTTCTATTTTACTATATCAAGAATAAAGGGGGGGCGGCTAGGTGGCGCAGTGAATAGAGCGCCGGCCCTGGAATCAGAAGGACCTGAGTTCAGAGCCGGCCTCCGACACCTAAGCCGCACAAACAAAAACCTAGCCGTGTAACCTTGGGCAAGTTACTTAACCCCAATTGCCCTAAAGGGGTGGCTAGGTGGCGCAGTGAGTAAGAGCGCCGGCCTCGGAGTTTGGATGACCCGAGATCAGATCCGGCCTCAGAAAATGAGCACCCACGCATAAATCAAATGACTAGCCATGTAACCTTGAGCAAGTTACTTAACCCCAATTGCTTTAAAAAAAAAAAAAAAGAATAAAGGGAATAGGGGTGGAGCCAAGATGGCGGGGTAGAAACAGAACATCCAAGCCACTTTCCCCCCAGATCACCTCCAAAATATGTAAAAGAGGACACTGAACAACTTCTGGAGCCCCAGCACCCACAGAACGAAACAGAGAAGCTAACCTCACACTGAGGAAAGCCCAGCAACCCTGCAGGAAAGACCAGTGCAGTGCTCTGGGAGCCGGCATCTCAGTGCTCGGGGAGCCAAGTACAGGTCTGCCTGAGTAGCGGTTTTATCCCCAGGGCGGCAGGGCCAGCAGGTGGCTGGAGGGACCCCAGACCACCAGCAGCTGTGGAGATTCCAGAATTATCAACATAGACATGCCTAGAAAAAAGTGAGAGGTTAGTGCCCTATGGACTTTGGGACCAGTATATGGAGAAGCATTGGCTTCTTCCCCTGGGGGCTAGAAGCCACTGAGGAGACATGCCATTCTGTAGTTCTCAGAGGCAGCTCCAGCTCCTGGCCTGGGAACTGTAGGGAGATCCAGTGATCAGTCTTGGAGGGGTAATCACTCTTGCTTTAACCTCCCTTGATCTGGATTGTGAGCTGGGGTGGAGGTCGTGGGTGGGTTTCCAGCATGACAGAAATGGAAGTTGTCCCCCCACATGTTCCGAACAGAAGCTACCATGTATGGTGGCAGAGCCATACTGTGGCAACAAGCGCAAAAGTCAAGTAATTAAGTGGCAACATGCCAAGGCAAAGGAAACAAATTAAACAGAAAAATGCAACCTTAGACTCCTACTTTGGGGGCAAAGAGGATTGACGCATAGAACAGGAGGAGGACTGTGAGGTCAGAAATCCTGCTGCAAAAGCCCCAAAGGAACATATGAGCGAGTTACAGGCCATAGAGGACCTTAAGAAGGACTTTAAAATCAAATAAGAGAAGTAGAGGAAAAATTGGAAAGAGAAATGAGAAGGATGCAGGAAAAGTATGAAGTGAGGTTCAACAGCCTGACTGAGTAAAACAACACCTTAAAAAAATAGACTGACTCAAATGGCAAAGGAGGCTGAAAAAGGCAATGAGGAGAAGAATGCCTTAAAAAGCCGAATTTGCCAGATGGAAAAAAGAATCTCAAGAGTTCACTGAGGAGATTCATTCTTTCAGAGTTAGACTGAAGCAAATGGAAGCTAATGACTTTGTGAGAAATCAAGATGCTGTTAAGCAGATCCAAACAAATGAAAGAATAGAAGGCAATGTGAAATATCTCATGGGAAAAACCACTGACCTGGAAAACAGATCCAGGAGAGATAATTTAAAAAATTATTGGACTACCCAAAAGCCATGATCAAATAAAGAACCTAGAAATAACCCTTCAAGAAATTCTCAAGGAAAATTGCCCTGATGTTTTAGATCCAGAGGGCAAAATAGAGGTTGAAAGAATCCACCAATCTTCTCCTGAAAAAGATCCCAAAAAGAAAAATCCCAGGAATATTATATCCATGTTCCAGAATCCCCAGATCAAGGAGAAAATACTACAAGCAGCCAGGAAGAAACAATTTCAATATTGTGGAAACACAATCAGAATAGCACAGGACCTGGCAGCTTCTACACTGAGGGACTGAAGGGCCTGGAATACGATATTCCAGAGGGCAAAAGAGCTGGGACTGAACCCAAGGGTCACCTACCCAGCAAAACTGACTATTTTGTTTCAGGGGAAAATATGGTCATTCAGTGGAATAGAGGACATTCAAGCATTCTTGAGGAAAAAACCAGAGTTGAATAGAAAATTTGAAATCCAGACACAAGAAGCAAGAGATGCCTGAGAAAGTAATCAGGGAAAAGAAATCAAAAGGAACTTATCAAAGTTGAACTATTTACATTCCTATATGGAAAAATAATAACTATGACTAATGAAATCTTTCTCAGTAAGAAAACAATGGAAAAAAGGTGTGTGGTCATATTAATACATATGTGAAGGTGTGTATATATGTTTACAATTATATAGAGGTATAGGTATAGGTAGAGGGCATAGGTTGAATCTGTTGGGAAAGGAGGATCCTCAAGGGGTGAAAGTATGAGGTGAGAGAGGAAAATGGCAAGAGGAGATGGGGAGAGACAGGGTAGGGTAAATTATCTCATGTAGAAGAAGCAAGGGGAAGTGGCTGCAAGGGAGGGGAGGAATAGGAAGGAAAAAAGGCAAAACCACATTCTCATTGAATTTGGTTCAGGGAGAGAATGACATACATACTAAATGAGATATCTCAACGTGCAGCAGAATAGGGGGAAGGGGGATGACAGGAGGGATGATGGTTGGGAAGGCATTCTTGGGGGGTGGGAAGGTTGGAAGTACCCACTATAGAAGAGGTACATGATCAAGTAGGGAATGGACCAGGTCCGGGGTGGGATGAGTGGGAGGGAATTATAAGCAGCCTTGTACAATATATCTACTATGGTAATGTTGTGCATAGCTAGACATGTACAACATATCCTGAATTACTTATCTTCCCAGAGGGAATGGGTGACAAGGGAGGAAGGTAATGAATTTGAAATTCAAGGTCTTAAAATTAAATGTTTCAAATATATATAAATACTATTATTAATACTCTTTTGCTTGTAATTGGGAGATAAGATGTGCAGGCATTGGGGCACAGAGATTCACCTTCCTCTAATGGAAAAGTCGAAGGGGGTATGGGAGAAGACATGGGAGAGAGCAGATTGGAGGAATCGATATCTTGTGGGACTGCTATTCTGGGAAGGTGGGTAGGGGAAAAATAGGGGGGGGAATAATTATAACTCAAAATCTGGCAGAAATGAATTATGTAAAACAGAAGTTAATAAACCATTTCTTTAAAAAAAAGAATAAAGGGAATAGAAAGGGAAATATTGGGCTTTTAGCAAATGATGATAAGGAACAAAAAAAAAAACCTCAAAGCTTTGTGGTAAGTTAAAATCAACCAAAGTGTAAACAAACAATTTGGAAACTCAAATGGGTACCATAGGTGTAGGAAAGGTTGCAAAATAATATAGGCTTGAAAAATTTATATTGGATTTGGTTTTGTGTGATCTAAATGTATTCATATTTATGTTCCTTGGTATTTCACACTTTAGTCTTTAGTGGGAAGTGGCACAAGTATGGGAATCAGCCACCATCATAAAGGATTTGTGAATAATTGCTCATGTGTCATAAGACTGGAAGAGGACTAATTTAAGTGTCTATGTTGATCAAATGGCAAACCAATTATATTTGAAATTAGATATCTCTGAGATTTATCTGTATTTACATAAAAATAATCAAATACTCAGAACATGTTGCTTAACACAGTGTTCAGACAAAAATTTTCTCCCCCTTCCTTTCATCTACATAACTATCATGGCAAAATTTTGGAATTCCCATCCTAAATTGTTCAATTACATTTATAAGAGATAAAATTCCCATTTCTAAATCATATAACCTAGAAGCCTGAAAGGCTGGCTATTTGAAGAAATCTATAGGTCACATGAATCTCTACTTAAGATGATGGTGAATGGGTCACTAACACATTTTCAATAACTTATTTTTGATATGGTTTTCACTCTCTAGTTTTTACATAGAGTTGGCTTTAAAAAAAAAGCAGAGGGAAAACAAATACCACAACCTACCATTTGTCATTCTTTGTTTTTCAGAGTCAAAGTGGAAAATGTGCTGTATCCATTAACCTTTTTGCAAAGAGCAGAAGGTAAGCTAGTTAACATTTGACAGCTTTGCAGAGTCTATCGACTCCTAATGAAAAATGCACTGCTATGGCTGATTCTCTGTATACCTGTCAGTTTCATAGAGTTTGTTACAGGCAGGGCCATTATCATCACTATGTTTTTACCTTTCTAGTTCCCATTTTCAGCTGGTAAATACAAACTGAAGAAACATCTTGATTTATTACTAGATAAGCTTTAATTTGTGCATTCAGTAATCCCATGTTGGAGATGAACTCCAGCTGCTTGTTAATAGTGTGCTCCATACAGAGAGAGTGCATTTTGTTGTTACGGTAAGAAGTATTTGATAGTGATTCTGTCAAATAGTCCAGTGTTAACTATCTTGCCTTTAAAATCTAAACAAGAAAAAGGCTAATGGCTATAATGTGTCCTTCTCTGGCCTTGGAAGAAATCCAGCAGGTTCCCATAGTCACAGAATGATTAAAAATGATGATGGTATCACAGAATATTTCTGCAAGGGACGACAAAGATGCAGGTGCAGCACTGATAACGTGGTGGTTGGATCCCAAAAGGAAAGAAGGTGAGAGTAGTTTCTATACTGAAGTGTCATCAATCAAGAAGCGGATGTCCTTCCTGGCATATAATTAATAGCTGGGGACCTCATTCAGTAATTGTCTATTACATAAGACTTAACTGTTTGCTTGTAGGTAGGTCAAAACTTATTAATCTGGCTTTACCTTCCTTTCCAAAGGGAAAAAAAGGCGGGGGGGGGGGGAGCAGGTAAACAATTCCCTAGAAGGAACTTATAATCCATCCTCTGGCCTTGAAGCCTAATACAAAGTTATCTTTGATCCACTGCCATCTACACTATTCTAATAAATCTTTTACAGAATTATTTTCAATGTTCCCATGTGCAAGCAAGTTCTGAAGATTTTTCCTAGCCCTCCATTTATTTCTTTATTTTAATAAATATTTATTTTTCTCTTCATCTCATTTCTCTCACACCAAACAAACAACAAAAAGGAAAACCTGTATAGCAAATGCATACAGTCAGGTAAAGCAAATTCTTTCATTGTCCATTATTAGAAATGCATTCACCATTCTTTTTTGGAGGTCCATTTTTTCCCTATCAAGATATAGGTAGAGTTCTTCATCTTTGATAATTTTTCAGAGAGTTTCAATATTAAAGTTCTGTTTTATGTCCCACTTAAATTCCTCCTGTTTAAGTAGAGATAGAATACTGTAGGCAATTGCATTGATTGAAGTAGGGCTATAGGAAGGGAAGTGAAGCAATATTTGGATATTCCCTAAATAATCTTAAATTAGTAACTTGAGCTCAAAAGTTTAGGAACAAGGATTGGGAATAGGAACATGTCCTCAAGAGCAAATGACAGCAAATAGACTTAGAATACCCCAAGAAGACAGAGGGGACAGGAATTTTCCTCTTCATCTACTATATTGCAATTATGACAAGAGGAAGAACCTGAAAATTGGTCATAAGAATTAGAATGGAATATCAGACAATGGACAGAGGTTATTGGCAAGATTGATTGTCATTGTTATTATCCATTTTTGTTATTTTAAGAGGCAGTTAACTAGATCTAGGGTCTTTCCATCAACCTGGCCAAATAAAAATAAAAACTGAAATATAACAACAATAGGTGATGGTGATAACTCACATCTATATAACACTACCACTTACAAAGTGTTACCTTCATATAAACACTATAATTAGAAAATATGAGGATTGTTATTCCTACTTTACAGGTAAAAATGGTATTCTGAACTTTCACCGTGATCACACAGTTTTAGAAATATAATTTGACCCTTGTTCTACCATGTATTCAGAATGCTTATAGTGTTTATATAATAAAATATAAAAAGGCTAGGAGAAAATTATTGACAACATTAGGTAGATTCACTGTGAAAGATCAGTTGGGGGAAAGATGGACAAGAATCAAATGGGATGCAAAAGCATGTCAGGGATTTAGGATATACATGGATTTTTGTAGGGGGGGCAAGAAGGAAATTTCATGTTTGAGATCATGGAAGGCCTTTGAAATATATTAAAATATTTACACTGTCTGGACAGTGATTCCTGGAAGTACATAAAAGATAATGTCATAGAATGGAAAGAGTGAGTTCTGGACAGGCAGTAAGCAGCAGCGAATTTTATTTGACTTTTTGAACTCAATACAAAATGCTAAATCAACTCCCTTGTACTTTTATGTCATAAATAGCTTGGAGCAGTAAATTCTTGTACAGAGATAGATAGATAGATAGATAGATAGATAGATAGATAGACAGACACACAAATACACATATATGAATGTGTGCGTTTATGTATAAACACATGCATATGTAAGTGTTGTTCCTTTCAACTTTGTATGCCTGAGGCACATATGGTACTTTGACCAAAGTCAGGCAGGCAGTGTCAGAGATGGGATTATGGTCCTGTCTCCCTTGCATCATTTGTTTTATGGCTGGTTAAAAGACCTGGGTTCTGATACGACCCTATTCTTAAATTGCTGTTTGACAAAAGTTAGTTGTTTAATTAACAAGGGCATTGGTTACAGAAAATGAAAAGGTGAAGGATATACACCTCTGATATCTCCTCTTGCTCTTAAAATTGATAGATTTGATGATGGAGAGAGAAATCTATTTTAGTAGTCCTCTACCTTATGACCCACCCATATAGACATAACACATCTTCAAAAGAAATTTTCCCCCTTTCTTTTTGAAGTATAGGGGTAGTCCAATTGAGCCTATTCTTAAAATTTTAATGACTTTTTAAAGAGTTGAAAGGAGGTAATATGCTACCTATTTCCAGAAAACGTGAATTTTATGGATGATTTTGATTCAGTCACCTCTTAGCATGTCAGATCATCCACATGTTCCAGGGGATAAAACACAGAACAGAATATCTTTTATTTTTATGTTCACCTGCCCTTTAGTGAGCAATTGGTATAAAATCTGAAACTAGGGTAAATGCCTTTACAAGTTTTGTGTTGAGTCAAAATGTTCTTTTCTATGTAAAGGATAAGAATGTTTTGAGTTCCCATAATTCAAATGGTCAAACTACTGCTGGTTGCAACAACTGAATGTAAAAACATCCCATATGCTCATTATCTTTCTTTCTTTCTTTCTTTCTTTCTTTCTTTCTTTCTTTCTTTCTTTCTTTCTTTCTTTCTTTCTTTCTTTCTTTCTTTCTTTCTTTCTTTCTTTCTCTTTCTTTCTTTCTTTCTTTCTTTCTTTCTTTCTTCTTCTTCTTCTTCTTCTTCTTCTTCTTCTTCTTCTTCTTCTTCTTCTTCTTCTTCTTCTTCTTCTTCTTCTTCTTCTTCTTCCTCTTCTTTTGCTTTTTGGAGAGGGGGAAGGCAGGGCAATTAGCATTAAGTGACTTGCCCAAGGTCACATGGCTAGTAAGTGTTAAGTGTCTGAGGCTGAATTTGAACTCAGGTCCTCCTGACTCCAGGGCTGGTGCTCTACTCATTACACCATTTAGTTGCCCCCCTCAGTATCTTTACTATCTATCTCTCTGTTTTTATAAAGCAAATTACAAATATTTTCCTCTGATTACATAAAATTATGTAATAATTTAAAAGTATGCCTTACAGATGTGTTCTCTTTACCTTTAGCTATATATAAAGAAAGAAAGCAGTGTCAAAGGAGTTTAGAAAAGGAGAGACTAAGAATTTTATTATAATCAGCTTTAAACAAGTAGTGTGGAATATTCATACCTGGGGCCCCAAAAACTTTATAGGAAGAAGAATGGAGAGCTAAGAAGCACATTGTTACTTTAATACTGATCAAACTCCAATGATATAACCAGAAAACAACTGAATTGGAATTTTATATTCCAAACTGAGATTCAAGGTAAGTTGATAAAGAAAACTTAAGAAATAGAACAGTATCAACTTGTACATTATTCATTTCTCATCCTTAAGTTATAATAAAATATTTATATCATTTCTAAACTAAATTCATTTAGATTCAAAGTTCTAATAATGGCATTAGTTTTTATTTGAAAAAACTAGGGATAAAAATGCACTTACATTCAAGTCAAATACATCTACATATTAAGCTATTGTTGTTCAGTCATTATTCAGTAATGCCCCTCTTCATGACCTCATTTGAGAGTTTGTTGGCAAAGATTGTGTACTGGTTTGTCACTTCTATCTCTAGTCTCAATCATATCATATTTCTATTACCTAACAGCAGTGTTCATCTTTTTAAACCCACATTGTGTCACTCACTATCTTTTATATAACAACAATAATATGTACATACTTCTTTAAGGTTTTTAAATCATTTTACAAATATCTCATTTGTTTCTCATAAAACTCTGGGAGGTACGTGCTATTATCCTCATTTTTTAAGATGAAGAAACTGATATACACAGTGGTTAACTGAATTGCATCTGAGCCTGTATATGAACATAAGTCTTCCTGACTCTAGTTCCAGTACTATATCTACTGGGCTACCTAAATCAATCTACCTTCATTTTCCCAATATATTCTCTTTCTTTCTTCCAGAGAGTCATACCTTATAACAAAGAATAAAAATGATAGAGAAAAACTAATGCATAAAAAAATCCAGCATTGTGTATAGTGATCCTCAACATACACTCCATCCCCATTACTATAAAAAAGGGAGGGAAACACATTCTCAATTCTTTTGAAGAAACAAGTCCCATCATTTTGATTTCATAGCATTGTTTCCAATTTGCTGTCATTCTTTCCATTTAAATTGTTGTAGTCATTACATATGTTGTGTTCCTGCTTCTCTTTTATTTTTCCCTGCTTATTAGTTATTATGTGTCTTCCCATGGCTCTCTGAAATCTTTTCCTTTATTGTTTCTTAAAGAAAACTGTAGAGGCGGCTAGGTGGCGCAGTGAGTAAGAGCGCCGGCCTCGGAATTGGGATGAACCGAAATGGATCTGGCCTCAGAAAATGAGCACCCACACACAAATAATGACTGGCCGTGTGACCTTGAGCAAGTTACTTAACCAAAATTGCTTTAAAAAAAAAAAAAAGAAAACTGTATACCACTAAGTTTCTGTACAACAATTTATAAACCATTCTATTAATGGGCATCTATTCTGTTCACAATCCACTGTAGCAGTTTACAAAACTTATAAGAGGAACATTTTGAGAGGTTTAATTTAATTTAACTCAAGAAATACTTATTAGGTACATTTCAAATATGAAATATTGTACTAAATCTTGCAAGAGAAAGGAAAATTATTTAGGATAGTAATCCAGTTCTTATGAGACTTATAATGCAATGGAAAATATGACAGAGTCAAATGGTTAAAATAGAAAACAAAATGTGGTAAGTGAATGAGAGATATACAAATAGAGTTCCGTAAAGTCCAAGGAGAGAAGATGATTATTGGGAAGACTTTGAAGGGTAATGTCCCATTTGATTTAAGATTTAGAGAACAGAACAAATTCAACAAGGAAGTTATAGGTGATGATAGTGATGGACAGATGATGATTTCAGGAATTGGAAATAAAATGTAAAGAAGAAGATTAAGAGTGATTTAAGAAATTATAGTCATTCAATAAGTTATAATGGTCTTTGAATATTATGAAGGACAGAATTATTGTCCACAATTGTCTAGACATAAGTAATTCATTTTTTTAATTGGGAAAAGGGCTAATAGACGTCCTAAACCTACTCTTCATAGTCACTAAGTAAAATGGAATGAATACCTTTAAAAATGCAGATTCTGACACTAGCAATATGTAATGAGGAGAAATCAAAATCCTGTGGTGACAGGATAAAGCAGAATTCATATTCAGATCTCCTGATTCCAAATCTAGTTCTCTATCCTCTCAATCACTCAAAAACATATTTATAAAATCCAGCAAATGTGAAAGGCATTACAAACAAGTTGTATAGTCTGGACAAGGGCAGAAAGAATGGAAGGGAATAATATAAGAATTTATAGTGCAGAAGTTTGTAGAGAGCTTTGAATGGCAGACAATTACATTTTTATTTTCTCAACTGGTCATTTGCAGTAATGTAAGGAATTTGAACAATGGAGTACCAGTGTCTAAGCTTAGTAAATAAAACAGAATGAATTTATTGAAATGAAGCTTCAGGTCAAGTTGATGGACCTTAAATTTCACCTATGATATCCTTACTATGAGATAAAATGAATCATAAACTTTCCCAGAAACTTGTACTTTGAAAATCTCCACTTTGAATGTCTCCACCACAGTGCCAAGATAAAGCTTACTTTTGAAAAAACTGAGGTAGCTTAAATTTTGTCTTCATTGCTTTACTATCCTTACCCCCTTTCTTTTGGAAATTCCCCATTTCTAGCTGCCTAGTGTTCTCATGGTCCTCTCTAATTGCTTAGTGTCGCAGTTTGGAAGATCAATTCATACTACTCAGTATCCATAAAAGTTAATTATCCTCTAACCTCTTGTCTAGGATCCCCTAAGTAACCAGGTAGTTAATCAGCAATGTAATAAAAGTTGTTAATAACTGATAAATGGGATGTATTTTTTAATGTTTTCAATAGAATAGGTAATACAGAAATTTCAGGCATGCTTGTAGATCTATAATGAGATTATTTCAGGTTGAAGATTGTCCTTTTCTCGTGACTTTTAAATCACAGTAGTCCCCTTTTTCACTCTACCCCCCACCAATTCCTAAGCCTCATCCTACACCTGTACTCAGTAAATGCTAGCTGGTAGATGCACAGAAAAAGGAATACACCAGTTTCAAAGCCAACCATGCACAATGATTCCTTTCTGGAAAATGATCTTTAAAGGCACATCACTTCTTTCTTTCAGTGGTTATAGGCCAAGAAGCATCATTAAAATACACCTTGACCCATTTTTCAAATAGGAAAGCCAGTAATGTGGGAACGCCTCCCTAGTTAAGCTGACCTCGGATAGCTCTTCTATATGATAGAGCCGGGGAGGGGTGGTGGTGCTAGAAAAACACCTTGAAGGGAGGCTGAGTCAGCCAATATTCCCACATGTTCTGTATTATTGCTCAGTATGTGAGCACTAGACCAGTCAGCACACTGCACAGTTGGAAGTATGAAACTGAAGACCATTGAAGTCTATGAATTTTTTCCCACTGTATCACAATTATCAGAACACCTGTACTGCTCTACTGTGAAAAGAGTGTTCAAGGGCTTGAATTCCTCATTTCTGAGGTTCAGTGAACTGGCCAGCTTGATACATATAGGGCTACATGAAAGCATACTTGTAAAAACAGATGAAAAGATTGACATGATATACAAAAAACTGACATGGATCAATGCTTGTTTATTTCTCTGCATCCATCATATAATGTTTTCTCTATCCTTTGACACCAATAAACATAGCATAGTTATTTATATAGTCATTTTAGCCATAGATACTAGAAGCAAGAAAAAGAAATTTGAAAATGCCCCATTTTTCCTGCTACAATTAACCACACAGGGAGAAAGTAGGCACAATTGATAGAGATCATGAAGACAAAGCTTTAGACTGAAAATAGAGGCAAACTCTCTAATTCTCAGGATTGTCCAAAGGAGAAATGGACTATAGGCCTATGTCATAATGACTGACATGAACATACCTAAAAGAAGTGAAAAAGAATGCACACTCATGGCAGGGATTGAAAGAAAAAGGAAGGGCATGAAAATACCTCAATAGTGGTAGATATAGGCACAGGAAACCTATTATTGGCAAAGCTGTCATGGGGAACGGGAAAAGGGAGAAGGATATTCGGGCAAGGGAGATTACCTTTTTAAACCATCTATTGGTTTCTAATTTCAAGTAATTATCCTTGTGAACTTAGTGCTAAGGTCTGCTGTTTTGACACTATTGCACCACAATCATTTCAGTAACCATTAACTTCAGGCCATTAGGGCAAACCAATTGTGGCTCCATGAAAACTGATGTTTTCCCCATGAAACAGTGAATTGTTGCCTCATACCCCTACCCACACCTCCACCCCCACCAAAAAAAAAATGAAGGACTTTTGTCTGATAACTTTGCCTTCTCTTCACCTCTTCATATCATACATAATCATCTCTTACTATGTCCTCCTTTACTCTGGCTTTAGATGGACAGGTATCTCTTCTCCTGGCTAAAACTAATATCTTTTACTGTACCATTAATCCCAAGCTTTCTCAACATCTAAAAATTGTCCCTGATATCTCCAATAATCTGTCTCATCTTCAATCTTTACCTATTTTGTGGTTATATCCCTGTTGCCTACACACATTTCCATGACTATTCCCTAATTAAAAAAAAAAACCTCTCATATAATTTAGTACAGATTATTATTATCACAGATAATTTATTATATCTCTTTGCCATTTTGTGACTAATTGTAAAGCCAATCATGAACAGCTCTCCTGGGACTACTGATGTGAATAATTTTAAGAGTCTAATCACATAGTATAATGAGCTCTCTGTTTATTCAGCAATAACTCAAACCATAGCATTTAAGAAATTAAAGCATAACATTTACAACAACATATCATAACAACTTATTACTAAGGTGGCCACATAGTCTTAAATAATACATATCATTCAGTGTATCTTACAGTCATCTTCAAAGAGTAGCAAATAATACAAACACCATGCACTCTTAGGTCACAGTAAGTTATAATCTCCTCAAAGAGGGCTCAAGTAGAGCCCTCTTTTATCTCGACTAGAAGCTGGGGGGGCAGGGTGCAATGGCTGCCCAGAGTCTCATCTGGTCAAATCACACAACATTTCTCAAAGTGAGCCACAGAGTATAGTCTCATATCAGGGTATATATATATAGCATTCTCCTGTCTCAGAGAATGTCAAAGACCTCTTAACCAACTGTCCAATCACATAGCACCAAGGTATGGGCATTCCTGAAAAATAAGCCTCCCATCATAGCCTCGAAGTGCTCTCAAGCCTATCAAAGGGCCTAGGAGCAGGGAAGATCTTAAATTCCCCTTTCCCATAACAATCATCCATGCCTAGGTCACAGTAAGTTACAAATTCCATCAGTCAATACAGAATAACCAAAGTAAAGTCCTCTTTCATCTTGATTAAAGGTTGGCTTCCAAACCCCACAACTCCTTCTCCATGGGTTGACCTCTCCCAACTCTTTCCTGGAGCCACATAGACAGCTTTCCGTTTCTGTTTCATATCTCAAATCATGGGGACTGCTCTACCAAAAACTCTTTTCCATTTCTGTTTGTAAGAAAATAGAGCTTAACGGGGCTCCAACAATATTTACACACATTAGCCGCACTATCATCTCAATCCACTTTCTGTCTGAGAAATCAACACAGAACAAGAGACTTTGCTTCTTTCTGAAAAATTAACACAGAGCAACAAACAAGGCATCTGTCTGAGGAATTAACACAGATCGACAGACAAGACTTCTGTCTGAGAAATCAACACACAACAACACACTGCCAACCAACATCACAAATGTTCTCTTTCTCAGTTCTGCTTGCTTCCAACTCTGCTCATGCTTTTCTCTGCTCTGCTCTTTCCTGTTTTACCTTTCTTGTTCCACCATTTTGGCAAGCTCCTCCCACTGTGGTCCCCCATGTTATTACATTCAATTTATTAAGGGCAGAGAAGATCTTCAAACTCCCTTAGGCTTATGAAGGACAATACAATGTATACTTTTTCCAATCAAAGACTCTTGATACAATCAAAGGTAAGGCTCAAAAGCCCTTGATTAGATAAAACTCAATCCAGAAAGACAGGAAAAAAGCTTATCTTGCTTGGCTTTACACTAATCACAACCACAAGTATATTTGAGGTCCCTATCACAATAGGGACCTCAGGACTTCTACAATATTCTCCTAACTGGTCTCCAAGTGTCATCTCTCCCCACTTCCTACTCCAACTGATTTCTCCTTCAAATAACAAGGTCTACTTCTCAACCAGCTCTAGAAACTCCGTATTTCCTTAAGAATTAATTATAAAATCTTTTGTTTGAAATTTTAAAATCTTCATGACCTGTCCTCTCTCCCATATATCTTATAATCTAAGTACACTAAACTACTTATATTTTTTCAAACCCTATACTCTATCATGTATTTCCATGCTTTGCATTGCTGCAAATTTGTGACTTGTACACTCTTTCCCCTTAGATCTGATTCATTTTATGAATTCTTTGAAGATTTTATTCAAAGTCCACCTTCTTGAGGAGGCCTTTCCTAGTCACCATAGCTACTAATGAACTGATTAGTGTTTCCCTTTCTTTGTATACACATTTCTTTTTATTAACTAAATGTTTCTATGCTTTATATTTTTATCAACTTATGTTTTGAAGTTACATTTAAGTTTCAATGCTTTATTTTGAATGCATTTAATGACTTTCATTTTCATTTGTTGTCATTAAGGACAAGTCTAACATTTCTATTTTCATGTAAACTCATTCTGAACCATGCTCAATAATCACTAGAAGTCTATCATAGATAACTTTTCTTAAATTCTTTTTATCTCCCTAATTTTCTTGGGTCTTTTGTTAGATTTTTTTTCTAAATTTAAAAGGGGGTACCTGAGATCCTCAATTAATATACATTTGTTTCTGTTTTTCACTATTATTCTACAAGATTTATTTTTAAATATTTAGATGTTTTATCATTCAGCAATATATGTATACATATATGTATATATAAATATAAACACGTGAATGTTTTATGTATAAATATAAAATAACTATTTTCACTTAAGCATAATGTTTTCTTGTTTATCTCTTTTATCCATAAACTATTTTTACTATTGACTTGTCTTAATGCTTCCCCTACTTTTGAATTCATGAAAGGCATAATAGACTATCCTCAAATCCCTAATTTTAACTGTTTTTGAATGTTTGCAATTTAAGAGTCCTTGCAGAAAACTTATTCTGGAATTCTACTTTCTACTTCATTCTTCATCTTTTTTTTAGAGGTAAATTCATACCATCAACTTTCATAGTTATAATTGTTAACTGTATTCTCTTTCCACCACCTACTTTTAACTTTTTTTCCCCTCTCTTTTCACCTCTCATTGCTCCACCTTACAAAAAATAGATGAAAGTGGAGAAATTAAAAGAATGCAATTAACACCAATAATCTCTACCTAATTTATTCTGGTCTTAGTTCTTAGCTTTTGCTCTCCTTAACTTCATTCTTTTAGTCTTTCTGATACTTTTATTTTTTCCTTTCATTTCCTATTTTATAATTCATTCTCCAAATATAAGATTTTATTTCAGGCTCAGTTCTTCTTTAACTCCATGCTTTTTCTTTAACTGCTATCACTTCTCCTTATCTCCATCTCTTTCCCAGCTGAATTTAACATAATTCTAAACCAAAATTTTCATTCATGTGCTCAGCTCTCTTTTTCCCAGTTCATCTAAGAATAATGTTGTGAGATTCCCATTCCCCTCAATCACTTCTTCATATTTAAATGGCCTTTTTTCCCCCAATCTGGCATGCTCCAATACACGAAGTAATAACCACCCCCCCTTGCATTTTACCTTTTATATTCTTTCTGATCAAGGAGGATCAGAAGATACTGATAACAAACTTATCACTTATTAACTGTGATATTATTAACTATAATGGGAATATTTCATAATACCACTTCCTCTTTCATCAGTTAAAGATATCAATCTTCATCGTGTCCACATAGGGGATCCTGCTGTGATTCTCCTCTCCTGTGCCTCAACATAGTCTCAACATAAAACTGAATGTGTCTTGAAAACCTCTAAAATTCTAAACTTTGAAATTAAAGTCTTCAACAACAACATATTAAGAAATTTTAAGATTTGGAAAAAAATATTTCCACTCCCTAAATATCTCTCTCTCAAAATTCTGTTCTATTTCCCCCAATAAAGTCATCTAGTCCCTTGGTTATGCTCTAATGGCTATGTACATCTTCCCATAAATTATGTAAATTGTACTCAGCTTTGACTCCGGTATGCTAACCTAACATTTCATCAGCCACTATTTTATAATTTCTCACATTCTTGACCTTCTTCTGTACCTTTTCCACTAATTGTCATCCCAAGGTAACAATTCATTTCTCACTTTGTGGTGAGGAGCACACTTAGAGAAAGTCATGAAATTAAGTTTGTTTTACATAGTATAGATATCTTATTTAAATCCTCAACTGAATCCTCACTACTGTTTGACATTCTTTCCAACAAACTCTCCTATGTCATTCTGGGGGTCATCGACAGTTGTTCTGATCTACATCCTGCCACTCTACTCATATGGCTCTAGAGGAGAAAGTGAGGCTGATGACCTTAAATACCCCTTACTTACTTAAATCTAATTCACTTGCAATTCATAGCATCATCTTCCTCATGTCATGGTCGTGGTCCACTTTGAGAATGAAGCAAAACAACAACCTGTGAGTAGTCTGAGCTGCCCCACTAGAGACCCAACTGGCAAGTTTTAATTGGGTGCTTCTCTTCTCCTCACTGTTCCTTACTCTTCCTCTGTCCACAGGCAGTATCATGCGCTTACCTGTGGGTGCTCTGCCCAAAGAAATGTCAATATTTATGGCTGAAACCTAGCAAGATATCTTAGGCTTACTGATTAGATTTCTGTCTTAAAGATCATGCCCTAAGTCCAATTCCCTCTAGCTCTCATCTATTGGTCAAAAATAGGTCCCAGACTAAACACCACTTAGTGGTCATGGTTTGGGCTCCGATGGCTCAGAATGAATGTAAATAATAAATGTTTCTGTTTTGTCCAGAAATCCTGAGGGTCATCCTCTCCCAGATTTATTTTTTTATTAGATAAAAGGGACTATTCCTTGGCTTATTTCTTAACCAGCCTTAATCACTGAATGGACATTGCCTCAGTTGAAGCCAGAATCAGAAAGACCTTAGCTTAAAAAGGCCAAGGTTTCCCACTTCATTCAGGGCCATCTCCAGTTGCCCTGTCTATATCTTGCCACTGAACAAGATGGCTCTACAGGAGAAAGTGAGACTGGTGACCTTTCACAACCCTCCCTCATTTAAATCCAAATCACTTGCAAGTTATGGCAACATCTTCCTGATTTCATGGTCTTCTTTGAAGTGAAGGACATAAAACAATTATATCATTCTACACCCTTATATTCCACACCCTTTCTTCTCTTTCCAAATACTACATTACACCCTCCCCCGCCTACACACAAATTACTCAACTTAAAGGTAGTTCTGATTATATGCTACATTTTTATAAAGATAATAACCAAATATCTGGTTATATGAAAAGTGAAATATAAAACCTAAGGAAGTAACCATTACATAAGTAAAATTCAGTGATAAAATAAAGAGCATTATGACACATTGTATTTAAATTGATCAACGCAATTGCTTCACACTATGTCCTCATAGAACTTATTCTGAATGCTAATTCCTGTTATATATTCAATGTATATGTTACTACTCCAACTGATAAAGTCCTGTGCCATCAAATTTTTAATAAAATCAGATTAGCATACTTTGGACTGATTTTTAATTTACAGTGTCATTAGCTGAATTGCATCTATCTATGGCCTCCATTATCAGTATTTTGCAATATACCCTATAGTTGTTTTTTATTTTTCCTTAGCCAGGTACTGGCAAACTATCTGATATTTCTCAGTGTTCCCAGTTCCAGCTATTTAAAAGTCTGGGTATTGTTTCCAAAGGGTAGGAAAACATTTACAATAATGTTGGTGCAGACCTTTATTGTCCAATTTTAGTGTCTCATCTGAAGTCCTCTACTAGTACTGGAACTATTGAATTTACTTGAATTTCAGTTTTTTTCTGGCACTTTGATAGCTTTAATGATTCTATTTAAAACAGCATCATGGCTTTAGGTAATAACGATACTCAATTGAGGACCACAGGAACAGAGAACTTGGAGCACTTAATTTGATACTCCATATTGATGATAGAACTTAACTCCAGAGCCAAATATCCTTTCCCACTCTTATACTTATACTCTTATACTCTTTTGCTATCTCTTTATTTTCTTCCATACCCTTAACTTGGGTTTTCCTTAGGGTTGTTGTCTTTAATCTGCTTCTGAAATTCATATTCCATATTATAGTCATAATAATTTTCTCTCTTAGCCTTGGTAATGGTATTTTTGCATAAAATTATTCAATAATTCTCTATTGCCTATTAAATATAATTCAAGTTCCATTGGCCGACATTGAAGATTTTGCACAGTCTAATATCATCATAGTTAAAAAGGTATATTCTAAGTTACTTGCCTCCACATATTAGATTTATCTCTCTAATGGAGTTGCTCATATCCCAAGTATGCCCTTAATTGTCATCTTTCTAGTGGGGTGTAGTGGAAAAAATTATTGTCGGATAGGGAATGGGCTAAAATCCCACCTCCGATACTTCTTGTTTGATAAGGGAAAAGGAATCCAATCTGCCCTGCCTCATTTTCCTCAGTTTTAAAATTAGTTGGAGTTACTGACCTTTGAGATTGCTTTCAGCTCTAGGTCCATGATATATAAGCTCAAAACCTATATTATCCATTAACAAGTTCACATCTGTAGCCTCTAGGGGAGGAGAGGAGTTCCATACTTTTGCCATTGTTTTTTCCTAAAATTGCTGTGTTAATCATCTTCCTTTCTTTCATTAATTTCTTTCCTTTTAATAGTTTTTACATAATTTTGAGCATTTCTTTTTACATTTGTGAGATTTTGTTTTTTTCCAGAACTTAGTCATCTTTCTAGAAGTCTGCAAATGCTTTCAAAAATGTATTATAAATTGGTAGATTAGTTTATTTTCTAACCACATACATTTCTTTAGAAATTTTATTGTTCAGTCATAGAGTCATGTCCAACTCTTTGGAACCCATGGAACATAGCAACCAGGTCCTTCTATATTCCTATCTTTTGAAGTCTGTCCAAGTTCATGTTGGCTGTTTCTGTGACACTAATCTACCCATTTAGTCCTCCGTCATCCACTTTTCCTTTTGCCTTCAATCTTTTGAGACAATAGGGTCTTTTCCAATGGGATCTTTTCTTAATATGTGGTTGTAAAGCCAGGCACAAGAAGCTTTCCAGAGGACTGCTCCTGTGAACAGCTTTCAAGGTTCTGATTACATAGTATAGTGAACTCAAATTATCCAATGACAAATTAGAGAAAAACATTCACATGAAATCAAGGTACAGAATTCACAATATTACAACTTATCACAGAAAATTAAAATACATCATTCACCATGTCACAACTCAACAGTTTATCACTAAAATGGCCACATAGTTTTAACCAAAGTGGTCATATCATTTTGAACAATGTACAATTATTTAGTAACTCAATCATTAAATCATCTTTAAGGAGGCCTCCTTAAGGGACACAAGGTACAAAAATCAAAGCCCTCCACCCATGGTGTCCAATTAAATTACAATTTCATCATTCACTACTCAATACCCTCTTAAGGGGTAGTGGAAAGTACAAAAGCCTTACACCCCTAGGTCACAAGTAAATCACAATTTCGTCAGTCACTACTCAGTATCCATGGAGAGGTCTTTTCATCTTGACTTGAAGCAGGTAGCTGCTACTTGAATTCACCAAACTGTCACCTGGTTTCAAAGGCAGACTGCTCCCAATTCCTTGCCCAGCTCACCATGCAGGTCCTGCTCCACATTGGAGTTCACAATGTACAGTCTATCTCAAATCCTTCAGAGTCTATGTTCCTAGGAAGACAAAGCTTAATGAACTCACAATAGCATTAATACACATTAACAAAGCCACAATAACATTTGTCTAAAATACCAGCACAACAGCCAAGCTTCCTCGGTCTTTAGCACCTCCAGCTGGCCCTTGGAAGTCTTGCCACCACAAGTTCAAGTTTTACCATCACAAATCTGAGTTCTGCCACAACAAATCCAAGTTCTGTGTCAGTTCTCAGTTTTCATTTCTCATTTCTTCTCTATTCTCAGGTTGGCCCAGCAATAGCAGCCCAGCCTCCAAATGCTCATTGAGAAAAAATTCTCCCCGCTCACTCTCTCTATCTCCTTCTCTCCCCAGCAGCAGCTGCTTTGCCTCCATGATGCTTACCCCAGGAAATTCTGTCTGTGCAAGTTTTCCTTTTCCTTATATACAGTACAGGTCCTCCTTGTTCAGCCCCTTCCTGTTATATCAGCAACAGGGGTTAATACCTCCTGTTTCTTTACAGAGGCTTAATTTGAAACTAGGTGCTTAGTTCATGTTAGTTTAGCAAGACAAAAGGATCTTCAGATTTCATTACTATTACAGTGATCAAAGTAAGTAAACCTCAGCTTCAGTATTTGGACTTCTGGTGAATAGACTGAAGTAATTTTTTAAAATATTGACTGTCTAAAGTCTTCTTCAGCACTGAAATTCAAAAGCATCAATTCTATAGTGCACAGCTTTCCTTATACTACAACTTTCAAAACCATACCTTGCCACTGGAAAAACCATAGCTTTGACTATGTAATCTATGTTGGCAATGCACTGTCTCTCCTTTTTAGTATACCGTGCACATTTGGCATAGCTTTCCTTTTCAATGAGTGAGTGTCTTTTAATTTCATGACTGCAGTTACCATCTGCCATAATCATAGAGCCTAAGAATATAAAATGCCCCTTTTAAAATTTCTTTTCCTTCTATTTGTCAAGAAGTAATGGGATCAGTTGTTAAGATCCTTGGTTTCTTTTTGTTTTTTGTTTTTTGTTACACTTCTAGCCAGACATTACATTCTGCCTTCATCAAGAGACTTATTAATTTGTCTTTATTGTCTCCCCTCAGAGTCATATCATCTACATATCTGAGACTGTTGATATTTCTCCCAACAACCTTAATTGCAGATTTTGATTCATTCAGGCTGGTATTTTGCATGATGTACTCTGCATATAAGTTAAATAAATAAGGTGACAATATATAGCCTTGTCATACTCCTTGTTCTGTCCTAAACCAATAAATTGTTATATTCTCAATTCTAACTGGTGATTATTGTCCCACCTACAGGTTTTGAAGGAGACAAGATGATCTGGTATTCCTATCATTTTGAGAACTTGTCACATTGTGTTGTGATCCACACAGTCAAAGGTTTTAGTATAGTCAATGAAAGAGAAGTAGATGTTTTTTTCTGGAAGTTCTATGTTTCTCTGTAATAAAAAAAATGGCAATTTGGTCTCTAGTTCCTCTGCCTCTTCAAAAACCAGCCTGCTCTTCTGGTAATTCAGAGTTCACATTTTGTTAAAGCCCAGCTTGCAGAATCTTAATTTACTTTGCTGGTGTATTAAATTAAGAAAAATTTTTGGTAATTTGAACATTCCTTGTCATTGTCATTTTTTAGGATTGGAATATAAACCAATCTCTTCAAATTCAGTAGCTCCTGTTGAATTTTCCAATTTTTCTGGTCACTACTAATGTTTTTTGATACCATATGACATAGTGGAAATTGTGCTACATTTCTAAATTAGAGTAACTAGGTTAAAAACCCAGGTTTACTATGTTCTTGGTACATGTCCTGTGAGAAATTATTTTATGTTCCCGCATCACACTTCCTCATTTGTAACCTGAGGACTTGAATCAATCAGCTTCTAAGCCACCCTCCAACATTTGAACTAAACTTTAAGAGAAATGTTTCTTATTGTGTCTTAAGAATTTCATTCTTTGGGAGGCTAAGTGGTACAGTGAGTAGAGCTCCAGCCCTGGAGTCAGAAAGACCTGAGATCAGATCCGGGCTCAGACACTTAATGCACACACAAACCAAAACCTAGCTGTGTGACCTTGGGCAAGTTATTTAACCTCAGTTGCCCTCCAAAAAGCAAAAAAAAAAATTCATTCTTGAACTCTTTATAGTGTTATGGGACTAACTTCCCCTGTAGAATTTTAATCCACAAAATTTTATCTCTCATTCTTCTAATTATATTGAAATCTAATGGGGGGCGGAGCCAAGATGGCAGAGTAGAAACAGCTCATCCAAGCCACTCTGCCCCAGATTTCCTCCAAATTATGTAAAAGGGGACTCTGAACAACTTCTGGAGCACCAGCACCCATAGAACAACACAGAGAAGCTAACCTCCCATTGAGGACAGCCCAGCAGCCCTGCAGTAAGGACCAGTGCAGTGGTCTGGGAGCCAGCGGCGCAGCACTCAGAGTGCTGGGAGCCGAGCTGAGCCAAGCCGAGCCAAGGCCAGGTCCGTGTGAGGTGAGGTTTTAGCCACAGGGCGGCAGGGCCAGGAGCTGGCTGGAGAGACCCCAGAACACCAGCAGCTGTGGGGACCCCAGAATTATCAACATAGACATGCCTAGGAAAAAGTGAGAGGTTAGTGACCTATGGACTTTGGGACCAGTATTTGGGGAACGCATCGGCTTCATCCCCTGGGTCTAGAAGCCACTGAGGAGACACGCCATTTTGTAGTTTTCAGAGGCAGCTCCAGATCCTGGCCTGCAAACTTAGGGAGATCCATCGATCAGTCTTGGGGGGTAATCGCTCTTGCTTTCACCTCCCTGGATCTGGATTGTGATCTGGTGTGGAGGTTGTGGGTGAGCTTCCAGCTTCCAGAAACAGAAATTGTCCCCCACATGTTCCGGATGAAAATTCCTGTCTGGCAGCAGAGCCATAGTGTGGCAACAAGCCCAAAAGTCAAGTAACTAAGTGGCAACATGCCAAGGCAAAGGAAACAAATTAAACAGAAAATTGAAACCCTAGACTCCTCTTTTGGGGGCATAGAGGGGGGAAAAGGACTGTGAGGTCAGAAGTCCTGCTCCAAAAGCCCCAGGGGAAAACATGAACGGGTTGCAGGCCATAGAGGACCTTAAGAAGGACTGTTAAAATCAAATAAGAGAGGTGGAGGAAAAATTGGAAAGAGAAATGAAAAGGATGCAGGAAAAATATGAAATGAGGGTCAGCAGCCTGGCTGAGAAAAACAATACCTTAAAAAATAGACTAACTCAAATGGCAAAGGAAGCCCAAAAGGGCAATGAGGAGAAGAATGCCTTAAAAAGCCAAATTTGCAAGATGGAAAAAGAATCTCAAAAGCTCACTAAGGAGATGCATTCCTTCAGAGTTAGACTGGAACAAATGGAAGCTAATTACTTTATGAGAAATCAAGATGCCATTAAGCAGATCCAAACAAATGAAAGATTAGAAGACAATGTGAAATAGCTCATGGGAAAAACCACTGACCTGGAAAATAGATCCAGGAGAGACAATTTAAAAATTATTGGACTACCTGAAAGCCATGATCAAAGAAAGAACCTAGAAATCACCCTTCAAGAAATTCTCAAGGAAAATTGCCCCCGTGTTTTAGATTCAGAGGGCAAAATAGAGGTTGAAAGAATCCACAGATCACCTCCTGAAAAATAATATTATATCCATGTTCCAGAATCCCCAGATCAGGGAGAAAATGCTATAAGCAGCCAGGAAGAAACAATTTCAATATTGTGGAAACACAATCAGAATAGCACAGGACCTGGCAGCTTCTACCCTGAGGGATTGAAGGGCATGGAATACAGTATTCCAGAGGGCAAAAGAGCTGGGAATGAACGCAAGGGTCACCTACCCAGCAAAACTGAGTATTTTGTTTCAGGGGAAAATATGGTCATTCAGTGGAATAGAGGACTTTCAAGCATTCTTGAGGAAAAAACTAGAATTGAATAGACGATTTGACATCCAGACACAAGAAGCAAGAGATGCCTGAGGAGGTAATCAGGGAAAAGAAATCAAAAGGAACTTATCAAAGTTGAACTATTTACATTCCTATATGGAAAAACAATAACTGTGACTGATGAAATCTTTCTCACTATGAAAATAATGGAAGATGGGTGTATGGTCATATGAATACATAAGTGAATGTGGGTGTATATGGTTACAGTTATATATGGATACAGGGCATAGGTTGAATCTGTTGGGAAGGGAGGATACTCAAGGGGTGAAATTATGAGGTGAGAGAGGAAAATGGCAAGAGGAGATGGGGAGAGACAGGGTAGGGTAAACTATCTTATGTAGAAGAAGCAAGGGGAAGTGGTTGCAAGGGAGGGGGAAGAATAGGAAGGCAAAAAGGCAAAACTATATTCTCATTGAATTTTGGTTGAGGGAGAGAATGACATACATACTAAATGTGATATCTCAACCTATAGAAGAATAGGGGAAGGGTGATGAGAGGAGGGATGATGGATGGGCGGGCATCCTTGGGGGGAGGGGAGATTAGATGTATCCACTATAGAAGAGGGACAGGATAAAGTAGGGAAAGTAGAAGGTAGGGGGTGGGATGAGTGGGAGGGAATTATAAGCAGCCTTGTACAATATATCTACTATGATAATGTTGTGCATAGCTAGACATGTACAACATATACTGAATTACTTATCTCCCCAGAGGGAATGGGTGACAATGGAGGAAAGAAATGGATCTGAAATTCAAGGGTTTAAGATTAAATGTTTCAAATATATATATAAATACTATTATTAATATTCTTTTCCTTGTAATCGGGAGATAAGATGTGCAGGCATTGGGACACAGTTTCACCTTCCTCTAATGGAAAAGTCGAAGGGCGTATGGGAGAAGTTATGGGAGAAAGCACATTGGAGGAAGCGATATCCTGGGGGACTACTATTCTGGGAGGGTGAGTAGGGGGAAAACAGGGGGAGAAAATGATTGTAACTCAAAATCTGGCGGAAATGAATGATGTAAAACAGAAGTTAATAAAGCATTTGTTTAAATATTTAAAAAAAATAAATGCAAAAGAAGTGGCTTTAAAAAAAAGAAATCTAATTTCTACAAATGTAGAAAAATGTTATTTTATTCATGGATTTACTTTTCTTCATTATAATTTTCTCCTTGTTGGTGAGAATCTAATTCATAACACAATTTACCCTAATTAGTCCCCCCCCCACTTTTTGAAAGATGATATCATCAGTAACATAAGAGAATATATTATTTTTAAGTTAAATAGTATTTTATTTTTTCACGTTTACACCTCAAGAAAAAATTTTAGCATTCATTCTTACAAGATTTTCAGTTCCAAATTTTTCTCCCTCCACCCTCCCTGTTACTGATTACTGTGTATAATGTTTTCCTGTTTCCTCTCCTTTCATTCTCATCAGTTCATACAAGTATTTCCAGAATTTTCTGAAATCTACATGTTTATCACGACTTATTTCACAATAGTATTCCATTACATCTATATACCATAGATCATTCAGTCATTCCCCGATTGATGGACATCCTCTCAATTTCCAATAGTCTTCTATTGGAAGACTATTCTTTCCAAGGTCTTTAGACCTTGTTCATTAATATATGGATATATATTAGTTAGATTTTCAAGGCACAAGGTGAATATTATTTTAGAATTTTTTTTGAGGTAAGCGGGATTAAGACCTTCTTTCCAAAGGTCTTCTAAAAATTTTTTTGCACATATGGGTTATATTCCTTTTTTATGATCTCTTTGGAATGCAGAGCTAGTGGTGCTATTTCTGGATTAAAAGGTCTGCATAGTGTAATTGCCCTTTTGACATAGTTCCAAATTGCTCCCCAGAATTTTTGGATCAGTTCAAAAGTCTACCAACAGTGAATAGGGTCCCAATTTTGCCACACCTTCTCCAACATTTATCATTTTTCTTTATTGTCATATTAACCAATCTGATTAGTATGTGGTGGTATCTCGGAATTGATTTAATTTGCATTTCTCTAAGCAAAAGTTATTTAGATCACTTCTTCATGTGCCTATGGATAGCTTTCATTTCTTCATCTGAAAATTGCCTGTTCATATCCTTTGAAAATGGATCTACTGGGGAATGACTTGTATTCTTATAAATTTGACTCAGTTCTCTATATACTTGAGAAATAAGGCTTTTATGAGAGACTTTTTCTGTAAAGCTTGTTTACCTGCTTTCTGCTTTTCTTCTTCTCTTGGTCGCATTGGTTTTGTTTGTAGAATAGCTTTTTAATTTAATATAATTAACATTATATATTTTGTATTTTGTAATGCTCTCTGAAAATAAATTATTTATTCTTTCTCTTATTTTGGAGAAAGAGCTGTAGCAGATATCTATTTAATTAAAAAACACTGCTATATTAATTCCTGTGATATATTTTCCAAATATCTTGTCTATTTCTTCTTTCTGTCCAATTTTTCAACAGTATAACTCAATGACAAAACTGCAAATTATATTTTTCCCAAGTTTATTCTGTTATGATTCATCCATCCTGATACTTTCTTCATATATCTTATTAATAATATTACATTTCCCTTTTAACAATATTACTTCTTTTGCTCAAGCTAGGATGGCTCAATGGATGAAGTCTTGGGCCTGGAGTCAGGAAGACCTGAATTCAAATCCAGACTCAGATACTTACTAGCATTGTGACCTTGGGCAAAATAAATTAATCTGTTTGCTTCCATCCCCTGGAGAAGGAAATGTCAAACCATTCCAATATCCTTGCCATGAATGGACAGTATTGGCATGCAGTGGTCATGTCAAACAGTCAGACAGGAATGAATTACTGAAGAACACCAACAAATACTCATTCAATGCCATATGCAGTTATGGGTCTTATCTTAAGGATGACTCAATGACATGTATATATCTATGTGTGTATATATTTAATATGTCTATTAGTGCATATAGATATAGATAAAATGTGCAGATACACAGAGTTAATTATTATTATTCCAAGATTCTGTATTTGTAAATTTGCTATTTGCTAAAATTTACTTTAACCCCTAAATAATTTTTGGTGTTGTGCTTGAGGTCATTCATGGACTTGCACAAAATTGAAAAAAAAATGAGTTCATTACTATGCAGTCCATCCTAGTCTATTTAGCACACGTTTTCCCCACAATTTTGCTTATTGTTGGTGATTTTCCTTTTCAAAATGACCTCCAATAATAGTGCTGATGTACTGTTCATTGTTAGCGTGCGTGTATATAAAGACACACAAACACACATATGTCTGTTATATTTGTTCATTAATATATGGATAAATATTAGTTAGAATTTCAAGGCACAAGGTGAATATTTTTTTAGAATTTTTTTGAGGTAAGCAGGATTAAATGACTTGCTCAGGGTCTCACAGCTAGTGTCTGAAGCCAGATTTGAACTCAGTCAGGAAGATTCCAGGGCTGGTGGTTTATCCATCCTAACACCGAACTGCCCGTAGGTTTTGTTTTTTAATTATTCTTTCCTTCCCCCTTCCTATTCCAATAATAATAATAATATTAATAATAATAATAATAATAAACAAAATAAATTACCTTTTAACAAATATGCATAGTCAAGCAAAACACATTACTATATTGGTTATGTCCAAAATTATATGTCCCATATTAAGGAAAATAAATCTTACCAGACATTGTTAAAGTGTACTCCATCCCTGGCTAGAAGCCTGTTAACACCTACAATTTGTAGGCCTAGTTGAGAAACACAGATACCATTTTAGTGTACTATATTCTTCCCAAATAGAAGAACTGACTTCTAAAATGAAAGGGAATGACAGCTGGATGCATGGAACTACAGTCATCTTTAGGCACATACCTTTAGCTTTCTCTGAGAATTTCTTTAAAACCATACCACAAATTAACTATTAAACAAGAAAAAGTATACTTTTACTTACTACAGGTTCCTGTACTGGTAATAATAGTTACAAGTGTCTGAAGTGTTCACAGTTTCAGTATTTGAATTCCTATTTTTTTCAAGTTCTGTATCAGCGTATATTCAGGCATTTTTATCCTTGAACATTAAATAAACAAGGTTCCTTAAACATTGCATAAATCCATATTGATTAGGTAATGATTTAAACCATTTTTAGTTCAGCTCAGATAACCTTCTATTTCATACATTTGAATTTGTATATTCAGATAGTGCCAGAGTTTGACTGGTGATTGACCAGATGTTTTTGCCAGGAAATATTTGTTTACATTTAAATCTACAATAAGTCAAAACTTTCACTTCTGTAGTAACACTATTGAAATTGTTGTTATTGAGTCACTTCAGTAGATTCTATCTCTTCATGACCCTTTTTGGAATTTTCTTGGCAAAGATGCTACAATGGTTTGCCATTCCCCTCTCCAACTCATTTTACAGATGAGGAAATGAGTCAAACAGGGCTAAGTGACTTGCCCAGAGCCACTGAAGTATCTGATGCTGGATTTGAAATCATGAAAATAAGTCTTCCTTATTCCAAGCCCAGTGTTCTATATACTTTGACACACACACACACACACACACACACACACACACACAGAGACAAACACAAACACCCACACACACCAAAGTACATATATAGATATGAATATACATACATATAGTCTTCATAGAATATAACCTCTTTGAGGGTAGTGATTTTTCCTTTTGTCCCTGTATCCTTACCAGTTTAGTACAATGCTTCACATATTATTGTTGTTTTATCATACCTGATTCTTGACCCCATTTGGTGTTTTCTTGGCAGAGATACTATAAAGTCAATCATGAGCAGCTCTTCTGAGGATTGCTGCTGTGAATATCTTTAAGGATCCAGTTGCATAGAATAATGAACTTTCTATTTATTCAGCAATAAACTAAAGCATAACCTTCAAGAAACTAAAGCACAACATTCACAACTATATAACATAACTTATTACTAAGGTGGCAACATAGTCTTAAACAAAACATATGAATCTCCTTAGTCAATACAGAAATTCCAAGTAAAGTCTTCTTTCATCTTGACTCCAGACAAGTTCTAATAATCCTTAGGCCAATAATCTTTAAGAAGTAGCAGAAAGTACAAACACCACCCACCCCTAGGTCACAGTAAATCATAATCTCATCGATCAATAAGGAGTACCAAAGTAAAGTCTTTTTTCATCTTAACTCAATGCTGGCAGCTGATTTACAAACTCTATTGTTCCTCTTCCACAGGATGACCACTGCCAGTTCTTGCCTTGATTCACCCAACTCTTGCCTGGATTCACAGGTAGGCAGTTCTTTGAAGTTTCTGTTTCTAAGAAGACAAAGCTTAACAGAGTTATATCAATATTCATGCATGTTGTGGTTTAAACCCAGGGGTGCCAAAAACTATTGAGGGGGGCCCTGCCCACCCAAAAACAGTTGGGGTTTCATGATGTGTTGTGGTGGAACTGTCCTAAAGAATTCAGAGTCAGATCACCTCTAATCCAAGTACAGGCATGTATTGAGATAGATATCTCTCATGATGGGGACTAAGTCCCAAGAGGGACCAGCAACTTCAGAGAAAGCAAGATGCATTTTTATAGGATAAATATGCAGTTACACAACAGAAATCATGAATATTAAAAAGGCAGGAGGGGTTTGTTAAAGGATTAGGTAATGGAGGAGGGGTCCCATCTATGGTTTGGTGGTTAAATATTGTGCTCATTCTGCCCTCCAACTGTCTAGCTATTGTGGTCCTGTCTTGGGCTAGATGATTGATGTGATTGTGATTGAATACAAGAACACATCTGTTTCTGTGGGAATGTATCTGGGCACAGTGAGTAGGTAGAGGCAGTAGCTAGGTTTCCATAACATTTTCTGTTTCTGTGGGAACTAAGAGTTCAGGGAAACACTTGTTCCAGTGAGCAGTGAAGCATATATGGAGAAGTCAGGACATTGGCAGGGAGCTAAGCAGGTACAGTGAGCCTGCTGTTCAGTGGGGCCAGGCCTATAATGAAGTTAGAATATTGGGGCTGGGGGCAACTTTATTAGGATTCCATCACATGCATTACCAGCACTATCATCTCAATTCACTTTCTGTCTGAAAAAGTATCACAAATCAATAGACAAGGCTTCTGTCTGAAAAATCAAACACAAATCAACAGTAAAGTCCCAGGACTTCTATAACAGCAGTGAAATCCTCTTTCAGGACTTCTTTCTAAGAATAACAGACAGGGTACTTTTGTCTGACAAAGTAACATCAACACAGGCAGAACAACAGACAAAAGTGCTATGGAGTGCTGACCTCACAAGCATTGTGTCTCTCAGTTCACAGAAAGTAACACAAATCAACAGAGCACCCTCTCAGTTTTGCTTAGTTCCAGCTCTGCTTGAGCTTTTCTCTGCTTTGCTCCTTCTTGTTCTACCCTTCCGGTTCCATCCTTCCTGTTCTGCTCTTTCTGCAAGCTCCTTTCACTGTGGGCTCCATTAGGCCAATTAAGGGTAGGGAAGATCCACAAACTACCTTAGGCATACTAAGGGCATGGAAGGTCTCTAAACTCCCTTAGGTCTATTAAGGGCCACACAATGTATACTGTTTCCAACAAAGACTTGATGCAATCAAAGATGAGGCTCAAAGGCACTTGAATAATTGAAACAAGCAGGAAAGTACTTCTTTGGTTGCCATTACAGATAATGCAGTGGTTTGTCATTTCTTTATCCAGTTTACATTAGAGATGAGCAAAAAAAAAAAAAAAATAGCATTAAATGACTTGTCCAGGGTAACACAACTAGTAAATGTCTGAGACCAAATCTGAACTTAGGTCTTCCTGACTCCAAGCTCTTAGCTCTATTTACTGTACAACCTATTGAAATATATAGTTTATCGAATAAAAAGAGTGACATGTAAGACATTCATTTCACTAATAAATGCACAGCTATTTGAAAGGTTTTTAGTATTACATACTATAAACTTTATCCTTGTTGTGATGGTTATTGTTGCTATCAATTAAAAATGATGGATTATAATAGTTATCAGTTCCATCTTCCTTGAAAAAAAGGACCTTTAAAGTTTTCCATTCTTTTTCTAGTGTTGTCAGATGGCAATAGTTTTTAGAACACCAGTGTTCTGTCAGAATAGAAGTTGAAGATCACAGGAGGTGGGAGCCAAGGTGGCAGAGTAGAAACAGGTTGAAAGAATCCACTGATCACCTCCTGAAAAAGATCCCAAAAAGAAAACTCCTAGGAATATTATAGCAAGGTTCCAGAATTCCCAAATCAAGGAGAAAATATTACAAGCAGCCAGGAAGAAACAATTTCAATATTGTGGAAATACAATCAGGATAGCTCAGGATCTGGCAGCTTCTACACTGAGGGATCAAACGGCATGGAATATGATATTCCAGAGGGCAAAGGATCTGGGATTAAAACCAAGAATCACCTACCCAGCAAAACTAAGTATCATGTTTCAAGGGAAAATATGGTCATTCAGTGGAATAGAGGACTTCCAAGCATTCTTTTATTTTATTTTATTTTATTTTATTTTATTTTATTTTATTTTATTTTATTTTATTTTATTTTATTTTATTTTATTTTATTTTTAAAGCAATTGGGGTTAAGTAACTTGCTCAAGGTTACACGGCTAGTCATTATTTATGTGTGGGTACTCATTTTCTGAGGCCGGATCTGATCTCGGGTCATCCCAACTCCGAGGCCGGTGCTCTTACTCACTGCACCACCTAGCCTCCCCTTTAGGGCAATCGGGGTTAAGTAACTTGCCCAAGGTTACACGGCTAGGTTTTTGTTTGTGCGGATTAAGTGTCGGAGGCCGGCTCCGAACTCAGGTCCTTCTGATTCCAGGGCCGGCGCTCTATTCACTGCGCCACCTAGCTGCCCCAACTTCCAAGCATTCTTGATGAAAAAACCAGAGTTCAATAGAAAAATTGACATTCAGATGCAAGAAGCAAGAGATGCTTGAGAAGGTAAACAGGGAAAAGAAATCAAAAGGAACATGTCAAAGATGAACTATTTACATTCCTACATGGAAAAAATGATAAGTGTAATTGATGAAACCTTTCTCAGTATGAAAATAGCTAAAGAAGGGTATATGGGCATATGAATACATATGTGAATGTGTGTATATATGTTTACAGGTATACATAGAGGGCACAGGTCGAGTTTAATAGGAAGGGATGATACTTCAAAGGTGAAATTAAGAGGTAAGAAAGCAATATAATGAGAGGAGATGGGGGAGACACAGAAAGGGGTAAACCATCTCATATAGAAGAGGCAAAGGGAAATGGTTGCAAGGGAGGGGAAAACAGAAAGACAAAGCTTTATTCTTATTGAATTTGGCTCAGGGATAGAATGACAGGTATACTAAATGGGATATTTCACCCTACAGGAGAGTAGGGGGGAGGGGTATGAGAGGGGAATGATGGAAGGGAGGGGATCCTGGCAGGGAGGGATGTTAAAAGCACCCACGTTTGAAAAGCGACAGGATCAAAGTAGGGAATGGATCAAGTGGGAGGTGGGATAGTTTGGAGGGAAATATAGCCAGTCTTTTTCAATATATCTACTATGGTAATGATTTGCATAGCTATTCATGTACAACATATACTGAATTTCTTATCTTCCCAGCAAGAGTGGGTGACAAGGGAGAAAGGGAATGAATCTGGAATTCAAAGTTTTAAAATCAAATATCTCAAATATATATACATATACATATATGAATACTCTTATTAATAGTACTTTATATATAATTGGGAAATAAGATATATAAGCACTGGGGCAAAGAGATTCACCTTGCCCTACTGGAAAAGTCAAAGGGGGTATGGGAGAAGATATGGGAGAGAACAGATTGGATGAGGGGATATCCTGTGGGACTGCTATTCTGGGGTGGTGGGTAGGGGAAAAATGGGGAAAAAGTTGTAACTCAAAATCTGGTGGAAATGAAAGATGTAAACCAGAAGTTAATAAAGCATTTGAAAAAAAAATTAAAGTTGAGGATCACCTAATGATCCACAATAAAGGACTTTACTATAGAATAGTACATGCTGGACATGAGAAAACTGCAACATGTAATATACATGAGGAGCTACTAAAAATGATAATAAAGTGGACTAAAGGATGTCATTAGGAAAGTTTTGCTTTTTGTTGTTGTTGTTGTTTGTCCTTCATTCTCCAATAGGACCATGACATCAGGGAAGTAATTGATTGATTTTTCTTCTATCCTCTCTAATTTGACTTTAAAAAATATTTCTTGAGACCACTTCAAAATTATGTAAAAGGGCGTCTCTGAACGACCTCTGGAGCTCCAGAACCCACAAAATGATACAGAGAAGCTAACCTCCCACTGAGGATAGCCTGGAAGCTCACCAGGGAGTGGCCAGCACAGCACTCTTGGAGCCAAGCCCAGGACCATGTGAGGGAAGTAATGCTATGACATTCAAATGAATTGGATTTAAGTGAGGGAGGACTGGCATTTTCAATTTGGGCTGACTTTCAGGATGTGATCAATAGATCCTTTTAAAGATGATTTTGCCCTCTGGTGCTAGGACCCTGGGGCCGTTTTCATTGAGGAATTCTTGGAAGATACTGTCCAGGCTCTTTTTTTTCATCATGGCTTTCTGACAGACCAATAATTCTTACATTTACTCTCTGGGATCCATTTTCCTGGTCACTTGTTTTCCCAGTAAAGTCTTTTATGCTTTTTTCTATTTTTTTCATTCTTTTGATTTTTTTTTTTGGCTGATTCCTTATGCCTCATAGTCATTAACTTTTACTTGCACAATTCTAATTTTTAATGAATTATTTTCTTCAGTTAGATAGCTCCATTTCTCCAATTTTACTTTTTAAGGAGATGTTTTGATCAGTGAATATTTTTTCCATTTTGTCAACTTCATTTTTAAAAGAATTGATTGATTTTTCTTCTAGCCTCTCTAATTTGACTTTTAAAAATCTTTCTTGAGACACCACTTTAAAATTATGTAAAAGGGCGACTCTGAACGACCTCTGGAGCTCCAGAACCCACAAAATGATACAGAGAAGCTTACCTCCCACTGAGGATAGCCTGGAAGCTCAGCAGGGAGTGGCCAGCACAGCACTCTTGGAGCAAAGCCCAGGACCATGTGAGTTGGAGGTTTTAGACCCAAGGTGGCTGGACCAGCAGCCTGCTGGAGGGAATCCAGAACACCAGCAGCTGTGGCATTTCCAGAATTACCAACACATAAATGCCTAGGACAAAGTGAGAGGTCAGTGCCCTGTGGACTTTGGAAGTAGTTGGGAAAGCACTTAAGCTTCTTCCCCTCGGGGCAAGAAGCCAGATGGAAAAAGAGTCTCAAAAGCTCAGTGAGGAGAATTATTCCTTCAGAATTAGACTAGAGCAAATGCAAGCTAGTGACCTTATGAGAAATAAAGATGCTGTTAAACAGACCCAAGTAAATGAAAGAATGGAAGGGTATGTGAAATATCTCATGGGAAAAACCACTGACCTGGAAAATAGATCCAGGAGAGATAATCTAAAAATTATTGGACTACCTGAAAACCATGACCAAAGAAAGAATCTAGAAATCATGCTTCAAGACATTATCAAGGAAAATTTACTTGATGTTTTAGAACCAAAGGGCAAAATATAATTTGAAAGAAATCCAGCAATCACCTCCTGAAAAAGATCCCAAAAAGAAAACACCTAGGAATATTGTAGCCAGGTTCCACTATTCCGAGATCAAGGAGAGAATATGACAAGCAGCCAGAAAGAAATAATTTCAATATTATGGAAACACAATCAGGATAGCGCAGGATCTGGCAGTTTCTACACTGAGGGATCAAAGGTCATGGAATATGATATTCCAGAGCACAGAGCACCTGGGATTAACCAAGCATCACCTACCCAGCAAAACTGAGTATCATGTTTCAGGGGAAAATGACTTTTAAGCATTCATGATGAAAAAACCAGAGTTAAATAGAAAATTTAACATTCGGATACAAAAAGGAAGAAGTGCTTGAGAAATTAAACTGGGGAAAGAAATCATAAGGACATTATCAAAGTTTAACTAGTTACATTCCTACATGGAAAAACAATAATTGTAACTGATGAAAACTTTCTCAGTATGAAAATAGCTGAAGAGGGGCCAGAGCCAAGATGGTGAAGTAGAAACAGCACGTCCAAGGCACTCTCCCTCCAGATCACCTCCAAACTATGTAAAAAGGGGACTCTGAACAACTTCTGGAGCCCCAGCACCTGCAGAATGAAACAGAGAAGCTAACCTCCCACTGAGAACAGCCCAGCAGCAGTGCAGGAAGGACCAGCACAGTGCTCTGGCAGCCAGCAGTGCAGTATGTGGAGAGCCAAGCCCAGGTCCTAGTGAGCCGAGGTTTTAGCCCCAGGATGGCTGGGCCAGCAGCCAACTGGAGGGAGCCCAGAACACCAGCAGCTGTGGCAATTCCAGAATTATCAACATAGACGTGCCTAGGATAAAGTGAAAGGTTAATGCCCTATGGACTTTGGGACCAGTATTTGGGGAATGCATCGGCTTCCTCCCTAGGGGACTAGAAGCCACTGAGGAGACACACCACTTTGCAGTTTTCAGTGGCAGCTCCAGCTCCTGGCCTGTGAAATGTAGGGAGATCCAGCGACCAGTCTTGGGGGGGGTAATCGCTCTTGCTTTAACATTCCTCGATCTGGATTGCAGTCTGGGGTGGAGGTCATGGCATGGGTATCCAGCTTGCCAGAAACAGAAGTTGTCCCCCCACACTTTCGGGATGGTAGCTCCACTGTATCCTGGCAGAGTCCTACTGTGGCAACAAGCTCAAAAGTCAAGTAACTAAGTGGCAACATGCCAAGGCAAAGGAAACAAATTAAACAGAAAAATGCAACATTAGAATCCTATTTTGGCAGCAAAGAGGATCGAAGCATAGAATAGGAGGAGGACTGTGAGGTCAGAAATCCTGCTCCAAATACCCCAAAGGAAAATATGAGTGGGTTACAGGACATAGAGGACCTTAAACAGGACGTTAAAAACCAAATAAGAGAAGTGGAGGAAAAATTGGGAAGAGAAATGAGAAGGATGCAGGAAAAGTATGAAATGAGCGTCAACAGCCTGACTGAGGAAAACAACACCTTAAAAAATAGACTAACTCAAATGGCAAAGGAGGCCCAAAAGGGCAATGAGGAGAAGAATGCCTTAAAAAGCCGAATTTGCCAGGTGGAAAAAGAATCTCAAGAGTTCACTGAGGAGATTCATTCTTTCAGAGTAAGACTGGAGCAAATGGAAGCTAATGACTTTATGAGAAATCAAGATGCTGTTAAGCAGATCCAAACAAATGAAAGAATAGAAGGCAATGTGAAATATCTCATGGGAAAAACCACTGACCTGGAAAATAGATCCAGGAGAGATAATTTAAAAAGAATTGGACTACCTGAAAGCTATGATCAAAGAAAGAACCTAGAAATCACCCTTCAAGAAATTCTCAAGGAAAACTGCCCTGATGTTTTAGATCCAGAGGGCAAAATAGAGGTTGAAAGAATCCACCAATCTTCTCCTGAAAAAGATCCCAAAAAGAAAACTCCTAGGAATATTATAGCCAGGTTCCAGAATCCCCAGATCAAGGAGAAAATACTACAAGCAGCCAGGAAGAAACAATTTCAATATTGTGGAAACACAATCAGAATAGCACAGGATGTGGAAGCTTCTACACTGAGGGACAGAAGAGCATGGAATACGATCTTCCAGAGGGCAAAAGAGCTGGGAGTGAACCCAAGGGTCACCTACCCAGGAAAACTGAGTATTTTGTTTCAGGGGAAAATATGGTCATTCAGTGGAATAGAGGACTTTCAAGCATTCTTGAGGAAAAAACCAGAGTTGAATAGAAAATTTGACATCCAGACACAAGAAGCAAGAGATGCCTGAGAAGGTAATCAGGGAAAAGAAATCAAGAGGAACTTATCAAAGTTGGCCTATTTACATTCCTATATGGAAAAACAATAACTGTGACTGATGAAACCTCTCTCTGTATGAAAATAATGGAAGAAGGGTGTATGGTCATTTGAATACATATGTGAATGTGTGTATATATGTTTACAGTTACACATGGATAGAGGGCATATGTTAAATTTTTTGGGAAGGGATGATACTTAAGGGGTGAAATTATGAGGTGAGAGAGGAAAGTGGCAAGAGGAGCCGGGGAGAGATACTTTAGGGTATACTATCTCATGTAGAAGAAGCAAAGGGAAGTGGCTGCAAGGGGAAGGGAAGAATAGGAAGGCAAAAAGGCAAAATCACATTCTCACTGAATTTGGTTGAGGGAGATAATGACATACATACTAAATGTGATATCTCAACCTGCAGCAGAATAGGGGGGAGGGGGAGGAGAGGAGGGATGATGGATGGGGGGACATTCTTGGGGGGAGGGGAGGTTGGAATTACCCACTATAGAAGAGGTACATGATCAAGTAGGGAATGGACCAGGTGGAGGGTGGGATGGGTGGGAGGGCATTATAAGCAGCCTTGTACAATATATCTACCATGGTAATGTTTTGCATAGCTAGACATGTACAACATATACTGAATTATTTATCTTCCCAGAGGGAATGGGTGACAATGGAGGAAGGGAATGGATCTGAAATTCGAGGTCTTAAAATTGTTTCAAATATATATATATATAAATACTATTATTAATATTCTTTTGCATGTAATTGGGAGATAATATGTGCAGGCATTGGGGCACAGAGATACACCTTGCTCTAATGGAAAAGTCGAAGGTTGTATGGGAGAAGATATGGGAGAGAGCATTTTGGAGTAAGCAATATCTTGTGGGACTGCTATTCTGGGATAGTGGGTAGTGGAAAAATGGGGAAAAATTGTAACTCAAATCTGGCAGAAATTAATGATGTAAAACAGAAGTTAATAAAGTATTTGATTAATAAAGAAAATAGCTGAAGTAGGGTATATGGTCATATGAATACATATGTGAATGTGTGTATATGTTTACAGGTATGCACAGATAGAGGGCACAGCTCAAAATTAATGGGAAGGATTGATACTTAAGTGGTTAAATTGAGTGGTGAGAGAGGAACATAATGAAAGGAGATGGGGAGAGTCAGAATGGGTTATACTATCTCTTGTAGAATAGGCAAGGGAAAGTGGTTGCAGGTGCCGGGAAGAACAGGAAGGCAAAAAGGCAAAACCTTATTCTCATTGAATTTGGCTCAGGGAGAGAATGACATACATACTAAATTGGAAATCTCACCCTACATAAGACTGGGATGGGAGGGGATATGATGGAAGGGAGGGCAGGCTGGTGGGAAGGGGAGTTGAAAGCACCCACTTTCAAAAGGGGATAGGATCAAAGTGGGGAGTGGACCAAGTGGGAGGTCGGATAGGAAGGAGGGATATATAGTCAGTCTTTTACAATTTATCTAATATGGTAATGCTTTGCATAGCTATATATGTACAACACATATTGAGTTGCTTATCGCCCCATGGGACTGGGTGGCAGGGGAGGAGGGGGATGGGTCTGGAATTCAAAGTTTTAAAATCAAATGTTTTAAAAATATATAAATAATATGATTAATACTATTTTGCATATAATTCAGAGATAAGATGTACAGGCATTGGGAAACAGGGATTCACCTTGCCCTACTGGAAAAGTCAAAGGGGGTATGGGAGAAGAGATGGGAGAGAGCAGATTGCATGAGGGGATATCCTGTGGGACTGCTCTTCTGGGATGGGGGGTAGGGGAAAAATGTAACTCAAATCTGGCGGAAATAAATGATGTGAACGAGATGTTAATAAAGCATTTGAAAAAATCTTTCTTGGGCTCTTCCAACAATGCTTTTTGGGCTTGGAACCTGTTCATATTCCCTTTTCAGGTATTAATGTGGGTATAGTGTCAATGTTGTCCTCTTTTGAATGCATATTTTGATCTTTCCCGTCCCCATAGTAAATGTCTATTGTGTTTGTTTTTCTAATTTGATTTTTGCTCATTCTGATATTATGCCTACAAGTAGCTTAGAAATAATCCAAATATTGTGGAGCCACAGTCAGAATTATACAGGATTTAGCAACTTCTGCATAAACCATCAAAGGCCTTGGAATATGATATTCCAGAAGGGAAAGGAACTTTCATTACAAACAAGAATAAACTACCCAGAAAAATTGAGCATATTATTTCATAGGAAAAGATGGCTTTCAAGGAAATAGGGGACATTCAATCATTCATAATGAAAAGAACAAGAGTTGAAAAGAAAATTCTAATTTCAAATACAAGAATCAAGAGAAGCAGAAAAAGGGGATTAGGAAAGAGAAAAACAAAAACAACATGGTATTCAATAAGATGAAACCATTAATAAACCTACATGGGGAGATAATACTTATAATTCTTTTTTTTTTATTAAACAAATGCTTTATTAACTTCTGGTTTACATCATTCATTTCCACCAGATTATGAGTTATATTTTCCCCCCATTTTTCCCCTACCCAACACCCCAGAATAGCAGTCCCACTAGATATCCCCTCATCCAGTCTGCTCTCCCCATATCTTCTCCCATATCCCCTTCGACTTTGCCATTAGGGCAAGGTGAATCTCTGAGCCCCAATGCCTGGACAACTTATGAAACATTTAATTTTAAGACCTCAAATTTCAGATCCATTCCCTTCCTCCCTTGTCACCCACTCCCTCTGAGAAGATAAGTAATTCAGTATGTGTGGTACGTGTATAGCTATGCAAAACATTACCATAGTAGATATATTGTAAAAGACTGCTTATATTTCCCTCCCACTCGTCTCAGCTCCCACCTGTTCCATTCCTTACTTTGATCCTGTCCCTCTTTGATAGTGGGTACTTCCAACCTCCTCTCCCCCCAGAATGCCCTCCCCTCCATCATCCCCCCTCTCATCCTCCTTTCCCCTACTCAGGAGAGTGAGTGAGGGTAAGATATTCCATTTAGTATGTATGTGATTCTCTCCTTGAGCCAACTTCAATGAGAATATGCTTTTGCCTTTTTGCCTTCCTGTTCTTCCCCTGCTCTGCAACTACTTCCCCTTGCCTCTTCTACATGAGATAGTTAACCCTACCCTGTCTCTCTCCATCTCCTCATGCCACTTTCCTCTCTCACCTCTTGACTTCACCCCTTAAGAATCATCCCTTCCTTGGGGCGGCTAGGTGGGACAGCGAGCAGAGTATCGGCCCCAGAGCCAGAAGGACCCAGGCTCGGATCCCGCCCCAGACACCCAACACACAAACAAAAACCCAGCCGTGTGAACCCGGGCAAGTCAACCAACCCCAACTGCTCTACCAAAAAAAAAAAAAAAAAAGAATTATCCCTTCCCATCAAATTCAACCTGTAGCCTCTATCCATGTATACTTATAAACATATGCCATGTACCCTTCTTCAATTATTTTCATAATGAGAAAGGTTTCATCAAACACAGTTATTGTTTTTCCATGTAGGACTGTAAATAGTCCAACTTTGATAAGTTCCTTTTGATTTCTTTTCCTTGATTACCTTCTCAAGCATCTCTTGCTTCTTGTGTCTGGATGTCAAATTTTCTATTCAACTCTGGTTTTTTCATCAAGAATGGTTGAAAGTCCTCTATTCCACTGAATGACCATATTTTCCCCTGAAACAAGATACTCAGTCTTGCTGGGTAGGTGACCCTTGGCTTCAATCCCAGCTCTTTTGCCCTCTGGAATATCATATTCCATGCTCTTCAATCTCTCAGTGTAGAAGCTGCCAGGTCCTGGGCTATTCTGATTGTGTTTCCACAATACTGAAGTTGTTTCTTCCTGGCTGCTTGGAGTATTTTCTCCTTGATCTGGGAGTTCTGGAGCCTGGCTATAATTTTCCTAGGAGTTTTCTTTTTGGGATCTTTTTCAGGAGGTGATTGGTGGATTCTTTCAACCTCTATTTTGACCTCTGGGTCTAAAACATCAGGGCAATTTTCCTTGAGAATTACTTTAAGGATGATTTCTAGGTTCTTTCTTTGATCATGGGTAGACCAATAATTTTTAAATTATCTCTCCTGGATCTATTTTCCACATCAATGGCTTTTCCCATGAGATATTTTACATTGCCTTCTATTTTTTCATTTGTTTGGATGTGTTTAATAGTATCTTGATTTCTCATAAAGTCACTAGCTTCCATTTGCTCCAGTCTAACGCTGAAGGAATGAATCTCCTCAGTGAGCTTTTGAGATTCTTTTTCCATCTGGCAAATTCAACTTTTTAAGGCATTCTTCTCCTCATTGCCTTTCTGAGCCTCTTTTGCCATTTGAGTTAGTCTATTTTTTAAGGTGTTATTTTCCTCAGTCAGGCTGTTGACTGTCATTTCATACTTTTTTTGCATCTTTTTCATTTCTCTTCCCATATTTTCCCCCACTTCTCTTATCTGCTCCTTAAGTTCCTCTGTGGCCTGTAGTCAGCTTGTATTTCCACTTGGGGCTTTTGGTGTGGGAGTTCTGACCTCACAGTCCTCCTCCATGCTTTAAGCCTCTTTAGCCCTAAAATAGGAGTCCAATGTTGAACTTTTCTGTTTATTTTGTTTCATTTGTCTACACATATTGACACTTAATTACTTGATTTTTGGGCTTGTTGCTACAGTAGGACTCTGCCCCCAGACATGGGAGCTTCTGCCCAAACGTGGGGTCTTCACAACTTCTGACAGTTGTGTGGCCTCTGTAAAGCCTCCACCCACTCTGGCAAGTTGGATACCCACCCCAAACATCCACCCCCCACCCCAGACCACAATCCAGATCCAGGCAGTTTAAAGCAAGAGCAATTAACCCCCAGACTGGTTGCTGGATCTCCCTACAGTTTGCAGACCAGGAGCTAGAGCCACTACTGAAGCTGCAAAATGGCTTCTGTGCAGCTGTTTCTTCAGCAGCTTTTTGCCCCCAGGGGAGGAAGCCATGCCTTCCCCAAATACTGGTCCCAAAGTCCATAGGGCACTAACCTCTCACTTTGTCCTAGGCATATCTGTGCTGATAATTCTGGAATTGCCACAATTGCTGGTGTTCTGGGGACCCTCCAGCCGGCTGCTGGTCCAGCTGCTCTGGGCTAAAACCACGGAGCTGGCCTCGGCTCTGCCCACTGCCCTGCTGTTCTGCCTGCTCTCAGAGCACTGTGCTGCCTGCTCTCAGAGGACTGTGCTGGCCATTCCCTGCAGGGCTACTGGGCTGTCCTCAGCAGGAGGTTGGCTTCTCTGTGCCATTCTGTGGGTGCTGTGGCTTCAGAAGTTGTTCAGAGTCCCCTTTTCACATTGTTTGAAATTTGTGTGGGGCAGAGAACATTGGAAATGCTGTTTCTATTCTGCTATCTTGGCTCTGCCCCCCCCCCCAATACTTATAATTCTTGAGAACTGTATCTTTATTGGGGCAGTTAGAAAGAGTATACATATAGGGTGGGAGTATAAGTTGATTTTGATGTGATGATATAAAAAAATTAATTGGTAAAAAAAGGATTATAATGGTAGATGAGGAAAGGCTAGGCAAAATATGAAAAATTATATCACATGAAGTGGTGCAAATGACCTATTGTAATAGAGGGGAAAAAAGAAGGGGTGACTAATATTTGAAACTTACTCCCATTGGATTTTTGTTCAAAGAGGAAATGACATAAACAATCAATAGGGTATAGAAATTTATCTTACCCTATAAGGAAGTAGGAGGAGAACGGGGAAATGGGGGGGGGAGGGATAGAAAGGAGAAAAAAGTAGAAGGGGAATGCGGAAAGCAAAGAGAGAGAATGGCTGATACAGTGGAGAATAGAGTGAGGAAGCTGATGACCAGAAGGACAAGCTTGGTGAGGAGGGAGAGCATGAAAGGAGAGGGAAAAGTATGAATGGGGAAAATAAGATGGACAGAAATACAAAGTTAATAATCATTGTTGTCAATGTGAATGGGGTGAACTCCCCCATAAAATAAAGCACATACAAGAAACACAACTGAATTAGAAAGTTACACACAGAGTAAAAGGCTGGAGTAGAATATATTCTTGTTCCAGTGAAGTTAAAAAAAAAAAAAGTAGGGGTAGCAATCTTGATCTCAGACAAAGCAAAAGTAAAAATAGAGTAGGTTAAAATAAAGAAGGAAACTACATGTTGCTAAAATGTAACATAAGCAACAAATCAATATCAATACAAAACTTACATGTACCAAATGCTATAGCATTCACATTAGTAGAGGAGAAGTTAAGTGAGTTATAGGAAGAAACGAGAAGCAAAACTGTACTAGTGGGGGACCTTGACCTCCTCCTCTCAGAACTAGAGAAATATAAGCAGAAAATAACAAGAAAGAAGTTAAAGAGGTCAATACAATTTTAGATTAGTTAAATATGGTAGACCTCTGGAGAAAATTGAATGGGGATGCAAAGGAATATATCTTTCTCCGCATTATATGGCACTAACATAAATTTGACCATGTATTAGGGCATAACAATCTCACAGTTCAATGCAGAAAGGCAGAAATATGCAATGCTTCCTTTTCAGATAATGAAGTAATAAAATTATATGTAATAAGGAACCAAAGAAAGATAGAATAATAATTAATTAAAAATAAATAATCTAATCCTAAAGAATGAGTGAATCACACAATAAATGAGGTAAATAACCAATTTCATGAAAGATATTGACAATAATGAGACAATATACCAAAATTTATGGGATACATCAAAAACAATTCCTAGGGAAAATTTTGTATATCTATGTGCTTACATGAATAAAATAGAGGAGGAGATCAATGAGTTGGGCATGCAATTAAAAAAGCTAGAAAAAATAACAAATTAAAAATCCCCAATTAAGTTCCAAAGTAGAAATTCTGAAACTCAAAGGAGAGATTATCAAAACTGAAAGTAAGAAAATTTACTAATGGACAAAACTAATTTGGCTCTATGGGAAAAACAATAAAATAGATTAAATTTTCCTTAATTTGATTTAAAGAAGAAAGAGTAAAGCCAAATGACCAGTATCAAAAATGAAAAGGGTGAATTAACCATCAATGAATGGCAAAACAGGGAAATGATACATTTTGGAGAACATATGGAACAATTGGAAGACTACTTCAGTATAATTGGAATTGTGAACTGATCCAACCATTCTGGAGAGAAATTTAGAATGGTAACCAAAGAAATATTACACTGTACATACATTTTGATCTATCAATAAATACCACTACTAGGACTGTATCCCATAAAGATCATAAAAAATGGAAAAGGACCCATATTCACAAAAATATTTATAGCAGCTCTTTTTGTGATGGCACAACAGTGGAAACTGAGGGGATGCCCATGAACTGGGAATGCCTGAACAAGTTGTGATGTGTGAATGCAATGGAGTACAATTATGCTATATAGAATAATAAGCAGGCAGATTTCAGAAAAACTTGGAAAGATTTATATGAACTGATGCTGAGTGAATTGAGCAGAACCAGGAGAACATTGTACACAGTAACAGCAAGATTCTGTGAGCATCATCTTTGATAGACTCGTGATGAAATTTGCTATCCACATACAGAGAAAGAAGTACTGAGTCTGAATACAGGTCAAAGCATTATATTTTCAATTTTTTTCTTTCTTGTGGTTTTTCCCTTTTGTTCTGATTCTTCTTTCACAACATAACTAACATAGAAATTTGGTTAATATGATTGTACATGTATGACCTATATCTGATTTCTCGCCTTTTTGGGTAGAGTTTATGGAAGGGAGGGAAGGAAAAATGTTTGGAACTCAAAATTCTTTAAAAGTGAATGACAAAAATTATGTTTACATGTAATTGGAAAAAATACAATTAAGTGGGGGCAAAAAGAAATGATGAGGGGAACTGTTTTACCTAACAGGGAAGTAGGAGGGGAATGGGATAAGAATGTGTGCCTAATAAAAAGGAAGACAGATAAAAGGAAGCCAATAATTAGAATCAAAACATACTTCTGAGAAAGGACAGGATAAAGTGGGGCAAACAGAAACAAATAGGATGGAGGTAAATGTACAATTTGTAATCAGAACAATGGATGAAATGAACTCATCCACAAAATGGTAGCAAATTGCAGAAGGGATTATAAATTAAATCCAACAGTGTTTTGTTTTTTTACAAGAAACACATAAACCATAAAGACACACAGAGTTCAACAAAGGTGCTGTAAGAAATCTTTTATGCTTCATCTGACATAATAAGGCAGTGGGATTTCGGATATGAACAGGCATTTTTCAGAAGACATCAAAGCTATCAATAATCACATGAAAAATGTTCAAAATCACTTTTAATTAGAGAATTGTTAACTAAAACATCTCTGCAGGTACATTTTCACACACATCAGATTGACTAACATGATAGAAAAGGAAAATGACAATGCTGGAGGAGATGTGGAAAAATAGGTGCTCTAATGTACTGTTTATGAAGTTGTGAACTAGTAGAATCATTATGATTGGAACTGTGTTCTTGGCTAGCAAATTATGCATACCCTTTGACCCCAAAATAATACTACTATCATCACATTCCAAAGATATCCTAAAAGGGGGGGGGGGAATCTATGTGTACAAATATATTTGTAGCTTTTCTTTTCTTCCTGTTAAAAATCAGAAATTAATTTGATGGCTATTAATTGAGGAATGGCTATATAAGTCATGACACATGTTTGTGATGAAATGCTGTGCTATAAGAAATGATGATGAGTCTGTTTAGGCAAAACATGGGAAAACCTATATAAACTCATGCAGAATGAAATGAGCAGAACCAGATTGTTATATGCAATAACAGTAATATGGCAATGATGATCAAATGTGAAAGACTTAGCTACTTTAATCAATGCCATGATCTAAGACAATTTTGAAGAACTCATGATGAAAAATGCTTTCCCCCTCAAGAGAGCAAACTGATGACTTCTGATTGCAAATTTAAGCAAATTTTTTCATTTTATTTTTCTTGCTTTATTGCAACATGGCTAATATAGAAATATGTTTTGAATAATTTTACATAAATAATTTATATTATATTGCTTTCCTTCTCAATGGGTAGAGGAAGAGCTGGAAGGAGGGAAAATTAGGAACTTGAAACATTAAAGTTAAAAAGAAAGAAATAATAAACTTGAAAAAGCAAAAAATATAGTATTTGATTGGAAAAATTGGGATTTTTTTTTACCATTTGGCACATAATTTTTAGTCTCTCTATCTCTCATTTTCTCCCTCCTGTTTTTTAGGTATTTTGTCTATCTCTGTTTTTCCCTCCCTCCCTCTGTATTGCTCTCTCTTTCTCCTTATTTTCTCCTGTCTCTTTGAGAATAAGATTATTACCATACAAAAAGAAGCATAAAACAACATTTTACTATATGAAAAGCAGAAGATGTGAACCAGGGAGTACTTCTTTTTCTCTCTTGGAGCATTGTATGCATTGCAGATGATGGGTAAAAGAAGTACCTCCCCACATGTCTCGAGCCAGATGGTATCATGCCAAGAAATTTAGCGATCTTGCTCAACTCTAATTAGAAATTAGACATTGAAATATTACAAGACAAGCACCTGAGTTGGGGTGGAAAATGTATGCAGAGTAAAACATTAACAGAAATTCAGACAGTGGATTATTTTAATTAGAAGCACAGAAAACAACTTTTTAAGTTTTTAATGTTAAATATTTTGCCTGATATGAAGCCATCCCTGTGAGTTAATCTCTTTTTAAAAAGGGGTTTTCCCTTATTCAGTAACACAGTTTAAAAAAGGTTGCCTTTTTACTTGACAAATTGCCCAATCCAACAATAACCAAAGCCCATTAGTTTGGCAATTTGCTATCATATATTTTTACCATATCCAACTATCAAGATATAATACATGTCTATAAAATATATATATATATATATATATATATATATATATATATATATATATATATATGTGTGTGTGTGTGTGTGTGTGTGTGTGTGTAGTATTAGTGGGTATTCTCACTAATAAAGCTACCTGAACAGAGGCAGAATGCCTAATCCCAAAATACCTACTCTAACTAAATATAAAATATGGCTAGATGGAATAATGATCAAAAATCCAGTGAATAATTTCAGAAACTAATTCCCTCTAAACCCGAAACTGCATAAAGACAGAACAAAACTCATGGTCAATAGAAAAGGGGCCCCACAAAAAAAAATTGTATTGGGTAACTTGAAGCTAAATTGTTAGCCTACCAATGCATCAAAGATCAATTAAAATAGATGTCTTGAATAATTCTATATTCTGAAGCAGTAATCTTAGAAGGCTCCCACAGAAATTTCCAGGTTCATAAGAAATGAAGAGTGAATCTTGAAGGAACCAGCATAACAGCTGCTAATAAGGTACTCCTGTGTTCCTGTGTTGGGGAAGTCCTCAGATGAAGAAAATCCAAAACCTTTGTACTCTGAAGTATTCAGCAACGCAGATAGAAATTTCAGAGGTCCCCGGCTAACTCTGGGAGGTGGAGCTCATTAAAGGATCCCAGGTGACCTAGGACAAAACTAAGGAAGAATGATTAGTCCACCAAAAATTCTATTATTATTTGGTCTTGTTTGAATTTCAGAATTTTCTAGAGAAGGTATGTGACAATTACGTGGCATGATTCTAATTCAGGCAAAAATTTTGATAGGAAATCACTAATTAATTTTTTTTACCTCTTTTCATATCACAACTTTGAGGCTTGCTGCATAACTTTGAAAAAAAGTTATTTATTCTCTCAGGTTCAGTTTTCTCATTGGTAAATAAGGTGGTTGGACTAGATAACCTCTAAGATTCCTAACAACTGAAAATCCAGTATCCTTCTTATCACATATTTTATGTAATTTTATTTATTTTATTTTATTTTATCAGATAATTAACAGAGAAAGAGGGTACCTATAAAGGATAGATATATAGATAGGTTGATGGATGACAGAATTTTTCCTCTTCTTTTTAATTGCTCTTACATAAGCCTTAATTGAGGTGAGTGTATAAGTCTATAAAATAAAATTAGACTTTGAACTTGTATGTCGATTCAGTTTATGCATGCTGATCCTATTCTCTCCAAGTTGTTATAATAAAATGCTGATCATACCCTTTATATGTTATGGATAGTTAATAATTAAAAAAAGAAGTACTAGGAATGAGTGAATAGTGATTAAATTATTCAGTTGTGAAACTGCTTAGTACATTTTACTGCAAATTCACTTTTCCTCAGGAGTTTTAAAATTACTTCCATATTGTCTTATTGATTAATTCCCCTAAGAAATTATACCTTTAGCTATGGTTCATTCTAATTTTGTGGATGTATATAATAATTGGGTACTTAAGACCCTTGTTTGGGAAACTTGTTTTTTTTCCTTTTTTTAAATTCTTTTTTTTTTTAATTAAACAAATGCTTTATTAACTTTTGATTTACATCATTCATTTCCATCAGATTATGAGTTACTTTTTTCCCTACCCACCACCCCAGAATAGCAGTCCCACTAGATATGCCCTCATCCAATCTGCTCTCTCCCATATTTTCTCCCATATCCCCTTCAACTTTGCCATTAGGGCAAGGTGAATCTCTGAGCCCCAATGCCTGGACATATTATGAAACATTTAATTTTAAAACTTCGATTTTCAGATCCATTCCCTTCCTCCCTTGTCACCCACTCCCTCTGAGAAGATAAGCAATTCAGTATGTGTTGTACATGTATAGCTATGCAAAACATTACCATAGTAGATATATTGTAAAAGACTGCTTATATTTCCCTCCTACCCGTCTCACCACCCACCTGGTCCATTCCCTACTTTGATCCTGTCCCTCTTTGATAGTGGGTACTTCCAATCTTTCCTCCCCCCAGAATGCCCTCCCCTCCATCATCCCCCCTTTCATCCCCCTTTCCCCTACTCAGGAGAGTGCCTTCCCCAAATACTGGTCCCAAAGTCCATAGGGCACTAACCTCTCACTTTGTCCTAGGCATATCTGTGCTGATAATTCTGGAATTGCCACAATTGCTGGTGTTCTGGGGACCCTCCAGCCGGCTGCTGGTCCAGCTGCTCTGGGGCTAAAACCGCGGACCTGGCATCGGCTCTGCCCACTGCCCTGCTGTTCTGCCTGCTCTCAGAGCACTGTGCTGCCTGCTCTCAGAGGACTGTGCTGGCCGCTCCCTGCAGGGCTGCTGGGCTGTCCTCAGCAGGAGGTTAGCTTCTCTGTGCAGTTCTGTGGGTGCTGGGGCTCCAGAAGTTGTTTGGAGTCCCCTTTCACATTGTTTGAAATTTGTGTGGGGCAGAGCACATTGGAAATGCTCTTTCTACTCTGCCATCTTGGCTCCGCCCCCCCCTTTTTTTTTCTTAAAAGTGACTACCAGTAATGAAGTATTTTTTAAGTTAAAGAATATTTTTTTCTCCTTCATATCTCTTCATCTTTGGAAAACAAAAAGTTTGAATGAAAAACATATATAATCATGGGAAAAAACAACAATAAATTCCCATCATACAAGCACACGTCTAAAGGTTCATTAGGTCCATCATCTCTCTTTTCTGAGAATATGTATACATGGTGCAGCATTCTTTATAGCTAGTCCTCTGCAAAAGCAATTGGTTATTGTATTGAGCAAAGTTATTTTTTTCAAAGTTGTTCGTTTTTCTTTTACAGTTTCATCTATGTTGTTTTCTTGGTTCTTATCAATTCAGTCTGTATTCCTTAATACAAGTTTTCTCAGATTTTACTATAATTATTCTTCCTGTAATGTTTTTTTTGGCAGCAAATCAGTATTTAATTTTATTCACAATCCATAATTTGTTCAGGCTTTGCCAATCTAATGACTGCCCCTTAATTTCTAGTTCTTGCTAACACTAAAAGGGCTACTATCAATATGCTCGTACAGGTGAAACTTTTCCCCTTTGCTTAATTTCTTTGAGGGCACAGGCCTTGTATTAGTATATACATAGTTTAGGATCTTTTCAGCCATCCTACAAAATTGCTTTTAAAATATCTGAACTAATGCAAAGTTCTACCAATAGGACATTAGTATCTGATTTCCCACAGCCCCTTCATAATTTGTCATTTATCACTTTTTGTCAATTCAATAATCTAAAGTACCAGTAAATGTGAAGACTATGTCAGTTTTGAAAATCTTAGATATATACAAGTTAAGTACTGGTTAGTCTTTCCAGTCACATTCATAGTCCCCTGAAAACATGTTACAAAAAAAAAAAGATGATATGTCTATTTTGGATGTCAGTCTTCCATTCTTGGGAAGAGCTGTGTTTTAAAGTATCACCATGGGCTTTTGAAGAATAAAAGTGGTAATAGCACAGAGACTGCTGTTGTCATTTACTGTGTCACCTTTGGGAACAAGAGCACCAATAATTATTCATAAAATCCTTCTGAATTCAATAAAAAAGGGAAAGAAATGGTGGCATATTTCACTTTACTCTCTCTAAATGTTAGACATAAAATCATTTGGGGCAGTTTATTCTTCCACTCACTTTTTGATCTGCTTCACTCAAAATAATTATATTTAGCAGATAACATTTTTTATGCTTTAAATGTTACTTCATTTGATCTTCATGACAATAATGGCTAGTATGTGCAACTAATAGATGAGAAAACTGAGGCAAAGACCAACTAAATAACTCACCCAATTTCATATATTGTTAACTATCTGAGGCAGGATTTTAATTCAGGCTTTCCTGATTCCAGGTCCAACACTCTGCTCTGGCCTACCCAGTTGCTATAAAAGGTGCCTCATTTCTTAGAACATAAGCATCAAAAAAATGTATATTCAACAGTTTCTTTCTTCTCTGTCTCCTTCTCTTCTTCCCCCTCCTCTTTGTCTCTGTCTCTCTGTCTCTGTCTCTCTCCATCTGTCTTTGTGATATAAATATAAACTAAACATGGTTCTTGAGCTCATGAGCCTGAAAATATAATAAGAGATTATGGTAAGCAATCAAACAATAATCAAGAATTTATTAAATGCCATTAGGTATGAGAGAGTGTGTTAGGCACTGGGGATATATAAAAAAAAATATTTGCCTGCTTTCAAAGAACTTAGATCATATCAGAAGGGGGAACATGTACAATATATGTAAATACAGAATAAATGCAAAATAAATATGAGATACTTTAGGTAGGGGGTTCACTAGCAATTGGAAATGATCGAGAAATGTTTCACCAGCAGATAATTCTTCAGCTGAAACTTCAAAGAAGATAACAATTCTGTGAGATGGGGGAGAAGAGTACATTATAGGTATAGAAGTTGTCCAGTGCAAAAGCACAGGACTGAATGAATAGTTTCATGTGAGGAACTGAGAACATTAATAACTCATGTAGCATGAGGAAAAGGAAGTAATATCTTAGTTGAGCTCAAAGCGCAAACTGGGGATATGTTGTGAAGGGATATAAAAACCAGACAGAAGATTCTATGTCATGTTACAGGAGAAACAAGCAAAGTATTATATATATATATATATGTATATATATATATATGTATATAAGGAAGTAGTATGTAAGGAAATTATGACCAAAATGATATGAGAAGTCAGGGTGGTAAGATCATTGCAATAATAGGTTCCCTTAGATTTCAAAGTCCTTAAGAAGAAGGAATGTCTTCTGATTTTCTTTATGCATCAATGCTTAGCACAGTGCCTAGACCATACAATTGGTTAAAAAATATAATTATCCCTTTCACATTTTGACTTTCCCCATCATGGTTGTGAAAGTGGATCAGCATAAGAAATTAAATGAGAATGGGGGAGGGCGGGGATGTGAAAGCCATAGATAATAAACAAAGGTCAGCAGAAAATGCAAAGCCTATGACCAAATACTTAACCCATTTTTTTTTAATAATAAGGTGCTGTAAACACCCCATAAAAGAATAAAAATCAGACTTCATTTCTTGTATTAAGAGAGGGCCAAAAAGTTTTATGTGGATTTTCCAGATAGCAGGGGCACCATGCCACTAACTCCTACATGGTGGAAGGGATAGCTGTACAAATTGATTTACATGGAAGATCAGGGAAGATTTAAGAGACATTTAGCCAGTTCATGAAATTTGAGGATGTCCAAAGAAATTTGTGGCATGGAGGACATTGCAGATGTGGGGAATAGCATGAGTAAAGCTATAGAAGAAGGCAAGTTGAAAATATGTAGTGAAAATGAATGCAGATAAAGAGTTTTTACAGATTGCAGAGCAATGAAAGGAATAGTGAGATGAGTAATTAATGAACACTGGTGATAATGTGTGACTCTTAAATAAATGTAATTCTGTAAATGTTTAATGTTAATGTTTTCTGTTGAACTTTGTACTATTGTGAAATCTTAATGGTATTATTTGTTCTTAAACTGGAAAAATAAATTCTCCTTAATATTATAATGCTTAAACAGGAGAATAAATTATTTCTTTTGGAAAGCCTTTATTATAAATTCAGTATTGATGGATGCATTTTATTTGAATGAAGAGGATTAGGTATTGGGACATGATCTATATCTGTAATCTGACTTATACAACTGAATCCTGAGTGAGGAAACTCTTACCAATGTGTTTTGTAATTTTAGAGATCTGCCTATAGCATTAGGGAGTTGTCATTTATTCATGTTAATCAACCTGTATATATAGGAGAAGAGACTGTAACACAAATCTTCTTGGCTCAGAGGTCACCACTAAATATACTACTCTAGTGGTGCCAAACTCAAATAGAAGTAGGGGACACAATATTGTACTTGGAATTGTGGTGGGTGTTGACTTTAAAAGCTTTATATTAACATTACATATGTTTATAGTACTTTATGAATTTATTTTTATTTCTCAAATCTATTTTAATCTTGTTTTGTCTGCAATTGGGGCATCATGGGCCACACACAGCTGATGGCCTGAGTGTTTGATACCTCTGTATTATACCACATCTCCTCTCACAAAAGATGAATAAAACTACATGAATATCTCTGAAGTAAATCAAAGTGAGAGAGAACTTGCTAAAAAGGAAAGTATGAAAATTTGATTTGCACAACTTGGAAAGATTCTTTAATAATTTTTCAATGACAATCATGTTCAAACAATAAATTAATGGAATAGTAAATCTTATTATAATAATTTAACATTCACTAAGAATGAAAAATGAAGAGAATATTTTTATATTCACAAATACATATAAATAATTTAATATTTGAGAAGTTCTTGCTTTTTATAAGGAAAATAAATCTGAATGTATCAATAAACCATTTCTTAAAATATGAAAGCAGAGGGGGTTCACTATGAGAAGTGCTGTGTGATTTGACCAGATGAGACTCTGAGAAGCCATTGAGAGCCCCCCGGCTTTGAAAACCCAGATGTTGATGCTTGCCTCCCTGGTAACTGTGATTTTGGTATTGATAATGGTTGAACAGTTTGGAAGCCTGTCTGTTTTATCTGTCTGTATACTCTGAAGTTCGGGGTGCTGACCTTTTCCCCCTGAACTAAGTAATATAGGTTTGATTGATTAAAGTGAGCTTGTTAACCGAAAAAAAATATATGAAAGCAGAGAGACAATAATTTTGAATGCCATTGATTTACCAAAAATACAATGCATTTTACTATGTATTGTCCCTTTTTAATTGTAACTCATAGACACAATGACAACATTCATTTAGCTGTTTTTAAAAATAATTTAATATGTCAAATAAATATGCATTAGTACAGTTCAATTCCTTTAAAAATGAATAACTTTTTTTTGTCCTTTTCCAGACCTGTAATTTTATTAGTGCAGGAAATTTTCAGTGTAATAAGTCCCTTAATCTATATGGAGCCACATTAGAGGATTAGAGGAAGGGGAAGTTGGCAGTTAGACTAACACTTTAGGAAGACCATGTTGGCATCTGAGTAGAGGATGGCTTGGAATGGGAAAGACTTGAAGCAAGAAGATTTACCAGCTAGCTATATTGAGATATGAGCAGTATCAGAAGAGAAAAGTAAATGTCTATGTGACAAATGTTTTTTCTTCTTAATTTAATATTTATTTTCCCCAATTATGTGTAAAATTTTAATATTTTTCTTTTCAAATTTTGAGTTCTAAATTCCATCCCTCCCCCCACACCACTATTGAGAAAGTTAGTGGTTTGATATTGGGTATACATGAGTTGTCATATAAAACATTTCAATGTAAACCATGCTGTGAAAGAAAACAGGCGATCCGACCCCACTCCCACAAAAAAATAAAGAAAAATTATCTTCAATTTGCATTCAGGATCCATCAATTTCTTCTCTGGAGGGGGACAAAACCTTTCATCATAAGTCCTTCAGCATTGTCTAGACTATTGTACTTCTGGGAATATCTAAGTTAGTCACAATAATAGAATATCATACAATATTGTTTTTGCTGTATATAATATCCTCCTGGTTCTGCTAATTTTACTTTGCATCACCTCATGCAAATCTTTCCAAGTTTTTTCTGAGAGCATCCTGTTCATCAGTTATTATAGCACAAGAGTATTCCATCACAATCATATAAAATTTGTTCAGCCTTTTCCCAAGTGCTGGACATCTGCTCAGTTTCCAATTATTTGCCACCACTAGCATAGCTGCCAGACTATTTTTGTTCATATTTTTGGTTTTTTTATCCCTTTGGGAAACAGACCTAGTAGTGGTATTGATGGGTGAAAGGGTATGCAAATTTTGCAGCCCTTTGGGCATAGTTCCAAATTTCTCTCCATAATGGTTGAATCTATTTATAACTTTTGTTTACAACTTCATCCATACTGGATTAGTGTTTTAATTTTCCCACATCCGTTATAGCACTCATCATTTTTCTTTTCTGTCATATTGGCTGTAATGGCAAGCAAATGAGTTAACACCTTGTTTCAGCTATTTAATTATTTTGCACCTTGTTTTAGTTCAAGTTGAGCCTTGCCCTTGATTATATCAAGCCTTTGTTAAGAAACAGAACTTGTGAATCCCACAGTGGAAGGGACTTGTGATGCAACAGGAAGGGGTGGGACAGGGAGGAACTAATGAGCAGGATAAAAAGCTGAGTATAAGCTGAGAGCCAGCTAGAACTGCTGGAAGCAAGCAGGGAGGATGCTGAGGAACTACTGTGAGTGAGAGAGCAGAACTGAGAAGAGAGAAAAACTGAGAAGAGAATTCTTGTAGTGGCAGTTATGAAGGAGAAAACTGGTGGTATCCCAGTAGTCTATGTTTGTCTGTTCTGTCTGTGTTGATATTTGTTTGTAATGCTTTGTACAGAGGCCCTTGGATCTTACTGGAAGCTCTGAAATAGGATTTTCTGGTTGTCTGTTTACAGAATTCCTGGAGGAGGGATTCGGAGGTCCAGGACCATACTGATGATTTGTGTTGAGTTCTCTTTTGCTTTATTTTTTTTTTTTGACTGGGGTAAGGCTGGGCAATTGGAGTTATGTGACTTGCCCATGATCACTAGTAAGTGTTAATTGTCTGAGGCCAGATTTGAACTCAAGTCCTTCTCTCTCCAGGGCTGGTGCTCTACTCACTATGGCACCCAGCTGCCTCACATATGTTGAGTTATCAGACCTTGCTTGTGGGTCTGTGTTGATATTTTATATTAATGAATTGTGTTGACCTCTTCAATCTTGTTTGTTGGTCCATGTTGATTTCAATGTTGATGATTTGTGTTGACCACTTGGACCTTGTTTGTGGGTCTCTGTTGATTTCACAGGCTGATCGTGATTTGATGATGGTTCTGGCAATGTTTATGGATATTGTTTTGGTTCTGTTAAGCTTTGTCTTCCCAGAAACAGAAACTGTGAAGGACTTGAAGTAGACTGGACATTATGAGCTTCAGTATGGAATGGGAACTGGATGAGGAACTGAATGAGGATCTGGATGAGAAACTGGACAAGGAGCTAAGAGATAACTGCCTCTGAATCCAGGAGATATTTGGCTAGATTCAGGCAGGAGCTGGGACAATGGCAAACGAACCATGGAAGCTGTTAGCCAGCCTCCAGTCAAGATGAAAAAAGATCTCTCCTTGGGTATCTGATGCTGACTGAGAAGATCATGATTTACTTTGGCCTAGGGGTGGAGGACTTTGACCTTTGTACTTTGTGTCCCTTAAAGTTAAGGACATATGATTTTAATTTGTTTAAAATGTACTTTGTTTAAAACTATGTGGCCACTTTGGCAAAAACTATGTGGCCACTTTAGTGAAAACTTGTTATAATATAACATTGTGAAAGCTGTACTTTGATTTCTGTCAATGTTTTGTCTTAGTTTGTTACTGAATAAATAGAGAGTTCACTCTAATACATAAACAGAACCTTGAAGCTGTTCATAGCAACAGTCCTCTGGAAAGCTGCTCATGCTTAGCTTTATATTGGCCAATCTCATAGGTGTGTAGCTCACATTATTTTAATAGATAGCTAAGAATTATTTTAATTTGCATTTCTCTAACCAATAGTGATTCAGATAATTTTTTCATATGGCTATAGATAGGTTTGATTATGTGGTCTAAAACCTGCCTGTTAATATCCTTTGACCATTGATGAGTGGCTGATATTTCTATAAATTTGCCTCAGTTTTCTATATATTTGAAAAATGAGGACTTTATTAGAGAACTTTGCTATAATTTTGTTCACAGCAATGTTAACTATGTATTTTTTTCTTCATATTTATCCATGTTTATCCTTCTATCTCTCTCTCCTTCATCTTGTCCATTTTTAAAGTGTTTTGCTTCTGACTTTTTCCTCTCCCATTCTGCCATCCATTTTATCTGACGCCCCTTCTCTCATTTGCTTCCCCTCTTACTTTCTTCTTTGGTAAGATACATTTTTGTACCCAAATGAGTGCTTTTCCCCCTATCCCATTTCACCCATCTTCCTCAACCTGTAAAATCTCTTTCAGGTGTCTTTTACATCAGATAATTTACCCCATTTTACATTTCCTTGTCCCCTTCTCCCAGTACATTCCTCTTTCTCACCCCTTAATTTTATTTTTAGATAATAATTCCACCATATCCAACTCATACTCATGACTTCTGACTATTTATACTATTTTGAACTGCCATGATAAGATGAATATTTTTAGGAGATAAAAGTGTCATTTTCCCCAAGTAGAAATGTAAAAAATTTAAACGTATTAAAAGTTTTATTTATCTTTCTTGTTTACTTTTTTATGCTCCTTTTGAGTCTTTTATTTGAAAATAAAATATTCTATACTGCTCTGGTTTTTTCATCAAGAGTGTTTGAAAGTCCTAAATTTCATTGAATAACCATTTTTCCCCCTGAAGGATTATATTCAGTTTTGCTGGTTACATGATTTTGGGCTATAATCCTAGGTGTTTTGCCCTCTGGAATACACTATTCCAAACCCTCTAATCCTTTAGTGTAAAGACTGCTAATCTTGTGCTACCCCATGTGCTACCCTACTCCATATATTTGAGCTATATTTTTGTCTGTTTACAATATTTTCTCCTTTACCTGAGAGCTCTGGGATTTGACTATAATATTCCTTATAGTTTATATTTTGGGATGTCTTTGAAGAGGTGATTAGCATATTATTTCAATTTTATCCTCTGGTTCTAGAATATCAGGACAGTTTTCCTTGCTAATTACTTGAAATTTGATGTCTAGGCTCTTTTTTTATTCATGGTTTTGATGTGGTACAATAATTCTTAAGTTATGTCTCCTGGACCTATTTTGCAAGTCAATTGTTTTTCCAATGAGATATTTCACATTTTCTTCAATTTTTTTTCATCTTTGGATATTGTTGTATTGTGTCTTGATATCCCATAATGCCATTTGCTTCCACTTGCCAATTATAATTTTTAAGTAATTAATTTCTTCATTGACTTTTGGTACTTTGTCTTCCATTTGGCCAATTCTAATTTTTAAGGAATTGTTTTCTTTAGGGGATTTTTGTACCTCTTTTTACCTTTAGCCAATTCTGCTTTTTAAGGAATTCTTCTCTTTTGTGAATTTTTGTATATCTTTATCCATTCGGCCAATTTTTCTTTTCAAGGCATTCTCCTCTTTGGAGGTTTTTTTTTTTTTTGCCTCTTTTATTATTTGAACCATTCTGTTTTTTAAGGTGTTGTTTATTCAGTATTTTTTCTGTGTGTGTTCCTCCTTTTACCAAGTTATTGACTCTTTCCCTGCATTTCCTTGCATTGCTCCCATTTTGCTTTACAATGTTTTCTTCTACTTCCCTTGCTTGATTTTTAAAATCATTTTTCAGAGCTCTTCCATGACCTGGAGCAAACTTATATTTTTCTGTGATACTTTGAATATAGGAGTTTTGACTTTGTTGTCTTCTGAGTTTGTGTTTTGATCTTCCTTGTCACAATAGTAACTTTCTATAATCAGGATCCATTTCCTGTTGTTTTCTCATTTTCTATCTTATTTCTTGACTTTTGTCAAGTGGAGCTCTACTTCTGGAGTGGAGGGGTCACCATCCCAAGCTTCAGGATTTTTGTGCAACTGTTTTTAGAGGTAATTCAGGTGACCTTTGAATCTGCAGTTCTTCCAAGGTGGTATAATCTAGGGAGAAGTGTGTTTAATCCTCTCCTGGCTAGTGATCTGGTTTGTAAGCAACTATAAGCACTCTTTCCCATCTTGTAGCTGTGACCAGGGTCTCCCTTCCCCTGTGGACACAAGTTCTGGTTTGCTAATGCTCCTCCTTCCCATGGGACTGCAACCCAGGACTGCAACCCAGATCCAAATATAGGTGATGCAATAGAGTTCTGTCCATGGTGCCAGCAAAGGGATGCCTTTAATCCTTCTCCTTCTCCCTTTAATCTCCTCAGTTGTCTGATCCCCTAATTGTCTGTGTCTGAAAGGTCTAGAAACTGGTACTACTGCTATTGATTTATTTCCTTCCAAAGCCTGCTCCTGCTTTGCTGGGTTCTAGTCTGTGTTGCTATGATCTACAGTGGACTGAGCTCCATTCTCACTCTGATGCAACAGACCTTTTTCAGTGACCTTCTAAGTTGTCTTGGGATAGAAAATTGTCCACCTTTTGGGGTGAAGGGTTCTGCCACTCAAGCATTTGTTTGGTAGCATTATTTAAAGGTTTTGGGGGGAGCTCAGGCAAGTTCCTGCTTTTTCTCTGCTCTTATGGCTGTGCCCTGAGAAATATATAGAAAATAAAATTAACAGACCTTGACAAAAGATTGGATGTAGAGGATTATGGAAAGAGGAAAGGAGAGAGGGGAGGAGGGAGCAATGGAGAGAGACAGAGAGAGGAGAGAGAGAGAGAGAGAGAGAGAGAGAGAGAGAGGCAGACAGACATCAAGAATTCTACCTAAACTGAAAGCCAAAATGACTGATAAAGTGATGATAACCTTGACATTAATAGAGAAGACAGGAAAAGGAATGGGTTTTGGTTGGTGGGAAATAATGAGTTAAATTCTGGATGTGTTATATTTAAGATTTTTTAGGAGTTTAAGATAATCTATGAGATATCTAGTTCAAGATGTCCAATACTCATTTGGAGATGTGATACTAGAAGTTGACAAATCTGATTAGGCTGAATAAGCAGATTTGAGAATCATCAGCATAGAAGTAATTGAATCCACCAGCAGTGATTACATCACCAAATGAAATAGTTTGGAAGGATAAAAGAAAGGGGCCCAGGATAGAGTCTTGTGGTATATACAAAATAACAGGAATAACTGAGCAAAAGAGACTGAAAAGGAACAATTGTATATATATATATATATATATATATATATATATATATATATATATATATATATATATATATGAATAAAAAAGAGGGTAATTGACAGTGTCAAAGGTTACAGAGAGATTAAGAAGAATGAGCACTGAGAAAATGTCATATAATTTGACAATTAAGATATTATTAACTTTCTTTGCTGATATTCTGGAGTATTCTAGGTAAATCATTATGTCATCAGCAAGTAGGGATAGTTTTGATTGCCTTTTGCTTATATGTATATTATTAGTTTTTTCTTGCTATTATTATCAAATTTTCTTTGCTTAAAAAAGTGTACTTCATCCAAACATACCTTCATTTTAGATTTCAACCACCTTTCTAGTTACCCAAGTTTATGACTGCAGAATCATGTTTGATACATTTCTTTCCTTCAAGCCTCACCTTGTATCCAATTAATTCTCTAATCTTATCAATTTTACCTTAGCATCATCTCTTGTATCTGTCCCTTTATTCATAAATACATTAACCTAGCTCAGCCTTTCAATAGTTCTCTGCTATGCTGTTAAAGTACTGTCCTAATTTTTCCTTCTGCTTATATTTATTTTTTTCAATTTTTCTTCCACTTAGATGATATATTAATATTCAAAATATCTGGTTATATCACTTCCCTACTCTATATTGTCGAATGGATAATATTTATAATAAAACACAACCTCTTGAGCCTAGCATTTAAACCTCACAAAACCTGGCTTCCCCGATGCTTCTGGATTTTTTTCATATTACTCCCTGTCATACACCCTATCTTCTAGAGCACAAGAAATTCAGAACTCCAAGGCATGCCTCTGTCTGTCATATGAAATGGGAATCCTCCTCACTTCCATCTTTGAAAACTCTTTGCTTCCTCAAGACCTTTTTAAATTGTGACCTTCTGCAGAAAGTTTCCTGCTTTCAATCACTTTTAATGCCATTTCCTTCCTGAATAAACTTGTATTCATTTATCTGTGTGCTTTATCTCCCAGTTGAATGTTAGCTCCTTTCATTCAAGAAAGTCATATTTTTGTGTGATTTTCTAACATTTAATTCAGAGATTTATCTAATAGGTATTAACAAAAATAGCTAAAATTTACATAGCAGTATGTGTCTGTCATTGTCCTAAACTACTGACCATTATTATCTTATAACAAATCTAGTAAGTATCAGGGAATGGGTTTTAATTT